>LUCM01001787.1:0-63462 GCA_008360955.1 Fasciolopsis buskii
TCTTATCTTTTTCCGCCTGTGTAGGTTCACTCCCTGTTCCCATTGAATATTCACTCTTTTTATATAAACGTGTAATTCTGGGATCGGCAGCGGTCAGTGAGGCTTACCTTGCTTTTAACGCTGAACGATGATGATGATGATGATGATGATGAGAGGTCAAAGGGATTTGGTTAGAGACAAAAGGGACAGGTTGAATAAACGAGAGGGAACTGTGAGCAGTAGCGGCGGCACCCACCGCGCTCAGTGAAATGGGCAACGCGTTCCTGACTATCCTGCTCGACGAACGATGCAGTATGGAATTATTTATATGCGTGTAACTTATGGGGATCGGTGGGCGGGCACTGTTAAGGAGTCCAGGCGTTAAGCTATAGGATGAGTAGGGTTCTCAATCAAAGCCTTTGGTTCTGACAAGAAGGCAGGATATAGCTGAGTGGAAACCCGTCTACTTGGATCAACTATTCTTCCGCTCGCTTTTCCGACTGAGCTGCGAACTCGACCGGGAGGACCAGGGCATTACTTCGTTATGACTCTACCCATTGACCTTGCAGGCATGATTGGATCTTCGGTTTGAGATAAGCCATCCTGCTTAGCTTCTTTGGTCATGGAGGCACACATCAACACCACATTAAGGTACAGTCTTGTTGTGGCAGAGGCCTTGTGTGTTATTGAGAATTAGCGATAAGGGTAGTGAATGCCAGAAGTATGGAATTAAATGAACTTTCACAAACCCCAACTGAAATAAACAATGCAGCACATTTTCTGCCCTTAAGCCGGAAGAAAATGCAAAACAGGTGTGTTTTGTGGATTCGTTCTATCGTGCTTGATAGCAAGTACGTACGATCGCGCAGTAACCCTCTCTTGAGTTAATCCCTTATTATTCCCTGGCGTTTTCCAATTTCAACGGATAACTGACAAGTAGAATCTTTAAAAGCTGCATTATTCCTTGTTCCCGTTCCGTTGTTCCCATGTCATTGAGTAAGTTACTGCCAGTTGTGATGCAAGGTGAAGGGATGAAGACACCAAGTTCATATATATATATATATGTATATATATTGCTTGCATGTACCTATTTATCACATTGGGCTACCAGGTTTTTATCATATTGCCGTTTTTCATCTTTCGCTGGGAGAGATGGAGACCCATGGGTTAGGAGATATGAAATTTCGCATGTTAAATTACAAATCCATTCTACTTAGCTAGCAGTTCGCCCTTGTTTTGGCATTAACTGTTTCATAAGCATCTCGTTATTGCACGTTTGTAGTAGTGTGGTCATTTGTAGCCTGAGTAATCGCTCATACTGTGAAAGTATTCGGTTGACACAGTTTTGTCATTATCAAATCACTGGCTAAATTTTCAAAAACAAATTTCGTTGCTTACGCACAGTAGAAACTAATCTCTTTTCGGTGTTAGAAACGATTTTCAGGTCTAACCTGAAGCTCTGCTATTTTCAGCCAATGATCCCTTGGAAATGGTAGTTCTGTTCAAGGCTCGTTCTCTGATTTATCTACCAAGTACATTCTGCTTTCTGCGTCAGCCGGTTCGCAACCGTCATGTACCGGATCCAGGTACGTTGGAGCAACGACTATTCCGCGCGGTGACAACTCCAGTACTTCCGCCGATACGGATAGATCCTGTAGAGAAACGCATTCGTCGAGAAGAACGTTTCCGCTTACAGGTAAATTGCGGCCTTATCTGGTATATGTTCAAACGGCTGCGTAATAGCTGCTGTGACGTTGGTTCTGTTCATGATTGACAACCAGAGAAATAATATTTGACAACTAAGTCGATTTGCCTAGCGTTTGTTCTGTTCATGAGACTTGCTTTTATATGTTCTTTAGCGTGAAAACAACCCTTATCGAGCGTTTCTTCGGCAAAAGGCACGTGAAGAATTTTACGGATTGGCTGATGGTCGTATGCTTTTGGTTTTGTTTCCTCTATATCACAAACCTCGAGAATTCTTGCCCGTGAGAAACAGGCTATTCCGAAAAAATCTTGTTTTCCACTCCTTCCCGGTGTCCATACTTAGGTAAGAGGAGGTTGCGTTATTTTGTTGTTTTTGGTATATCTTGACAAGCAAGCAAAGTAGTTCTTGAGCTCCTGTTTCTTACCTTCAGGGAAGCTGCTGCTAATACCCGATGGGAAACGTTCGCTAACAGCTTCCTGACTGATAATTCGCCCAATTTATATCTGTTTGGTGATGCCGATCCCGGTTTATGTGGATCAGCTTTAAACATCTTACAGAAGGCTCCTTTTTTTCTTCTGCTGGGTAAGTCATATGTATATTTCGGAGTAGATCACTTTGTCCATTTGTTTTTAACTCGTCTGCCCAATTTCATCTGTGGAATTGAGTATTCTTGGATTCTCCTCTGAATGATCAACCATTAACAATTTAAAACCCGAAGGTCTTATTTCCCAACCTCTTCCATTCATAATTTGGAATCAAACTTCATTTATCGAGTTCATACTAAGTCACCAATTCATTAAATTGCAAGATTTATGCTAATAAGAGCTTCGTTGTGTCTGTGCAGATGCTTGCTTTGGCTCCATAAACTGCACCCAGGGTTGAGAAACAGCATAAAGCACTGGACAGAAAGCCGTTTGGCTAAGAGATGAAAAAGTTTGCATATACTCCAGGTAGTTGAGTGCTTGTTTTTGTACGCTTATTCCGGTAATCTGTGTTGCACTAACTAGGGACCCGCTTACGTTTATGGAGATTGCGTAGTACGGCGTCGAATCATATTCCGATTTGAATTCAGTTTGAGATTATGAAGTTGCGATTCACGTACTGATGGCTATCCGTCATCAGAAGACTGTCGTTATAAAATTCCGAAAATTTCGTGATGACTCAAAAGAAAGTTGGCTTTCGCATGATCTACAGTGAAGTCGCAGTGCTATGTAGACTTTCGAAGACAATTTCAACCAATCGTCGAAAGCCTCTTTCATCTCAGCAGTGTTATTATCATGACGGGTATTCTCCAATTAGAGTTCCATTTTCTTTCGTCTCATTTCGGTGGATGTTTCTAGATTTGCGAGATTCGAGAAAATCGTCCCAGACACTTAACTTAGCATGTTGCAGTGTCACATGCTTTTTGCGCGAAGGTTCGTCCCGAACATTCGAAGAGATTTGCTAATGCATTACACTCTGTTGTTCCCTCTTTATGACCGAATCTTTTTAAAATCAGTGCAACTATTATAAGGACATGGCTTTCACTTATATTGATGATAACTTCACATGGCGTAATGACTTTTCGGATTCAGTCAAGGCTGATTTGTCCAGCAGAATAAAACTTCAGACTGAGGAGATTTGATGAGTCGCATGTAGGCGTTCAGCGCCAAATTTCTGCACAGCTCAAATACATCTTACTATCAATGATCAACCCATGTTTCGATTGCATCACTGTATGGATTCCTTCACCCTTCCGTAGGAGGAGTTATTGAATACCGAATTCTAACCGCTGATCAACTGAACGAGTTCGCGAACTACAACGTTACTGGTGGTTTGGATGGCGCGAGATCCCGATTGATTGGAGTTCTTGACGAAGTTCGTGGCCGTGACCTAATTCGAAATCTCACAGCACATCAGACTGATCTCGTTGTTTCGTTGCGCCAACATTCATCAGTAGTGCATGACCAAAGACCGTAACAGTGTGTAGCCTCTTGCCGTTTTCACTATCCTGTGCCTTATAGAGTCGCTGTACAAAAAAACTGCCGATACACCTACCAGTCTCTTAGTGATACCGTACGCTGTTTTCAGTCGAAATAAAGTGTCATGTAATACACGTTTGTTCTTCCCTTGTTTATGATGAAGATGGATGAAAATGGTGCAACTAAGCACTTACACACACTTATGTTATATTTGACCTGTGTTTTAGTCTCCAGAGGCTTCAGCATGATCAGGCTGGGTGTCTTGGGCTCAGACTCGCAGTCGCCCATGCGCTCCGAATATCTCGAAGTGCTCCTAAATAACCTTGCCTATCAAGTAGCCTTTGCTGAGGTGGTCACACGTATTGCCTTCTCATGGTGGAATTTTCACCAACTGGCAAAGATTAAAGCTAATACTCGGTACTCCTTACCGTACTGACTGATCTTTAGTAATCGGTTTAAGAGAGATGGCTAAACCCTGATTCCAAACCAACCACAAAGCATACGCCTGTATGGTCTCCGGCATCTGTGACGATAGAGTGTACAAAGCATCCAGGATATATTACTCTATCCGAAGTGTATATGCACAGAGCAATCAGTCACCGGTCCCAAGTGGGTTACGCACTCTTAGATCTTCCTACTGTCCATCGGGCTAGACTCTTTGGTCAAATGCTCATGGTAGGATGTCCTAAATCAACCCTTTGCTTCGGTTGGGGAAATCTTACAGTGTCGACCCCATGGGAGGATCGTGGATCTCGATGGACAATTGATGACGTTAAGATGAAAAATGGGAGGACTAGGATATGTGGTGAACTCTGCTTATTGTTTCTCTTTCTCGCTCATTGTTTTCCTTTTTTGCTATGATTTTAATGGGACATAATATCTATCCAAATTGAAGATATATATATATATATATATATATATATATATATATATATAACGTTTTTTCCAGTTCTTCACGGATTGTCAAATCCACAACGAAAAAAGGTCATCTATTGTGATTCAAGCTTGCCGTTTATCTTTTTAGATTCAGGCAGGTTACATTTCAGTCGATAGTTATCTTAATGTCGGTGGGAAATTCAATGCAGATTTTGCTGAAACGCCTTAGTGGTTGGTTAAGCGATGGCAACTAAACCTCATTACCTATACACGATGTGGGCAGAACACAGTTACGCACAAACTTGTTATCAAGCAGCAGCGTTTATCAGTACATTGTGGTTCTAAAATACAGCAACGTAAATGAATTACGTCCAGTTGAGTAACCAGACCGTTGCGTGAACTCAACGCAAGCTTGCTTAAGGATCGCGAAAACTGGTGGTCTAAAATAGTTGTAGGGATGGGGCAGGCTCCCACCATGGAAAATTCCCGCAAGCTGTTTCACTTCATTCGAGCTACCGGCAAGTGAGAGCGAAACGATTAGTGAAGCTGGTGATTTGCCTATGCACAACCAGCAGGGACGTCAAGTACGCTGGACGGAACACTCTCAGGCACAGTTTAGCTGTCCCTCAGCGTCAGCCCTTCCCGCAGCCATTGCGGTGAGCGTCCAGTGGCCTGTTAAAACAGACACCAACTGAGACAGAGATGAGCAAGGAAATCTAAGCCTTAGGATGTCATAAAGCGCCGGGCTCCGATAACTCTTCCCAGGCTCCATTCAAAGAAGGAGGAATGGAACTGGTTAGGGAACTTTAAGTTTTGCTTTTGAAAGTCTGGTACTTCGAGGAATTTCCCTCTTCTTGGGGTAGTCGGTCGTTGTCCTATCCATAAAAGGAACCTGTGTAGTGACTGAGCTAACCTTAGAGGTATTAGCCTGATCCCGATAGTGTCCTAGCTGTTTTCGACCGTCGTTCTTCTCATGCTGTGCAACATATGTGAAGAAAAACTCGTGAGGAACAGGCTGGGTTTCTTGTTGGTCATGGATGCGTCGATCAAATCTTTATTCTCTAACAACTGTCTAAACATCGTTTTTATTTCCAGGGGATGTTCGTGCGAACTTTGAGTGTTTGTTAAGAAATGGAGTGCCTGCGAATTGTTTCGGTCCTCAAAGTGTTGTGCCATCATGCGTCAGGTGGAGTCAAGGACTATGAGCAGGTTTTGCCACCCTTCGTCGTCTCCAGTAGAGTACGGCAAGACTGCGCCCTATCTCCATTTGTGTTCAACGTTGTGTAGAGGATGTCTCACATAAGGCTTTGTCTGGTCTTTTAGACGGTGAAGTTGAACTCCTCCCAGTGGTCAGTTTTGACCTAGAACAAGCTGATGATATCGCCTTAATGAAAGACAATGCACCGATAATTTAACGCGCGTTAGACCATTTGGCGATTGAGATATCTGGGTACGGCATCTGTTTCGCGCCTTCTTCAAGACTGGCAGTGCTTGTAACTGCACTCGCCATTTGTGGTGATCGGTTAGAAGTAGTCAGTAGTTCCAAGTAGCTCTAGAGCCTGATCACACCTGGAAGTGTTGGAGAGGAGGTCACGTCAAGCATTGCGAAATCCAGAGCAGCTTCCGTAAACCTGCGGCACTTGTGTCGCCGCCTTAACATCCGGCTTCCTCTCAGTGGAACGCTGCAAAATGCCACAGTTCGTAGTGTTCGGCTTTACGGTTGTCAGACCTAGCCTATCCGCGTTGAGGTTGTCCAGCGAATTTCTGTTTTCGACCATCGATTTCTCCGAAATAACGATCGTGTCTGGTGGGAACATCGGGTGAGCAATGGCGAAGTGCGTAATCGTACGCTGGGTGCAGACAGTTGTCCTTTGACGGAGATAATCGCTCTACGTCGTATTGAGTATGTATGCTCATCGTCTAACTTTTCGTGTTCTTTTCGCACGTGCTGAACAAATCTGGCGGAAGCGACGAGGCGATCAGGCTGTGGTTTGGTGTAGAGGTATGGTGAAGTTGGCTTCGACACTGGTTTCGGTTGGTGCTTTTTATCTTCCTGGTTGGGGCCTGATCGTTGAGGATTGTTGTTGGTTGTAGACGCTGAGCTGGGGTTCAGAACTGGAGTCAGTGGTGCGAATGCCCTATGGTCTGCTTTTTGAATTCGTCTGCAAAGTGTGTGTGCTAGGTGTCCGATAGTTATTCAGGTGCATGACCTCCGACCTCTTAGGTCACTGAAACCAACAATTAGTACAAAATCGCTCGGATTTAATTTCGAGAATGAATCAAATTGATGTTAACCCTGTCCTGGTTTAGAAAAAAATAACATCGGAAAAGGGTGACACTAACACTGGAGATTGGGCATGCAGTCACGCATTTAGTAGATGCTGTATGTAATCTCTATATCTTTAGATATTCTGTACTCCCGTGGTACCATTGTTCCCCGCACTGATACATCATTTCCGTTGTCTGATGTTGGTCGCATTAGTCACCACCTTGTGGGACTAGGAGTCATTTCACTTTGGTTTGTTTTGGTGCTATCCCCAAAGCTTTATGCTACTTGTGAGCACAATTTTTATGCCGAGCCTAACAGATTTCGTTTGTGGTTTGTCTCAACCTTGTGACTTATATTTTCATTACCTGGGCTAGTTACAATCAGTGAACGTTTGAGAGTCAGTCAGAACGCACTACATTCTCAGATACAAATTTCAATGTCGACAGTCTCGTCACTTCGCAACTGTATGATCCCATTGTCAGCTTAAAACGCACTGATTAGGGTCAAGTAAAAAAATTTGCCTACATAGATCCGATTGGCTCTTCCTATTGTCTACGGTTTCGCGCTTATGTCTATACCGTTCTCGTCGTCGGAATGACGGTATGTGGTTTTGATCGAGAGTTAACGTATCCCCCCACCGGGAAATGTTGGATTTCAATTTTGTCATCTAGAGTAACTTTATTACCTAAACCTTTCATCGCGTGCTTGGAGCATCAATGTTGTCCAGAAATCATTGCGCTAATGGACCGCAGACAATGATGGTCTTGAAACGTGGAGTGATTTAGAATCGCGGCTTTTCTATCGCTCCAATCTGTGAGGATGTTCTCCAATTTTAAACGCCCCAAAACTAGTGACAAAAGCTCACTCTACCGTGCACATTGTTTACATTTGTTGTGCACTCTGGGATCAGCCTAAACAGCCTGTCGGTTAATGTGTATCTTACTGTCGTTCGCTGCATGTTCGAATTTCGTCCGTAATTCGTGGATGGGCTCTGTTGCTGATTCCTGGTAAGCCGGATGAAGCATTATTAGTCTCCCATATATTCAAATCTTTATTTTTCCGGTTCCCGAATCGATAAGTTTGTTCTCTGTAACAGACCTGTCACCGTGCTGAGAGCGTAGTAAACTCGAAAACAATTATGTATGTTTATTTCGTCAGTAACCCGATGGCTGCACAGTTTCAACATTAACTTTCTTATTGAACTGTTTACAACACTGATGTCTTTTCGATCTCACGGCAGCGTGGTTTCGTGCAACTTAAAATTGGGCACCTGTATTCAATGATATTTGTGGTCCATGTAACAGAGTTTCCTGCATGATTTGTTGATTAAAACTCTACACAGGAACTGTTAATACTTATCCAGGTGTAAGGTAATGATAGTGGCTCCTTGTGGAGCCACAAAGATCGGTGCCTCATTTCCGATTTTACGAATGTGGCCAATGCCTGATGCAGACCACTGTTGTCACCGCTAACTGCTTTTGGCGCTTCTTAATGTTGAGGATCGAGGATTTGGCATCTAGAGGTTATGCTCAATCATCTTGATGCGTTTAAGATGTTTCGTTTGTAATTTTCGTTTAAATCCCATCGAGAGCGAGGCGCGCTGTTTGTTTTTATCAACCGCAAGTCGTTTTTGGATGTTTATAGGCCATTGTGACAGTCGTTACCAGTCGGGTTTATTGTCTGTCACAGACGGTTCCTTGTTCTTTTTATCGTCAGGATTATGATGGAAATTTTGTGACCGGACCATGATTTCCATTATCCGGTCATTCAGATTCCATTTTCCTCCGACCTACACATTGACCTCGAGGTTTCGATGGCGCCAGTCCGCCTCGGCCACAGAACAGTTGGTTTCACATGAGGCGGAAGCTTTCAATGTACTCGGTCGTTCGGAACGTGTTCGTGTTTGTATTGAACCACACCAACCCGAATTAAGGCGCCTGACTGGAGCACAGCCAGGTGACTCCACGATTGATTTGCCATCAGCAGAGTTGAAGAGAATAATCAAACTGCTAAAATCTTCTGTTTTTATGGTATGTGGTAAAGAACAATTTTCCTGTGTTTAATCGAATAACCATTTATTATTCATTTCCTAATGCTTCCCTGAGATGGGTGTTCATGTGGGAGATTACTAATACAATTTTCCCTCCCAAAAGGTATACTTCACAGGCCCGATAAAAATAAATATTTCTTTCCTTTCGCTTACTTTCGTCTTATTTCTGCAACATCATTTTCCCCCGTGTTTTGTTGTCAACCCGCTTACTAGTTGGTTGTAAAAGCAATCCATTCCGGCGAACGAACATCGTCGGGGTACCACTTTGGATTTCTCCTGTTAGATACTATTTCCAAAACAAAAGTCGTTGGTCTCGACGGTGTTCGCTTTAAGGATGGCATTGCATTTCCTTTATTAGCAGTATTATTATTGTTATTGTTATTGCAATTGCTAGTAATATTATCAGAGTTCTCCCCCTCCCACCTCACCTCGACCTTTCTCATTTTTCGTTGATTATAATGGGTTCTGCTTTGGATATTGTTCCCGATTTGCCGCACCAGTATCGTGTTCCGATGGGTCCACCAACGAACTTTTTGCTCGAGCAGTCTGACTGATGGATTTAACTTGGCAAACCACTGTTTTCTTAAAACCGATTAAGGTCTTCATGATGGGCACTGCATCTGTAGACCGGTTCCATCTACCGGAGAATTAACTTTTAGCCACTAGGATACCACCATTTTGATTTTGTATGCTATGCACTATTGTTTACACTCCCTGGCCTTCCACCCACGAGTTTTCCCTCCGCTTTTGCACATTTCGTGTTAGGACGCTTGCATCTCCCTTCGAAGGAGCCGAAATTCCGTGCTTGTTGCACTTGCCAAACTTAATAACATGACCTTGAAAACCTCTCGGTTACTTCCACTAGCGGGAATCTGGCGTCAGTCCGTTCCGTTCGCTTATAAATGCACAAATTTCACCTCCGAACCTCGCCTGGATGTCCCTGTCCTCAGCGGTGTACCTTCTTCTTAATATCCGTCAAGAATTCTGTCTTTGTAGCGAATCAGTATGAATTGAATCCACTAAAACTTTTGATTCGGTTCCAGAGTTAGTTGATTTTCTTACGCTTTTATGTGCAATATATGTGGCCCAGTTCGATATGCTCACTGACCGGCGAGTACGAAATTTCCAGAGGATTTCCTAAGTATCTTGGTTTGCTTGGTCCAGATTGAGTCTGTTTCCTGATTCTCGTGAAGAACTTTAGTGAATGAATATCCTGTATTCTTGCGGCTAGCTTGTGTTCATGTTTTCTTCTGGCAATCTTTCCAGCAGTTTGATCGGATTAACATTTATCGCAATCCTTGCATTCGAACTTGTAGGCAAAATTTCTATTATCCGTTTTGTTTTCCTCTGGGCTTTGAAATAACCATTGACAGTCACGGGAGTGGAATTCGACTGAATCCCAAGCCACATGGGCCTCGGAAACTATATGTTCAATTTCGTTTGGACGCTTGCAGACCTATCCTTCCGTATGCCGCATACAATGGCATGCGCAAATTCATGAGACGTCAGCTGGCGAGGAGCCTAGGGAATGACCTCGAGCGGTGATGGATAGAGTGACGTAGCGAAGTGGAAAGGACTGCTTTCATAACCAATAGTCGCAACTCTCACCGACCGATTAGGAAAACTGGTACACGGAAACCGAGGGTTAGTGAGGTGATTGCAGAATCTGGCTGCTCGCTGATTCACTCTTAGGAACGTTGGGCAGGGCATTTTAGGAAGTACTTTTTACCCCATGTAGGGTTGGCCCATTGCTACAATGAACCTTCCACTTATCCCTGAGAATAAAACAATACAGATGAATAGACAGGTGCACAAATCTGCATACAGATTATGCCCCATCAGAACATTGGCAAAGAAGGAGTAGTATGTAGGAGAAAGAGAAGAGAAAACATTTTACAAAGTTCTATGTACTTATGAAAACTTCCAGTCCCAACTTCCACATCGTCAGTTGTCCATCGGGATGCATAGTTCGTCAGTGGGTTTGATATTATCCGGTTGCTCAAACCGAAGTAGACGGTTGATTATGAGGACCGTTTCCAGAGCCTTTGATCAAAGTCTAACTTGCCTACTGGTAGGATTATCTAAAGATTTCGTAACTCACTTGGAGTCGGTTACTGATGGTTCATTCCAGGTGCGCTCCGGATAGGGCTACGCACAGTGGATACCCAGTACACCCCTCCCGCCACAGGCGTATGCTTCGCACGCTGCTTGTGGTTGGTTTAGAATTAGGGTTTAACCATCTCCCCTAGGCCGGTTACCAAAGATCAGTCAACACGGTAAAGACTACCGACCATTTGCTTTCATCTCCAGTTGGTGAAAACTCCGCCATGAGAAGGCAATGCATGTGACCTCCTCAGGAGAGGCTATTCAAGATTATTTGCAAACATTTCGAGAGGTTTTCAGGGCGAGCAGTCTGAAAAAACTGCCACCAAACAAACCCGGGCAGCTTGAAGCGTTCAGATTAGTAGAACTCCTGAGATGCATTTGTAAAGAATAGCAAATGGGTAAGGACGGCATGAATCGATGATTGTACCGGTTTACAAGAAAAACGACATGTCTTCGTTTAATAATCGCAACGGAATTGGTTTGCTGAATGAGGCATTCAAACTGCTTGCCTTTATTAATCGCTGGCTATCTAGTGCCTGGAAAAGATACACTCGTGAGAATTACTCCAGTTCCTCACCCGGCCCGGATTGTGTCTGTCACGTCTTCTGTACATCACAATTATTAGAACATTGACCACTTTCCTTAGGTCCGTGATACGTATCTTCCCTGATCTGATGGCAGTGTTCGACTCAGTCGATCGGACAGCTTTATAGTGCTGCTTCTCACTGAAGGAAACTCCGGGGAAGTATATTTCACTCTTCCAAACTGTACGGCAACATCCGAAGCTGCCTTTGGTCCTTCATTTGAGTTCATCACGGGAAGTAGTGTCAGCAAAGGTTGTTTGCTTTTACCTCTTCGTTTCAACTTTGTCATTGAGTTAACGGTGGAAGTCGCCCTATTCTCGTGAGAATAGTGGGATTGTTATTTGCTTAAGCAATAAGTTGTCTTGCTGCAAATTTGTGGATGATGTGTTTCCATGCGAAGATGCAGGCAAGTTGCAGTTTTCGCCCAGTCATCTGAACCACAGTGCGATGCGTTTTGAACCTTCGAAGTGTAAGATGCTTTTGCATCATTAGATTGCCTCGAATCAAAACCTGGTTCCTGCAGAGGAGGGTTGGTTGAAGTAGATAAATCTTGTCATTTGGTCAGTTTCATCTCACCCGGCGCTTGCGTATTTTCGTGTACAAAAGGCTGGACCGGCATCTGCTAGTTTGAGATGCCTGCCTCCTGCGGACCGGGCATATGCGAAGACTGTCTCTGTTCGATGTCTGTCGTTTTAGTCATACTACAGCGTGGTAGGAGAATCACGTTAGCAATGTTGAGATTAGGCGTATGGTGTTGGGTGGTAGGACTCAGTCAGTCGAACAGCCACTGAATTCAAATACATTTAGTTGGTTGAGACGCGTGTTGCGCATACCCACTGGTCGACTCCTTCGGTGCACACTGTTTTGCGTAGAGGATAGTGGCTGGAAGTTGGATTAGACTGATCAGTCCATGATCTGGAAGAAGTATATGAAAACGCTAACCTGATGTAGGGAAGAGACCTTATGTGATTCTGTGGCGCCTCAAGTTTCAGGTTGAGGGTTGCCGCCCCCCCCCTTTTTAGTGGGCCCAAATGGCTATGAAAAGTCCCTTCCACTGTACTCAGGCATCAGATGTCATGAAAAAAATGGACTGTCCCGGGTCAGTTGAGATTACCAGGTTGGATGCCTTATTCCATACGGCTAGATGCTATACTCAGTGTTGTTGGTTTCGAAATATTTTCGCTTCTCTACTGCTTTACAATGTTCTAAATATTTTCGCTATTCGTTACTGCGAGGCAGTAACAGAAATCGGAGTACGCTGATACAATGTTCTCAGTGGTACGAACTGTAAGAGCTGAAATTTTGCGCCGTCATTGTAGACTGTAAAGAGGCAGGATTTTCCAGGCGAGCCAGCGGCTTATTATACGATTCATTTGCACTTTCCGGAATACCGAATCCGGTAGATTGGACTGCTTCCTTCTGTGGCCGTTCGATCGGCCGGCCTTGTCCACCTAATCTTCGCATGCTGTACACCGTCCCACGAAAGTTTTTGGCCTTGTCTATCTTCAATTTAATTTAGTTTCCTTTTTCAACAGCTGATCCATGCTTCAAATTCACGGATCCGCAGGTTAGGGCTTAACTGATAGAGGCCACGTCGATGGTGGATAGTCCAAAGAACACGACGATCAACCAACTCTGTGTTACTCCACTCAGACATCCCATACGTATACGTGTATTTGATCAGTTTACACCCACTCTTGGACCATGAACCACTGACCCATGTCGTGTGTAAGTTACTATGTTGACCACCATAAATACTGTAGCCATTCCTAATACGTCTGGAAATTTATAGTTATAAGTTGCATCACGAACAAGGTAAGCAAATGTTCGCAGCAGGTACACCGTCAAAAACTGTACTGTCAAATACCAAGGAGACAATGAATATTGCTTTAGTGATAGCGAAATCCGAATTTTTGCCACTGCAGTTATCGGCAGGAGTGAGGCAGCCTCATATATACATATATATATATATATAACTGTATAAGAGGGAAGAAAATAAGACAACGATATAACAAGTTCTTTTATTGTTACCGTACACGTTTTGTGATTTCTGTTTTTGGTGTTCTTTTACGAGGCCAAAAAGGCATTTGCACCACTGACTTCGGTTCTGAGCCTCGCAGCGTCACCAGCCAACAACAGTCCTTATCTCTCTGGCCCCAACCAGGAAAATGGGAAGCACCAGCCGAGGCCGAGGACGAAACTAGCTTCTTCAAACGTCTACGCCAAGCCATGGCCTGATCGCCACGTCGCTTCTTCCAGCCTTTCTCAGCACGTGCAAAAAGAGCAAGAAAAGGTAGACGATGGGCAGGCTTTCGCAAGACCTGTCTGAGCCACTGAAGATGAAGTAGAACGATTATCTCAGTCAGAGAACGACTATCTGTATTCACCTCACAGGAAGATGCATCTCGTCATTGCTCACCCGACGTTTCCGTCAGGCTTGATCGATGCTTCGGAGACATCGATGATTGAAAACAGGAAGTCGCCCGGCATTCCTAGCGGGGAAAAGTCAAGTCTCGCCACCTTAAAAATGAGCTCTACAAACTCTGGCGTTGTGCACTGTTGATTCTACTGGCCGGGTTATGACAGAATAGGCTAAACAGATAACGATGAACTGTTAGACTTGTATGCATTTTTGATGAGCGACAAACAAAAGAGTCGATGTAAATGCAGTCGATATGTGTCTAGCCTTGTCGGTTATGGGGTTGATTATATTTTACCGTGGTCGCAGATCATTACAATGGCTTCTTCCAAACTAACTTACCAAGGACGCAGACGATTTCGCGGTTTATCAGCAAACAGCTAGTTTACTCTGCTCACCGTAGAATCTCGAATCAGGCGGTTTCCGACGCCACTCCCTCTCCCTTCCAGTTTCGTAGCACAGAATTCGGGATGTTTTTAGATACGCAACCACATGGACATCGCTAGCCCTTGTCACGGTCACTCCGATGGTGAGACAAAGTACGGTCAAGAGGGTGAAGTAGGTACTTAAGAAATATGAGTACAAAGTACGTGATCGAATCTTCGTTCGTTTTGGACGTCAAAATAATACATCGCCAACTGTGGTAATAAGTTGTTTGAGAGATGAACAAGAATGACCCTTCCCAAATGTGCTTGGTTCAGGTTTGAGATTGTCATTATTGAGTAGGCTGAAACCGAAGAAAGATGTAAACATTGTCACGATCGGGGTAGCAAGTAACTGTGACCTATATAGAAAAGTGACAATCTGGATTCAATCTATGGTACCGACGAAATAATCTCGGGCGGAAGGAGGACTGTTACCACGCGCAACAAAGAACTTGTATTTGATGCACTTCAGAGATATCCTTTTAGGACAATAAAGTTCGGTTTGAAAAATTAAAAAAGAATAACAATGAAGAGAAAAGGAAAGTGGGGTGTCATCGGAAGTCCAGAACATGTTATCAAATTTGACTTGCGAGAGACTGAGGCAGATGGGGGAATGCAGTTACCAACCGGAGAGAAGTATTTACTGTTTCAGACTAAAATTAGTCAAATTTTTCAGCCGACGGTGAAATAAAAAAGCTTTAGAGATTTGATAAATGTGTTGGAAATGATTTCGTTTCACTGCATCAAGGTCGGTGTCTGTTTTGGGATATTTTAATCGGGGAATCAAATTGGAGCGGCTTTGGACTTTATAATCTATTGTTTGTTTTAAGTTTACCGATATTTTCTTGTCTCATGCTGTAAAGATAAACCACTTATATTTCTAGCATAACCGATTTTAGGCTAGTACCTTTTGATTAACACATGAGGCTTCGGTTCCAATATGGTTATGTTGTTACGAGTGAGAATGACCAAGTGTCTTTCATTGGTGAATTTCCGTACTCTATAATTTCGATTGCTTCTACCCCAATGAACGCCTAGTGATATCTATTGGGATCCCATACTATTGATTGTCCGCTTGCAGTCTTATTCCTAAACAAGATTCTGATAATCGTGTCTGGTGATGCGATTCACTACGATGTTAATCACATTTTATCATGTGATCGCCTAGACTACCAGGTTGGAGTTCGCAAGATCCTCCCAAGTGATGGTTAAAAACGATAGTTGAGATGGCTCAATGCTGCAATCAGTAGCTTTCTAGTATTCAAATTCTTTCTTCTTTTATGTATTTCTTTAAATTGCTATTTTTCTACTGTCCCTTGCACTGTTTCTGGGTATCTTTTTTGCTCTTTTTAATGGACGATGCTGCTAGGTAGCACGTTGGTGCAAAGTTAAAATAGTTATCCACACTGAAACCGGAATTTGACTCGATGATTGCATTTCAATTTCGCTCGCGCTTCACTTGCTCCGCAAAATGCACATTGTACTGTACTTAATACATGCTTTCATGAACACACTTACCAAACCAGTTCAAACATATTTCAATTCAGTTTCGGTTGAATTATGACTACTAGCTTTGTGAAGTTCTCTGGTGTTTTGAACTACAAAACAACATTTGGTTTCGTTTTCATGCCGATCCGTTTATAAATGGGTTTCGCGACAGATTCTTTCAAAACAATTTTGCTCCGTGTTTTTTTCGTATTTGAAGCATGAGTTTAGCTGTAATCTTCGTGCCTTATAGCCTGCAGGATTCGCTACGCGAATAGAGGAGGAATCGCAGCGGTAACCCTGAGACATGGAGTGGATCAGGTCCACTCATGGTCCTAATAATTTAGGTATGACAACGAGCCGGACCACGGAGCATGTCGTCTACCATCACACTGATGAAGTTAGAATTCGAACCTATTGACATTGTTGATGTGAGAAGTTCCTAATCCACTTGATTAGTACCAGTTTCTTCTCTTATTCTTGTATGAACCGGAAAAATCGTTGACCAGTGACGCTTAAGTGGATTAACAGTATTTCACCTCAAAAAACTGTGTTTGAATCCCAGGACTGCCCGTCACTCTAGTAGTAGACGGCTCATTATTGCAGCTTGGGACTTATCCTATGCCACTCCAAGATTTAAGATCAAATTTGATAGTCCTCTTCTCGTATGATGGGGATACTGGCGTTTGCTCCTTTCGCCACATTCACACATCGAGCAGCCGATGAAAAAGCAAAATCTATGAGTCCAAGTTACGCGATAGGATTAGCACAATCACTTCGTTCTCTGAGTATGACGAGGTCGATATTTTACTTGTATATTACTGTCTCCACATTCTTCAAAATGTTTCGTTTACAACGTACTTTTTACTGTCTTGTCTTTGCAGATTAAAACTGACGGCGATGTGCCGGTATTCAAACTCTGTGACCACATTCAAAATTCTGTTCGTGAAAACAAAACTGGAGTGAAACTTCAACAAGATGAACGGGGAAAGACTTTAAGGATGAATTCGCAAATCGACGATCACATGTTAGAGGTGCGTGTGAAGCAGGCTGAGACATTTCTTGATGCCAACTATGTGGTCGCTGTTTTTATTAAACCGCGTCGGAACAAACCGGTTGACGGTCAGACGGAAAAGTGGAAGGAACAGGAAGACCTAGCTAAGGTGATTACTGATATTTTAATTTTTCGTCCATTCGAGGCCTTCTCTTTGGTCAGTGTTTGTTCCACATTGAACGTCAGTACTTGACGTGCTCTACTTCAGCACTGCTGTATCCCTAATTTAAATCAGTTTATGGTTTATGTATGATTCTTGTGGCGTGATACCATGAATATCTGCACAGTACCCAAACCAGTTTAAGTAGTGTTTGTAAGGTGATGTACATACACGTTAATGTTCCCTACTTGAGGTTGATCGTGTACCGTATCTTCATGATCGAGATCTCAATAAGCTTGTCAAGTGTTTCTGATGTAATTCGGAAGCAATTTGAGAATGGTATAGACTAGCGCCAACTGACCAGAAATGTGACTGTTTGCGTTTTTTTCTATTTGTGTTTTGCTGGCTGTCCTTTGAATTTCGCCTTTCATACATAAACCTAAGATCATCCCGTCAACGTTACATTCGGGCAGCATCAGACTCGCTCTCAGGGTTAACCAGTGGTTACTATCCTTCTTCATCGCATCCAAGGTTTGAATCTGAGCTTTCTAAAATGAAGGGGTGTGCAATACAACTGCGCCGCCAAGCTCACCTTCAGGCTGATCAGATGTTGTCCTCAACTTATTTCTACTTTTATAAGTACCTTTTACGAAAGACTAGCATCGTAAGATTCAAATGAAAAAAAATATAATATAATATATATATATATATATATATATCAAGTTTAGGCTACTGGGTGGTGCCCATAGTGCAAGGCCGCCTTGTTTTTGATACCATGAATCATGTGACATTTGGGGTGAAATATGTGCAGATAACTTGACTGGCCGACGTGCCTGCTTGGGCTCGGGTGAATGATGCACTGGCCAAGGATCCGATCAACTGCACGTCGGAAAGCAGGTGTGGAAAACCGTCCGTTCGCCTTGGTACTGAAGCAAAGAATGGTGGTCTGATTTTCGTGATACATTTCGATGCAAAGAGTGGCCGTTTGAAATGAGGGCCAAAGGAGAGACATTGTGCTCTACAGACGACTAGTATGCTTTTAACCTCAGCAGACCTACATAAATCTTCTCGTTGTAATAAATAAACAATCAGTGCCGTTGACAGGCCAAGAGCCATCTGATCACTCGCTTGATTAGACTTTATGGCAACGAACGACTGGGTGCAGCAAAATAACCGAAATGGTCTGAAACTGGAAGATAACAAAACCCGTAATTTCTTACTCCCATTTGTTTGCCTGAAGCATACGGACTCGACAACACGCGGTTCACTCAAGGTTGCTTCCCTGTATACTAACTCAACGATGACCAGTTGAATCCGAGATACTTGAATGAGTTAAGATTTGACGGGATTTCACACACAATGAACTCAGTTATCACTTTATCAGACAAATAAGCCAGGTTGAATTGTGCTCATGACGTTCATTTAATGATCCACAAAATCGGAATATAAATGGACGACTACGTGAGATGAGTTGGGGGCATCCGAATTCCAAGTGGTGGTGAAAACACTAAGGAAATGGAATGCAAGCAGTGCATATCTGCTCAGTCTTTCTTACTACACTCGGATCGGACGGCTTTTCTTTCCTATGGACCCAAATTTGACTTTGGTCTTGTTAAACGCGTCCGGTCGCAATTTGTCAGGAACGTGCAATGAGTTCGGACGGTTACATCAGGAGAAAAAGAAGCTTACTCCGTCTACGACAAGGAGACTGAAGATGGAATTCGTGAAGATGGGTTCCGTTAATTGGAAGTGTCGTTCAATAATCCGCAGGCCGGTGACGACCGACTGAAGCCACTAAAGATAGCAGATGCGATAAACGGATTTGAAACAAATGTCACTTTGCTCAAATCACTTATTAAACCCTGATTTTAAAAATCTAGTAATTGTCACTTGTAAGGCTTCGTTCATGCCCCATTGCGATGAACATTCTGAAATAACCACTAATTAAGAAAGAGCCCTCGTATTCCACCGACTCATGTTTGGACCTTGAAACGAACTCGCTGAATGTAATCGTAAGCGTGTGGGGCTCGAATCATGGAAAACAGCGAAAATAATTTCGTTGCGATTTCTCTGCAATCGGTTTCGATGAAATCCGGTCAAACACGAGAGCATGAAAATAGCGTTCACCCGTCCGTTGCTGAATAGTGTCACCCGTTGCCATTCTGCTTTCGAATAACTCTTCTCTGCATTTATTTTGTAAGAACTACGATCGTTTCTTGACGGATATTCATCCATTTTCTCTTTTACCAGAAAATTTGGGCGATTATGTTTGCAACTTTCCGATGTTTAATCATTGATCGCTTTTCCCAGGAGACCCACTGGTCCAAATTTCTTTGGCTTTTCTGATTAAAATGAGTTAAATAATTCATGGAAATCCGGTTCGTATTGGTTACACCTTGTGCACTGCAGGACACGGGGCAGTTAAAAATTAGCTGATTTGACGTGAATCAGTCTTATGGGGACACAAATCAGGGCTTGCCTAAATAGGGTTCATTAATCCACAGGAGGGGCAGAGCATTCGCATTTTCTGTAATTTATTTTTATTCTGCCCGCTACACTTTTATAGAGACCAGTGAGACAGTTTCAACAGAATCAGTTAATCGATGCATGGAACAAACTTTGGATGGGTCATGTGGTTATACTCTACGAGCACATACCATTAACAAACCAGATACACAGATCGCACCGTCAAACATTCCACTGGGAGAAGCCAGGGAGGTTCATGTGAATATAGTACACCGATGCACTTGCCATAACAACTAGATGTTCTAACAAATGAACAGTCACTTTCTGTATTGTGTTGTTTATATCTATCTAGTTCCTCGATGGATTGCTTTATTCAAGCTAGTCGATCCGAAGGTCCGGTGTTCCAATATGTTTCACGTTAAATTCGAAGCTACATATCGAGACAGAGTGAATCGTCGCATACAGGATAACGCGTAGACGACGAAACTGTCCGCCCCAGGATATGTCGTACATGCATAGCGAGATATAAAACAAACGTGGATAGATGAGTCTTACATGACGATTACCGATAGGAGGAGTACATTGAGAAATTGTGGTGTGTGAGCACTTTAAATTTTGTATTCGAGCACAGGTGTTTGCAGAAGAAGGCTGAGATCTTTTAAGAGTCGTTCATGTGCTTCTGGAGTACGACACCGACTCCAATGTATGAAGCCTAGTACAATAAGATCGTAGTTACTAGATTGGTATTTTGATTATGGCTTCTGTGGAAGAAAAACTACCGCTGTTGACAACACTTTCGTTAGTCCGCTATGAATGACTTGCACCTAGCTGCTTCGGATCCCTTCTAGGTGGTTTGGGCTTGATGCGGTTGACGTTGAGTTGCGACCACTGGTAGACACAATCAATAGATTTTGATGATCAGAAAGCGATACTGTAATTAGTAGGCGTAAATAAAGTCAGCAACAAAAGTACAACCAAATGTCGCCAGGTCTCTGAGTCACGTTCAGATTTCGTGTTTCCAACGGACAGACTGTCGTGCGATTGTGACCGGCGAGTGGATTAACCCATAGAGGGATTCACGAAGTTGATTTGCTGGGATAGTCAGGGCACAATGTCTGCGGGTCTATGCATCATTGTGCAGTGCGTATGTGTATGGGTCAATTGTCATGGGATAGACTGCGATCAGTCTTGTGCAATCTCGAATGTTTTGGACCGACTACTTTAGTGGTTGCAAGTGAGCAGCAATCAAGGTACAAGTTCGAACGGGTTTGTGTTCGTATATCCATCCGTGTTAATCCGGAACAATGTAGGGGGAGGGAAACTGTGATGATTGAACGTTCAGATAGTCAGCAGATTGAGGTGCACCAGGGAAGCCTTGATCTACAACAGTGTAGGCAAGGTGTGTGCGTGTGTGTAAACGCATGATTATTTCGAGGATTGGAACGGCTCAAGGTCAGACGGGTGGTCGGACGAGTTGATGTTTCTCGCTATCGTCGCAGCCTCGAATCACCGGAACGTACAGCTTCCCTTAAGCAAGATGGATGCGACGTGTGTCGCCTCGAAAATGTGAATTTTTACTTATTCTTCCTGGACGATCTGTTGCTGGATGTGTGATTCCTACTCAGTAGTGGATAGATCAGTAATAAAGTTCGACAGACCAACGTGGATAATAAGGCTGGGCTCGTCTATTGCCCTGAAGGTCATTATGTGTGTGTACACACTTGGATAGCTGACTGTTTTATGTTGGTCTTTTCTCTCTAGCTAGCCTTTCGGGTTCCCATTCAAAGCCGTCGAATAACTTCTGCTCCCTTGTGCGACTACGGGACTTGAAGGCTCAAGCCCGTGTCATCGTGTCGTCAGCATCGATGTGTTAGTGTCCTGCTGGGTCGCAGGGTTTGTACTATTGTGCACTTAAAGTCTACATATCACTTCTCATTGTGTGAGGCACACCGATGGCTAGTTCAGTCTGTGTTCCTGCGCTACGTCGCCCCGTGTTTGTTACTGTGATCTTGTGTGACGTCTACTGTTGACTTGTTGAGTGTTGATTGAGAGTGTGCCGAGCTGGTGGCCAATATCAGCAACAGTGTTCATACTGTTCCTCCTTCAATGTGCTAAGGGAACGGGAAAACACTTAACAGTACAATACAATGAATTTCAGGACAGCAAATGCTTGTTCCTCTAGTTATCATTCAAAATCGTGTAATATCTCCTTTTGGCTTAAGAACTTTAGTACATTTCGGCACATTTTGCTTAGATCTATGATTATCTTTTGATCAATGATCCGCCTTTTTCGCGAATGGCTTTATATCCGCCTTTTGGACAGTAGGCTATGCTATCCTCGTGGGCACTACAAACAGCTACATCCAAAGATGCTGAATCGGGACGGGACGTGGTTACTTTCGTCCCAAGATCAGACACTGAAAGCATGTGTGGACTAATTCATCTGCTTCCGGTAACACATGCTCCATGTTCCTATCGAGGGTTAGTTACGATACGAACGTGATACACAACGGCTGGAACTGTATCGTAGGTCTTCAGAAAAGATACATTTCTTTTTTAAAACTTTACAGAGAATATTGTTCTTCATGAGTTGAAACACGCAAACCATGGACAAACAGTTAACAAACTATCACCTTGGGTAACAGAAATTGAAACTCAGTCCAGTACTTGCATGATATCAGGAGAGAAGGACGTTTCAGCCAAATAAACATAAAAAAGATCAGTGGTTGGTTAGAGGACCTAACAAGCAGATTGTGCTAATTATACCTGAGAGTGTGGAGGACTCCGTTGTGTACATTTTCACGCTGGTCAGTTTCTTGTTTTTGCTACCGATCAGCAGACTGAAATATGGCAGCGTACTCCACCATGATAATGTCGCTATCCATCGTTTCGTTTTTTGAGACATCGCCTAGGCTAACTTCATTGCTTTCCTATTTTGAGTTTCTTTTTGCTCCGATTGATGTGACCGTGTTTGGTTCGCATTTATTCAATACATCGGTTTTTGTTTTGGATTTTCACTCTCCTTGTCATTGTCGTGCTATCATGATGATTCGTGGTTTCCCCCTAGACGACGTTTCCTGGACCGAAATAGTGGGGTTTTTTAAGCGGGTCTGGGCAGAAGTTTTTGATCTTGTCCACAAGGCCTCGCTCGGATCGAGGAGCATCAGAATAAGTCAAAAGAAAACTGACATACTGGGGAATGTTCATGTCAAAAACTGGTGGAATGTTACATGGGAAAAATAACGCCAAATATTTCTTTGTTTTTTGTTCTCATTTCACATTCACATTCCTCAATGAGGCCCAGTCGATGGCCAATCGTTCTTCGTAATTCGACCAGTGTTTCATTAGGCAAACGTCTGGAAAGAGTGAAGATATTGGGCGTGTAGTTGTGACAGACGGACCTGCGAGCCACAGTTGAAACTTCGCGATTCCTTCGCTGTTACTGATGTTGCTTACCATTTGTAGGAACACTTTAAATCGGACCCTCGCTATCTCTTTATTGGGAATGATGCGCATTGTTTTTTTTTTCAATAATGACAAGTGAACGTAATAGATAATCCCAGTTGGCCGGTTTAATCTGTTTCCCATTCCCATTCCAGACGATATACAAAATCCAGGCTCAGCGCTTCGTCAACGCTTTTTCACAGATCCCGTTCGCAACTGTTCGACTCCTTGAACGTCCTCAGTTGAATGAAATAGCATTGGTCGTCAGACGAACACAGAATTCTTAGTGCACGTATGATTCCTTCGGCCGTATGTGATATAACCCGATTGAAAATACAACTTTCTACTGTAATCGTCGTTTTTTATGCGCATTTTCCAACAAGTTGTGGAATAATATCGATCTGAGTGAATTTTGCGGACTATTGTCGCGATCCCAGCGTTGTTGATTGTCAGGTTCAGTAAAATCGGACCGAAAAACCAAGACTGTGGCCACGGGGGATGTATGAGGTGGACAAACAGAGTGTCAGTGGGTTAATGCAGATAAACTACAGTTTCAACTTTTCAATTCTCCTTATGCACCAAAGTATATGTGCTTTCTCACGAAATCTAACACTGCATTTTCGAACATGGAAAAGAATACTACTTCGTCATAACGAAATGATATCATCATACGGAGCCCCTTGGTCTTGATTACTTCAGTGTTACACGAAAAGGCATCAGCTCACCAGAACACATCAGATAGGCGTTTTTGATTGTGCAGATGTAGTTATTTGTTATGAACAGGTGATTTGAGCGTCATCCGAAATCGTTGATCACAGTAAACAAGCGACTCTTAGCGTTTCAGAAGCGGAACTAATTCTGGTTGTTTTTGGTGTAATCCGTACGATATACGGATGGACGAGGTGATGCAATTTCACCAGAGAAACGACCGGTTTTGTGGTTTTCGTAACTCACTAAGTGTGTCTGCTTGATATTCCTGTCCTATCAGCTCTATACCGATACTTTTCTTAGTCAGTTTGGCATTAGAGCTCGGGTTGTGTCGAAGAACGATGCACCATATCATTTTATTTCTTTATCTTTTTTTAATTCCTTTATTAATAGAATAAGAATGTACATCATTTTTTCAAGAAGAGAACCGCGACCATCATAGGGATGCTAAGTGGGGAAGTTGACCGGCGGTGGGAGGACTCGAACTCGCGACGTTCACGTCCAAACTCCCCGACTCTGTCCGCTTGACAGTCGGCGGTATTTGGAAAACAAGGACGACGTGCCCAACGGCGCTTGTCATAAACCGGCGTTTTCGGTTGTTGAGGCTAACCTTTTACATGACAGCCACAACGGAATGAATCAAAGAAACAGTCTACAGCCATTAGGCTTTTTATCGACGTACTTTCTTGGTCCCTGTGTATTCATGCGTGCATCAAAAGCCTGAGTGCTCACGCTCTGTTTATGTTGATACATGTATCTTTAATGGAATGAGTTGGATCTGTGTATCATAAGAATGTTGGTAGTTGACGGGTCATTGAGGTCAATGGCTACTCACAGGAGATGGAACGGCACGCGGATGGCTCAGTTTTTCTCCCCGTTGTTCGCATTGACAACGGTGATCGTTACGACGAAGTTTGTTCTGACCACAGACTGTTGCAGAAAGCGACAATGGCTCCATTGGGGCCCTTCTTTGCTTTCACAACGTTTTGCTCAGTTTTGTTTACACCTAGAATGCATTGACACGGAGATGAAAACCACTTCTACGCAGCCGAGTCTAAACGACAATAGGAGACTTCGATTTTGATTAAAACTTTCAACGCGGTTATCATTTCAAAAAAATGCCCAGGATCAAAGCGAAGAATAGAACAAAGAATGCTTACACTCAGCGACAACTGCTCCGCAGTAAACCATAAAACAGAATAGCCTCGACCTCAATTACTATGTTGGATTCTTGCAGATCTGTCCGCTGTGATACCACACATTGAGACGCGTGAATATATGGGAGGTGAGCTGATTAATAGCCAGAAAAAGTATAGCCAAGAGGAATCGGTTGTTTTTACCGGAAATACTTGCAACTTTACAAACATATTAGGAATAGTGGGCCACGGAAGCTGAATTTGAGCGAATCCGCCGAATCAATGATTCAGAAGCGCTTGACAGAACCCTTTACGGAGCAATTTATGTGACCCATGGCCACACAGTACGCATTTCATCCATGCTTGCAAGTGAACCAATGCACGCGGATGCCAGTTCTCCACCACAAATGGAAATGATCAGAGGGGTTCCCTCAAATGGAATAAGGCAACCGGACCAGATAGACTGTCGCCACCATTCTTATAGGATGGTGGTGAACTGTTGATATCGGGGTTAACAAAACCACTGTGATCAAGCTGAGCTACGGGAATGATTCCTGAAGACTGGTATAAATCGGTGATTGAGCTGATCTATAGGAAAGGTGATAGATCCCCATGCGAAAACCACAGAGGAATCAGCGTGGTGGACGGTGCATACAAACTGCTTCCGGGCTTTATTCCCCGCTGGTTATGGTATTCGCGAAAACGTATGCGTGAGAACCAAGCCGACTATGTAGTACTCGTTTCGATTGGAGTTGTATTGACCGAATTTTCACTTTGTGACAGATCTTGGAGCATAGACACATTTTCCGTAGACGCATGATTTCTGTGTATCTCAGTTCCAAAGCAGCGCCCGACTCAGTCAATCGTGCAGTTTGTTGACGCTTCCTTTCACTGAAGGATATGCCAAAGAAATTCATTTCACTCATCCAATCTCCACATGCTAACAATCGAAGCTGCGCTCGTGTTCATGGTTCTGATTCACTCCAGTTCGCCACGACAAGCGGTGTTCGACTGAGTTACCCAATCTTACCTTTAATTTTTAACTTTGTCATTGAGATAGCTACGGACTTAACTCTTTCCTCATGTGAGAATAATGACATTGATATTCACTCAAACAGGAAGTTGCCTCACTCTGAATATGCGGACAATGTTGTGCTACTGAACGAAAATTCAGGTAAGTTGCAGGATTATCTCTGGCGTCTAAAGTATAATGTAGATATATTTTACGGTCGTCATCATGATCGCACCTTCGAAGTGTAAAATATTGTTGCATGACTGGATTGGCCGAAAGACTAGTGTTGTCCTCGCAGGGGAGTAACTGGGTAAGGTGGTCGTATATCAGACGAAGTGCCTTCGCGCATACGGCATTCGCTAATTTGAGGTACCTATGGTGTCAGCGTGATATCTGGTTATCGATTAGAGGTCGAATGTACGCAGCAGCAGTGAGGTCGGTATTGGTATAGCGCTCTGAAACGTGGCCGTTGAGAGCAGAATATTTGCGAGGACTGCCAGTGTTTGAACACTGTTGTGTTTTTGTAGTGTTGGTCCATGTATATCCAGTTTGGCCATCGGGTTGAGGTCCATGCGTTCTCGTGAAAGTATGATTGGTCGACGGTTTTTTCAACTGGAGTCCTTCCTGTTAAGTGTAGTTTTTCAACTTCCTATTTTTCAATCGATCTTTCGTTATTCCTTGTTCTCTGTTACTGTTTTAGGTAGATGGTACTGTGAGGTAGCAACTAAAACCGGAACACGTTGGTGCAAGACTAGTGGTTGTACACGCTGAGTTGATTAATGCAAGGCCCGTTTCATGTACGAACTAAACCGCATTCTTCACTGGGCTACTCGTACTTTTGCCAGTAGGCAGATGACAAAAGTTCATGCAGTCTACGAACGTCCCGCAAAATCTAATTTCTTGCGGTGATATGATTTCCTTCAGTAAACTTTTTCTTCAAACAAAGACCGTCCACCAGTAAATACATCTATGGAGTAGTCATCTTTTAGGATATTAGGCAGTAGTCTAGTTTGGTGTTCGATTATCCTGTTCGTTGCAGTAATACGTCAACAATATCAATAAATCCCCTCGGAATATTTCTGGCGACAGAAAAGTTCGGAATGTTGTATTAACGTTGCATACAAAGCACTTTGAATATGTAAAGCCGCATTAAATAAGATCACATGCAAAAGAGTTTCAGTATTATCACAGTCTTGGTGCGATGGATGTGCACTGCTCATGATTCCTAACAAGGATTAAGCAGCTGTACAGTGCTTCCATGGTTTCTGAATGCTGAGTTGAGCGATGAAATCACATGGCGAGTTATTTCATGAAAACGTTCAACCTCTTATTACTAATATGTATTACCACCCTCGCGAAAAGCATATGTTGTAAACTTTTAATGTCATTATCTCTTTCGGTGGAAAACGTGCACCCCAAAAAACGTTTGCGACAATCGGTTTTCCTCCATAAGAAGAGGTTATGTAACTAAATTTCTGCAATTTTGTTCCGGAGAGAAGTCAAAGTAATTTTTGTGGGCTAAACGCAGGTCACTGATCGGCTTTCATGTGCTTTTTGTTCAACCGAAGTAGCAGAGGAAGTAACCCAATTGAGTGGATTGTTTTATGATAACAAAAATTCAGACCTCCATTTTCTACAGAATAAAACAGAAAAAAAACGATTTAAGCGTTTCTCAGCTGACTATTTAATCCTTTCGCGATCCGGTGAGCCACAGGTGGACCCTGGTAAATCATGCTTGTGTACAACTGGATAAGGGACGCTCCGGCTGTAAGCTTGTCCGCTGCATCCTCTGGGTCTGAAACACCACCGACCGCAATTATGGGTATCTGTCCTCTGGTAAGATTGACAACTTTCTTTAAACAATTTGTCGATTTTGCCAACAACGGGCGTCCACTGAGACCACCCCAAACGGTCATTCGGTTGTCTGTGGTCTCGTTGAGAATGGGCGCTGCGCCACAAGCTGCCGCTTGCTCATAGGTGGCTAACGTGGTATTGGAAACGATGAGACCATCAACACGAGTCTAGAAAGTAGGAATGGAAACAAGTGAGTTGATACTGCCCCGTTTCAAAATTGAAATGATGAAAAAGTGGCGGGGACATCTCCCATTCCCCTCGCCCCAAACGTATTGTTGAAGTCACGAGGAACGAATGACAGTAAGCATAAAGTATCCGTTGAAATTATGGGAATACTCGAACTTCTCGATCGAATTTCGTTGGTTGGAGCAGAACAACACCCGCTCTTTCTACGATAATACTCAACGAGGCAATAAAAAATGCCCGCAAATATACTCCATATAAAGTGCAATTAAAAAATAGATTGTTTTTCCAATATGAATTCGTTTTTCACAGAGAATAAGAAACAACTCCATTTGCCCTAGCATCTCATTACAAACGGTCCACATACTGCGTTTCACAAACAGAGATCCGATTATTCGTCCACATATCGTTCAAGGTAACCGTTGGCTTGACAAAAAACACTAATTCCCGGTGATTTCATGTATCTGTTTGGTCACCAATTACGGGAATTCTCGAATGCTTTGAGATTAGGGAAAATTCAGATTAGCTTTTGCAATCTAAGTTGTGTATTGCGGAGTTTCCACATCTGATAGTTGCCATTCCAGTCATCTCCATTGTTGCACACAGCGAATGAAAATGGTCAAGTGTGTTGGTATGAAGTATGGGGTCTTGACTGTCAATCAAGATTGCCAGTTGACTCAAATTAACTGTAAATTGCACCCACTGAAGATGATATCTTCTTTCTAAAAACCATTCATAGTCTAAAGGTCTATGTTGAATGAACGGTTTTCTAAAGCCGGACAACAATGCTTCGCGGAACGTGATTCCTGGACTCATTATAGCCATTATTGGTTGAAGCAATCTGCTATGCAATCCTGGAATCCAGAAAGGTCTGTTAGTGTTTCTGTTAAAACTGGTAACCCAAGCTTCGTATTAATTGTCTTCGCATTGATTTGTTCTTCTGTGAATGCACGTCGAACAATTTGACGCACCATCACACAGTCAACAAACCGAAATGTCCGGTATTTGGGTAACGACGAATCACGGTTTTCGAGATCACCGCGGATGCAGCAATACTCCTTATCCTAAATTATTACGACGTCCAAGTCCCACCAAACTTGTCTATGCCACCCCCGAGACTCGCTTAAATTAGTCGCATCTATCGCGAGCACGTTGATGCGTGTAGATTAACAAATGTCTTTAGCTCGAACAATGGAGAACCAAGCCATCGACCTCTGAGGCATCCAAGATACTCATGATGAAGACTCCAGTTTTGTAATTCAACTGGCGTCTTCACTGAATCCTCCAGCAATGTTCAATTCGTGCCTTTCTGGGGATACCGGGGCCAAGGTATCCGAATTTGCTGGCATTGATGGGGGTCTTACTGGAAGGGTGAAGGCTGCGGTCATTGTCTGAACCCCAGTCGATAGTCACTCACGTCCAACGAGACCTAGAAGCTCGCACAAAACAAGACGGCATCGTTCCGAAAAACGCAATTTCATTGCCTTCCCGGCGTACGCAACTACATATATGAGCCCCGATTCAATCAAGTAAAATTTCTATCAAGAGCAGAACGCAATCTTATCCAAAGAAAAGAGGACAGTTGTTGTGACTTTAGCAAAATATAAAATATACACATGTATACATATACATACAGACTTGGAAACAATCATGATGCCAACAGAACGACATGTAGACAGCACGTAAAAGGAAATGGATAAAAAACGAAAAATACAACAAACGGCGATAAAACGACCGCTCTCCTTTTATGTGAGTTTTATCATACACATTTCTTGGGGTTTTGGTATTTTTCGGAGTTCTTTCAAGGCGGACGAGTTCAAAAAGCAGACCATAGGGCATTCGCACCACTGACTCCAGTTCTGAACCCCAGCTCAGCGTCTACAACCAACAACAATCCTCATCGATTAGGCCCCAACCAGGAAGATAGAAAGCACCAACCGAAACCAGTGCTGAAGCCAACTTCACCATACCTCTACACCAAACCACAGCCTGATCGCCTCGTCGCTTCCTCCAGATTTTTTCAGCACGTGCGAAAAGAACACGAAAAGTTAGACGATGAGCATACATACTCAATACGACGTAGAGCGATTATCTCCGTCAAAGGACAACCGTCTGCACCCAGCGTACGATTACGCACTTCGCCATTGCTCACCCGATGTTCCCACCAGACACGATCGTTATTTCGGAGAAATCGGTGGTCAAAAACAGGAAGTATCTGAGAATCCTCAATGCGGATAGGCCAGGTCTGGCAACCGTAAAGAGGAACACTGCAAACTGTGGCACTGTGCATCGTTCCACTGAGAGAAAGGCGGATGTTAAGGCGGCGACACAAGTGTCGCAGGTTCACGAAAGCTGCTCTGGATTTCGCAATGCTTGACGTGACCTCCTCTCCAACACTTCCAGGTGTGATCAGGCTCTAGAGCTACTTGGAACTATTGACTACTTCTAACCGATCACCACAAATGGCGAGTGCAGTTACAGGCACTGCCAGTCTTGAAGAAGGCGCGAAACAGATGCCGTACATAGATATCTCAATCGCCAAATGATCTAACGCGCGTTAAATTATCGGTGCATTGTCGCTCAGTAAGGCGATATCATCAGCTTGTTCTAGGTCAAAACTGACCACTGGGAGGAGTTCAACTTCACCGTCTAAAAGACCAAACAAAGCCTTATGTGAGACATCCTCTACACAACGTTGAACACAAATGGAGATAGGGCGCAGTCTTGCCGTACTCTACTGGAGACGACGAAGGGTGGCAAAACCTGCTCATAGTCCTTGACTCCACCTGACGCATGATGGCACAACACTTTGAGGACCGAAACAATTCGCAGGCACTCCATTTCTTAACAAACACTCAAAGTTCGCATGAACGTCCCCTGAAAATAAAAACGATGTTTAGACAGTTGTTAGAGAACAAAGATTTGATCGACGCACCCATGAACAACAAGAAACTCAGCCTGTTCCTCACGAGTTTTTCCTCACATATGTTGCACAGCATGAGAAGAACGACGGTCGAAAACAGCTAGGACACTATCGGGATCAGGCTAATACCCCTAAGGTTAGCTCAGTCACTACACAGGTCCCTTTTATGGTTAGGACAACGACCGACTACCCCAAGAAGAGGGAAATTCCTCGAAGTACCAGACTTTCGAAAGCAAAACTTAAAGTTCCCTAACCAGTTCCATTCCTCCTTCTTTGAATGGAGCCTAGGAAAGGTTATCGGAGCCCGGCGCTTTATGACATCTTAAGGCTTAGATTTCCTTGCTCATCTCTGTCTCAGTTGGTGTGTCTGTTTTAACAGGCCACTGGACGCTCACCGCAATGGCTGCGGGAAGGGCTGACGCTGAGGGACAGCTAAACTGTGCCTGAGAGTGTTCCGTCCAACGTACTTGGCGTCACTGCTGGTTGTCGATAGGCGAACCACCAGCTTCACTAATCGTTTCGCTCTCACTCAATGTTTTCTTGCCGGTAGCTCGAATGAAGTGAAACAGCTTGCGGGAATTTTCCATGGTGGGTGCATGCCCCATCCCCACAACTACTTTAGACCACCAGTTTTCGCGATCCTTAAGCAAGCTTGCGTTCAGTTCACCTCTCGTTACGAGTCGTGCTTCATTACACTAGCAGCCGGCTGGTATAGGGGGACGTGCATCAGGAAGTCGCAGAGATTCAGCAAAGATCCATGGTTTAACAAAGCGACGGGTCAGGCCACAACTGACTAACTCAGCAGAATTCAAGGGATTTTTGAGAAGCGACCAATGTTCGGTGATGTTTTGAGGTGTGGGTAATCCTAGTTCCCCATCTAGTGCTCTTCGAAAAAGTGAAATGTGAATCGGATCAGACAGCTTGTTGCAGTTTAACAGACGCTTCATGACGTAGTATGACGGCTTGCGTGCCTCCGCGAGCCAAACAATTATACAAGATGACCTACCTCGAGCCGAAGATCCAGTCATGCTTGGGAAGTCAAGTGGTAGGGGCCTGACAAAGTAGTATCCTGGTCTTCCAGGTTGGAGGTTGATATAACCTGACTACTGAATCAGAAAGTTGTGTAGAAAAATAATTGATCTAAGCAAATTGGCTTCTAGTCAGCCACTCACCGTTGCTTTGCGAACTGGTTCTCGTTAGATCCAAAGGCTTTGGTTGGGGACCTCAGTTATTCTCTCATTTAGTGGTTGGACTCCGTAGACGTTTCTGATCAAAAAACTCAAATGCATACTACAAATAGTAAATTCCATACTGCGTCGGTCATCGTGCGGGCAAATCACGACCGCGCTATCCATTGCTTCAAGCAGGGTGGATAATGATAGTTAAACACCTGTCCCGGGTTCCCGTGCTGCGTTGACTACCCGCTGCTTCGTACGTAAGCCTTTTGAGTCGAATGCTCCGATTAGGATTCCCAAAGAAAATCCACCTCTGCGGTAGGGGCAGCCGAGAAGTACCGACAGCCCAAATACCTCTAGCGTCTTTTAAACGGGGAACCCCTGTAATTTCCGTTCTTCTGATGAAGGGACCATGCAAGTTGCCACGATGAGCTGTCGTCCGACGGTCTTATCTGAAGGCAGCATTGGGGGAAAGGGAAGAAATAGTCTACGTGCCTTACTTAGACTTAAGCGTCCACTTCATTTGGGTGCTTACAATGTCCACACACTCAACCAAATAAGGCTACAAGCTTCCCTAGCTATAACTCCTGGAACCCGCATGTAAGATTCCTAGCTCAGACACAACCTCATCCTCTTGCTTCGATTTCCGCGTGTCCAGTGATCCAATTTCGAACGCTCGTGGTAAGGCTGGAGTTGGAGTCGCTCTGAGCAAGCGAGCTAAGCGCACACTGTTAGACTGGATCCCGGTCAACAGCCCTTTACTTGCAGTTCGATTAGACGGTTCTGTACGTGTCAGTAGCAGTTGACTGAAGCGTTGTTCTCTGTTGTCGCATCTGTGTATGCGCTCAGTGAATGCAGCTCCCGTGAGGCCAAAGACAAGTTCTACTGAAATTTATCTCGATTACTCCGAGGTGTGCATCAACGGTCGATGGGGTTGCTGTTGGTGACTTTAACGACCAAATTGGCTGATTATCGGAGATGGAACGGTACATCGGAGGTCGATTTTCTGCTCCAGTCGACCAAATGAGCAACACAGAACGTCACATCTGCATTTCTTCTGACCAGAGACTGTCTCTGACGAACACAATTTTTTGTCATAAAAGGAAATATCCGCTCACCTGGCGCTCTCCTTCGCCTTGACAGCCTTTCCGTCGATCACCGGTGTCCTGGATCAATCGAGGATTGTCGACCACTTTGGTCCACACCCATAGACTCAATTCAAGCTTCGGTCCAGGTATACTTTTGTTTACACCTCCTCTTTGGCCTCACCAACATAAAAATCACTGGACAGCTGAGTCTAGACGACAATTGTCGAATTCATTTCAAATCGGGACTTCGAATGTGGTCACTGTCTCAACATAACACCCAGGATCCGAGTGAACACAAGGGGCAGATCAAAATTCCCCCCTAATCAACGGCAACTGTCACACAGGACTCCTTACCATATGAACATACGAAATGATGGATATCCTCGGCTTCGGTTACACTGATGTTCACAGATCTGTCTCTCCAGAAACAACATAAATGAGAGGCACAGATCCCTGAGATGTCAAATGGCCAAAAGGTTAAGAGATGACCGGCAGCCATGATAAGAAGAGAGGTTCAAGGAAGTGGAAAAGACTACCACTATCGTAAATACTCCCGAAATTTACTGACCGGTTAGGAATACTGAACCACAGAAGCCGAATTTGATCGATGTAATTTAAGAACCCGCCGGATCAATGATTCAAAAGCGCAGGATACAACACTTTACGGAGCAATTTAGTTGACCCACGGCCACATAGTGGGCACTCCATCCATGCTTACAAGTGAATCAATGCATGCGAATGCCTGTTCTCCACCAGAAATGGAGATAATCAGAGAGATAGGTTTCCTTAAATGGCATAAGGCAACCGGACCAGATGGACTATCGCCACCATTCTTATAGGATGGTGGTGAACTGTCAATATCGGAGATAACCAAACCCGTGGGATCAATCTGGGCAGTGGGAAAGATTCCTAAGGACTGGCACAAATCGGTGATTGAGCTGATCTGTAGGAAAGGTGATAGATCCCCATGCGAAAACCACAGAGGAATCAGCGTGGTGAACGATGGATTTGGACTGCCTGCGGGCTTTATCCTCCGCCGGTTATGTAGTACTCGTTTCGATTGGAGTTGTATTGACCGAATTTTCACTTTGCGACAGATCTTGGAGCATAGACACATTTTCCGTAGACGCATGATTTCTGTGTATCTCAGTTCCAAAGCAGCGCCCGACTCAGTCAATCGTGCAGTTTGTTGACGCTTCCTTTCACTGAAGGATATGCCAAAGAAATTCATTTCACTCATCCAATCTTCACATGCTAACAATCGAAGCTGCGCTCGTGTTCATGGTTCTGATTCACTCCAGTTCTCCACGACAAGCGGTGTTCGACTGAGTTACTCAATCTTACCTTTAATTTTTAACTTTGTCATTGAGATAGCTACGGACTTAACTCTTTCCTCATGTGAGAATAATGACATTGATATTCACTCAAACAGGAAGTTGCCTCACTCTGAATATGCGGACAATGTTGTGCTACTGAACGAAAATTCAGGTAAGTTGCAGGATTATCTCTGGCGTCTAAAGTATAATGTAGATATATTTTACGGTCGTCATCATGATCGCACCTTCGAAGTGTAAAATATTGTTGCATGACTGGATTGGCCGAAAGACTAGTGTTGTTCTCGCAGGGGAGTAACTGGGTAAGGTGGTCGTATATCAGACGAAGTGCCTTCGCGCATACGGCATTCGCTAATTTGAGGTACCTATGGTGTCAGCGTGATATCTGGTTATCGATTAGAGGTCGAATGTACGCAGCAGCAGTGAGGTCGGTATTGGTATAGCGCTCTGAAACGTGGCCGTTGAGAGCAGAACAATTGCGAGGACTGTCAGTGTTTGGACACTGTTTTTTCGTGGTATTGTTAGAATTTCGTGAGTAACTCAGAGGTACTGGGTACTAGGGTTTATTCCTTAGAACAGGCACTGAATAAGAATAGATTAAGGTGGTTTGGGGATGTTTTGCACAGAACGCTAGCCTCGTTGTACATTGTTCTGCAAGGCAGGTAATAGTTCAGCAACATGCTGCTCTGCAGTCGGTCTTTCATCATCCCCCCTCTTTTCTGCTTTGGCAAATGACTGTTTTAGGTAGCTACCATAATTAGACGACGTTGGTGCAATGTTAGTCGTTGTCCATGCTGAACTGAAATGACCGCGTGATGGGAGGCGATGAGAGTGCTCCAATACCACCGGAAGTCTTGTTGACATCGCGTTTTGTAGCTAATGGCGATGTGGTCGATTTGGGTACACTGCTAACTCTAGGAATGCGGACACCTGGTGATGTACCAGCGATTCGAACGTCTGAAGTTTGCACTTGCGAGAAACAAATGATGGTTTAAACACAGGACCAGTGATTGTTCGCTCTCTTTCAAACAACAAGAATCTAGACCAAAAGACCTTACTAAATGGACCTTATACAGAGACGGCCGGTATAACCTATCATTATTTATCCCACTAAAATCACAATAATAAAAGAGGTTTATGCTGACGTCGGTAAGAAGGCTAATTATCTCATTCTTTGCTTCTAAAAGCGATAGTCTTTGGTCCTATTTGTCATCCCTAATTCGGACATATATGGAACCTCGGTAGCGTGGATTATGCAAACTACTAACAGTCTGAGATATGATTCTCGTTCTGGCAACTTCGTCGAACTCTATGCCTTAAGATTTGTCTACCAGTACATTTAGCGTCGTATGGTCACATCCATTAGTGATAGAACAGTAAGATCCCTGACTCAAACAGCCACCGAACTCGTGTCGGAGTCGCTGTTGTTTTCGTTGATCCAACAGGATTGTGCCGGACTAACTTTGGCAATAATTCAAATCATAAAACCTGTCCTTGTGTGCCTAAACAACTTTCCTTGTCTTGAAACAGGTGAGTTCAAGCTCATTTCAAGAACACATTCGAAAAGCATTTCCCCCACTAAATATGGCCTGATACCCTCCGCGTTGATGATTGACGAGAATGAGCGAGATAGAGGCATTTCGAGATATTTGCCTTCGTTATGGTCTCACCAACTAGAAGCCAGAATGAACTCGGCGTTTCACGGCTTACCATGTAGCAAACAAACCCTAGACAACTGCCTGGGGTTTGGTTGAGCTATTCTATCCACATACACCGGCTTGAAAACAAGCATGGTTTCCACGCGACAACAGCCAAATAGAAATGCACAGAAGGAGAGGGGGCAAACAGAGGGTAGGGAACAAACTAACTGTCTTTTTTGTTTTCACCGTACATATTTCGTGGTATTTTTTTTGATTGTTTTCAAACTGTTTTCAATGGGGCGGATTTCTGTAGACAGGTTACACAGCATTCGCGTCACTGATTTCGATTCTAAACAATATCTTTTGGCATTTCCAACCAGGAAGGCGCGAAGCACCAACCGGGGCCAAAGGCACATCATACCCTGGCCGCCACGTCGTTTCTTCCAGCCTCGTTCAGCACGTGCAAAAAGAGCACGAAAGTTAGATGACGGGTGGGTATACACAGTGCGTGTCCAAGCCATCGAATGCGACGTAGGGTTGATTTACTGCTGGAAACCGACTGATCTCATACCGGGCTACCGCTCATGATGTTTTTGTATTTTTCAATCTTACAGTAACTTACGTGTAAGCTCTATTGGAGTGGGAGGAGGAGGCGTTAGAGATGCGTAATACACCAGCTTGTAGCGGAACGTTGATAAAGGGCAACAAACAATCAAACAGTCACATAATGAGGTGACGATAAACAACCTTGGAATGTAGGGCAACGTCTACGATGTCGCGAAGCACCTGATCTGTCTCGTCGGGAGAAATCTTCAACAGTATTGGGGTTTTCTTCTTCAGCGAGTTTCGTTCCTGGAGCACCTTGATCAATAAGAATCGGAAATGAAGGAGACAGAAAAAAAGAAAAAAATATTGACAGGTGGTGCTCACAAACAGAAATGTTTTCCTCAATATCCTGCAATAATTGAGATTTGTATTTTTGCTATACATGTTGCCTCACCCTAATTTCAATATTTACAATCGTTTAGAATATTCATTCAGACAAAAAGCAGACAGATGCTGTGAGATGTTAACATTTGGCATTACTCCTGTCAATCGAATACATAAAACAATTTGACATTCCCTCAGTAAAAAAACAAAATGATGAACGGATACTTTTAAGAAGCAAAAACTTGAAAAATCCCACTCACGTAATTGAGTTCATCTCAATATATCAATATCTTTTGGACGCATAAAAGTGGTTTGCACAACCTGACAAACAACGCCTCACTAAATGTTAGTTGCTTCTAGCTCCCATTGCGTAATAGTGGCCTGAAAGCCCATTTATGGCTCTCCATTATGGGCTCCGCTTTCTATGAACCTGAATTGCGATTTTGTTGACTATCGGAAAAAGCTTCCGTCATGATTTCTATCAGTCATTTCAGATTGCATTCAGATATCCGTTATGAAGGCCGGCGAATTCGGTCTGCTGCTCTAGATGTCGTCGCAATTGCATGTGAACTGATCAACGACAGGCAGAACAGATTGGTCTGAGCTTATGACCCATTTCGATCAATAGGTGATCGTCTCTATCAGTCAGCTTAGGGTAAAATAGTTTCCTTGGGGCTCCTTATATCGGGTTGTTCCTGGGCCTATCTTCCAGAGAGAAACTTATTCTCCCTCCGATGTATCAGGAAACCAGGTATTTCGTAGTCGTGTTCTCACCAAACTTCACTTTGAGAAACTTTATTATTGACTGTCCCATGTCGCTTTTCTGTGGATGGACCGCGGCAGTTCGATGTCCAAAAAACTTCGAGTGTTGGTCATCTTCTCATCAAAAGAAACAGGACCTAATCCATTTGACCACCGGGCATCACCGAAACCTAATACAAAGACGTTATCGTCGAGACACAGCCGCTTTTTGAAGCCGAATCAATATTTAACAGCACAGCATACTTTCATTCTCGGAAACAAATCAACACTACGTGTAAACTGCTCAGTAGGTCTGGACTGGAAAGTAGCCGGAGATTTAGTGAAGTGTTTTGATATTTACTAGCATGATCAAAAATAATTTCCACTTCATCTCGTTTCTTTCAGTAGACTAATGGATGCGCCGGTACAGTTTGCCATAAACTTCGATCATGTATTCTCTCATTACATTCATTCAGCTTCGTTTGACATTGGTATGCTTCATTAGACGGGATTTAAAACAGAATAAACCTCTTCGATTAACAGACTTATCACTCGGAAGGTAGGGAGTATTCTCTTTCCAAGGCAATGGAACTTCGAAATGTCCGTCCACCAATACCATCTTGGAATTTGGGGATTCGAGCATAGCATTATCTTTGACTGAGAGCGATTCGCTAAGCATTGCAGGTCCATTATACCCCAAGGTCCACGTTGGTTCTGACTGGTATCTTATACTATGCGTTCTACCAATGCAATGCACATGGATTCTTCCCTGATCCCGAGTAAGGATACAGCATACAGGTCACGTCGTTTGCCGTATCGGTATTCCAATACCTGATGTACTGTCAGACCATTCATAACCAACAGCGTTAACACTTCACCGCCTTCGTCTACCGGTAAGTTGGTGTTGTGGACAGAAACGAAAAACATCAATTTGGGGAGATATTTGATCGTCCAAAATCTCCTCACCTTTGTTTGTTTCCCCTCTCCAAGAGAACAAAAGTAGAGCCTGATTAAGTTAGAGTAGATTTGGGCAGTCTGTATCATAGTGGGGACAGTGAGCATGGTTGGGCACGCGACCAAACCCGACTCACTCACTAACTTTTACTCTATTAATGTAGAACTCGAACCTCCGTTCGAAAATGTGTAAGTAGTGGAAACAAGGGATGATGCTTTCCAGTACAACCACCTACATAGGAAAGAAACCGCGATCTACAGTTAAATGCATCGTGATTTGATTTTAAATATAGTGTGCACGACCGTTTACTCTTCAAGAAAGCTAGCCTCTGTGACACAGTCGGTGCCATGAACGAGACACGCTGCTTTATGTAATGGAACACTTCACAGTCAATGCAGGATTTGCGAAACTCTGTCGGCATCTAGAAAGAGGATTTTGTCTTATGTATATGATGATCTGGAGGAAACATTCCGATCTACTGGGGAATGTCCTCATGCGCTCGGAGCGTGGCTAGGTGATTGCTGACTCATCAAAACATCGGCCATTGTGTCCACGAAATCGATCAGATCTTAAAAGGCCTTCCTCGTCACGAGATAGAGGATGCAATTTCAGACCACTTAAGAGGAAACGCTCACGATAAACTAACAAACCATTTCCGATAGCGTTCATGAGGCACTTGGGTAAATCATGTAGTTCAGCTCGCGGAGTGTTTTGAAAGTCCCTCACTCCCCCTGCCAACCTCATGAGCGCCGTGCTGTTCATGGACTTGAAAGCAAGCCCGTTTACCAGATTGTCAAGAAGCGCTTTGAGGATCATGTGAGGTTATACGAATCGCATACGGTTCCTGATACTTTCCGCCTAGATTCAACACGAAACAGCTTTCTATCACTTCTTCAATGTCGCGGTTTCAACAATGAACTAGGTAAGAAAAGTGACTTCATCGTCTAAGTCCCTTTTCGTAATAGCGCCATGAAATCGGCTAATAAATAACAACATTTCTTGAAGTCTCCATCAAAATAGATGGCATCTCATCGACTGCTGCTACATTCGCGAGTAAACCTCCACGGATCTTTTTTTATTGATCTTGCCTTCCAATAAAGGAAAGCGTTCCTTGAGGTACTTTAATATATCCTGCTCGATAGGAGTAAGGATTCAGATCTAGAATTTAAAGTAACTGGATCGTCTTGCATTCCACTAATTAGGTGGATAACCTTGACCGCCATATCAGGATAGTTTAAAATTGTATCCAGAGTAGTTATCTGGTCTGGAATTTTTCGACTCTTGAAGTTCTTCGATTTAGAATTCTCAGCGAAGTGAGGTAATTGGTTTACTTTGCAGAGGATTAACGATTTCCGATGGCACTGCTTTCGTTGATCCGCTACGATTGACTAGGCACCGAGCCGTTTATTACTCTTCTACAATGGCTGACTTCGATCCCGGACGCATTGTTAGCGAAATTCGCTAGTTGGAAAAACGATAACAAATAATATGCGTAAACAAACTGAATGGACGTACAACCGAATGTTTCAAATTCTCTGGGTCCAATTCACCTCTCGTGCCTGCACCATGTGTTAGCTCAACGATGACCGATTGAATCCGAGATACTTGAATGAGTTAAGATTTGACGGGATTTCACACACAATGAACTCAGTTATCACTTTATCAGACAAATAAGCCAGGTTGAATTGTGCTCATGACGTTCATTTAATGATCCACAGAATCGGAATGTAAACGGACGACGACGTGAGATGAGTTGGGGGCATCCGAATTCCAAGTGGTGGTGAAAACACTAAGGAAATGGAATGCAAGCAGTGCATATCTGCTCAGTCTTTCTTACTACACTCGGATCGGACGGCTTTTCTTTCCTATGGACCCAAATTTGACTTTGGTCTTGTTAAACGCGTCCGGTCGCAATTTGTCAGGAACGTGCAACGAGTTCGAACGGTTACATCAGGAGAAAAAGAAGCTTACTCCGTCTACGACAAGGAGACTGAAGATGGAATTCGTGAAGATGGGTTCCGTTAATTGGAAGTGTCGTTCAATAATCCGCAAACCGGTGACAACTGAAGGAGTCGTCCTACAGAATTTTGTCCAAGCAGATCATCAAACCTCTACTAATTTGGCGTAGCAGCTTTTATAATTACGTCTGCAAAACATTGTACATCGCCTATACATTCGTCATTTTAATTTTCATTAGGGTGTCGCATTGAAAGACGAAGATAAAGAAAAATGTTCTTGCGAGTGACTTGTTGAGTCATCGAAAATGAGGGCCTAGTTTGTGTGATGATACGAAGCTATGTTCCATCTTCGTGGTTGATAAAGTCACAAGAATCATGTCTACTGGGAATGCAGCAATCCGCGAGTTGTATTGGATATGCACCACTGTTTCAACTCAATTGTATGGTCCGACGTGCGGGGTACGAGCCATGATTGGACCATACTTCTCCTCTAGTAATATGAACGGTTCAAACTACTCTCACAGTTACTCTTGCAGTAGCTGTGATCAGAAGACGAAGATAAACGCTTCCGTACCTACTTTCAACAGGATGGAGCACCGCCTCAATTTGCAAAGCCTGTTCGTTTGTGGTTGGATGAACATTTTCTTGGTCGGTAGATTGGAGGAAGCGGATCGATTACCGGGCCAGTGAGATCTCCCAATCTTGCCCCGCTAGACTTCTTACGGAACCGACTGAAAAATTTGGTCTACATACCGCAGCCACGAATACTGGAGAAAACGAGAATTTTCAAATATCCTTCCGGACTCACACCAATACGGGATAGCGATTATATTCTTGTAAGCCTCATCAAAACCGTCCAGGGGTGTTGAGACGTCGATGAGAATACATTCGAGAATTCATCTTAAACTCGCATGAACTATCTTCTTCATTAATACAATTGGCCCATTGTCATAATGGACTTTGCGATTATGCCCGTAAGGGAACCGATGTAGGTATAGACCAACCCTCCATCCGAACTGGAAGATAGGTTTTCTGAAATACTGGACGACGTTTTGCTACTGACTGAAGACTGAAGTAAGCTCCAGGTTTTCTCGATCGTGTAAATGATGATATATGTATGTTTGGGATGCGTTTCGGACCTTCTGCTTGTAAAATGGCGTTGCATGAGTGTATTAGCTCGAAGCTGGATCCTGTTTATTGCAGCAGAACTGGGCGAGGTGACTTGCGTGGCTATAGCTCAGCTGGTGGTCGTCTATTGGATGAATTAATCTTCGCGAGGATTAAGTCATGTGAAGTTAGGAAAATGCACAGCTGTGCAACATAATTGAACAAATGCTCAAATATTCAATACTTCATGATGAATTATTCCGACTAGAACTACATGAAAACTTGAGGATGCAGTTTATTAATAGCGATCAAAGACCGCGTAAATCTTGAAGCACGGAGTTAAGGTCCATAGGATCCACAAGTACGATCCGAAAGAGCGAAACAAAGTGCCAGTCGGCATACCCGCATACGTGATAGCCAGTGAGACTGGTCGGCCACGGTGCTCCGTTCAGTTTGATGGATATACATCGGTGTTTTGGGAAGAAACTAAGGTGTTGAATAATTTTCGGCTCCGGAGGAGTGCTGAGAGGAAATCCGGAAAATTTCACCACCGAAGAGCTAATTGCTTGATACAAATGATGTTCGGAAACAAGCAAAGGAAAGACGTACCCGATTCAACAAATTGCTTAGGGAATCTTTCTGTTGCATTGCACGGAGATTTGGAGTGTTCGGACTGGACACATTGATCACGAGGTAGTCAGCAATTGGTCCGAACTTGCGAACACCCAAAACGTAATCTTCAATGGGATCCGCGGAGGTTTTGTTACACCCGAGATTCACTCCTACAATCCCGTAACCTGATGAGAAGGAAATACGAGACGTAAAACAACAATGTACAAAACTATGACGTAGTCGACACAATAGTCGAGTGTGTGCAAGTTCGCGATCCTGTCACTCCCACAAACATGGGAGAGAAGGCCAGTTATTTATCTTATATTCTCGTTAGAAGCCATCAATCCGGATACACAATGGTTTCTTGTTTTTACCTGAACTTGCGGTGGAAAACTGTGAATCCAGCATATTTACCTATAGGTTTTTCGGGATGCCTTTCACCAATCGGCCTCATGTGTGCATCACGCGGACACCGCTCCCCCCCCACCCGGTTCATTACTCGCTCTTTTCCCGCACGCTTGTAGCACGAGTTCCATGACGAAGAACAACCGGTAACCCTCGCGGTTCCGACTTTAGAGATATACAGTGTTAATGGTTCCTAACAGAGATGAAACAGCTGCACAGTACTTCCACGGATTTCGGTGGCAAGTTAGATGTTGGCCTTGCATGAGGAATCAACCAGGAAATCAAACCAACTCCCTACTACTAGTATTGATACCCCAAGAAGAACCAATTCACGAATGACGATTGAAATAAACAATCAAATTAATTTCCGATTTATTTAGACAACGGGGCCTGTCCGGTAGCGTAATGGCTAGGGCGTTCAACTCAAATTCGTTCGTCCCGGGTTCGCGTCCCAGTTCGGGCGCAGTGGATATGCACTGCTCATGATTCCTAACAAGGGCGACAGCTGTACAGCGCTTTCATGGTTTCATAATGGTGAGCTGATCTATGATTTCACATGGTGAATTATTTCATGAAAATTAGAGTTGAGTCAACAGATTTCACGAAATCCAAAAAAGTTGAACGGATACAATTTGTTGCATCTAATCGAGCACATACTTCTGTTCGGTATATAAGGGAATTGGATCGATTGCTGACAGAACAGAAGCATCAACAGAAACGAGTCGTGATAGTCCGACCCGTCAAGACCTTACAGGTAGGGAAGCGTGAACAACGCGGTTTGATCTGATTACGACCCAATGGATGACTGATTGGAAGATACGGCCACATTTGGTTCACAGAGTCAAAAGAGCAACCAAAAGATGCTCGACACAATATGATAGCACTAACGACTTCAACTAGACTGGTGATGAAACGTTTGCAATCAAATTTCCCAACTCACCGAACAAACCAATGCCATCCAGGTGAACCTGAGCTACGAGAAAGAACGTCATTCTCTAGCCTGCTATTATATATACATATATATATATATATATATATACATATATATCTAGATAATCGGAAAACAGCTTTTAAACAGTTACCAAGGTTAGTGCAGGTTCCGGAAAAAAGGGGAATGAAAACAAAGTACTGAGTATGAAAACCACTGTTAGATAACTTACCGGCCCAAGGTCGATCCTTCAGCTTTTCGTAGACTGCATCATGCCCCTGACTGTTAAATCCACATCTGCGGAAACATAATGGAAATCAAGATCTCGATCACATTATGACAACCGAATCTTTCACGAGAAAACTTAACAGAATGGGGAAAAAAATCACAAGGTTCCAAGTGGTACCTGCATAGTTGGCTCGTAAATCTGAGCTCAGAAAAAGCGACGATTTTGCGAACCTCACTGAATTGGTCTTTGATTCGCGTAGAGAAATGAGAGAGAAAAAAGCCGAATTAATCAGGGATATGGGTTGAAATGCATAAGGCGCGAAATAAATGTGGAGAATATAATCAGACTGAATACGAACAGAACTCAAGACTGAGCTTCACTTCACTATATCCAAGCCCGTTTCCGTAACACAACGCACGTTCCCTCCATAATGGTTATGTTACTCAAGTAAAAACAAGAAAATGGTTTACGCATCCCGAGTAGTGAATATTCAGCTTTACATAATCGAAGACCTTAGTGGCATCAGTTAAAACAGAAATCATTATTTTCGTCAGACCCAATCGAGCATACCAACATTGGCATCACCTGGGTATCCGGTCTAAAGCAGAATGACGACTGACGGGGGTCAACAGAAAGTCGAGTGTGACCGGAAAGGTATCTATTGTTCCGGGCAAGCCAGCCGTCTGTAATGGCTTACCCAGCTGCAAAAACTAGGCAGTTGGACTGAATACACCAAACGATAACGAATCGCACTCGTCATGCTACAACTCAGCCACATCGCATCCACGCAAGATACCCGTCACATTCTTAATGAAAGATGCTCAGTGAGCAAGTCTGGACCTAGTTTATTCACAGTGAAAGATTATAATAATGGTCGTTCCTCTAACCGTGGTCCAATGATGCGCCCGGTATCTTGAAACCGTGTATGTCATCGATAGATTCATTTTAAACGATATTGAAATGCAATGAAAAGTCGGCGGAATTTGGAAAAGTTAAATGTTTCCGATTTCGTAATACATGTGTATAAATAAACGCCTAGTCGTATCGACCCATTCTCCTGACTAGGATCGCAATAGTCATACTCGACCTCCCTTTATGTGATAACGCTATGAGGGTGAGATTTGTACAGAGATTAACTGTGCAATGAGATACGAAGGAAATAGTAAAACTGGGTGAAGATCAATCTATTATGCCTACTTGAAAGCCCCACAAAAATGCATGACAGTAACACATCGAGAAAGTATCATGATCCTATTCAGTTGATATGAACACATCAAACCTACCGGTTTATTACTGCCTCTTGACTCTTCCAGCGGAATATTCTCGGGCGTGGATTGCCCGGCTGTGGAAGCGGAGTCACCGAACCGACTTCGACGAAAGAGAACCCGGCCTTTAGTAAAGACAATACAGCATCCCCATCCTTATCGAAACCGGCGGCAAGTCCAACTGGGTGGTCGAAATGCAAACCGAATACGTTCCGTTGAAGATCGGGAAACACATCATTGTTTTTCCTCGGTATGAGACCGAACCTGTATGCTTTCACGGCTAATCTATGCGCCTGTTCACCGTCTCGTATTACAGCATGGCCCATTGGCATGAAGATTTCTCTGTAAAATCGTTCATTGCCTGAATATAACGATTTGCAAACAAAGATGCCCAAACCGAGGCCAAGAACAGAGATAGCAGAACGAAGTCTACTTGACATGGACACGGAATATGTGCTGAAACGGATGAAGAGTTTGTCTGAGATCAACTGGAATAGTAAGAATCGTCGGAATTTGATTCCGCTGTTAGTGCACCAGAATGAATGATCGAGTACGTCACACATTTCCAGCTAATACCTGTCTAAATAGGTTTCACCTCCGGCATTCAGTACGATTGAGGTTTTGTAAACCTGTCGGACGGTACTAATGACGAAGTCCCCGGATGCAAACCAAACGCTGTTTTAAATTGTCTCATTCTTCACCTTCCAACACTTGGTAATCCACTATTGCTCCGTGCTACATGATGAACGCGAACATTCATCTCTTTCGTGTATTTTGCTTTGGAGTCTTCCAATAACAGCAGAGGCGCCAACCATTGTATCCATATTTCTTTTCCTACTTAAAGTGCTTTAGTATGCATATCCACTCCCAAGAGATTTCCGCAAGAAACTCACAGTTCAGTCAAACGTACTGACAAAAATGAGACAACATGGAAAGTTATGCAACCGTAGATGTTAGACGAAAATGAAAGTAAAAAAGAAGTAAAAGAAAACCAACCAAATTGAGGAAACAATTTTTCCCTGTCCTCACTGGTCAAAAATTGGGCCAGATAGGTCACAGGACAGTTTCTATGTAGACTGAGTTTGGAAGAAAAGTGCCGAAATTCAGATCACGCAGATGAGAGCCAGTAACAAATGGATAAGTCAGTTTAAAATGGATTAGCTGGATCCTATAATACTTAGCATGCTATAAATAGCAGATTTAATATGCCCCTTGACGAGTTTATCCAAAAGTTGAAAACGAAACACGGACAATGGGTACCGACCAACGGAAATATGGTTCGAATGCCTATTCCACAAGGCCGAAGAAAATAACGAGTGAACAACGTGGTGAGATAGAGCGATGTTGATGAATGAATTTCGAACCGGTCGTTGCTACTGTGCATCATTTAATATATTGATTTTCAAGACAAAACCCAAATAACTGATGGGTTTGTAGAAATAGATGAGGATAAAAAATATACTGAAAAAACACTTAGAAAGATTCCAGTTTAAACGAAATCGGGAACAGTTGGTACGAATTAAGGAGAGTATCACCAGCTTGCTTAGATATTTTAGGTGAAAAATAAACCGATTTAATGCTAATGCGTGCCGGAAATGTCAAAAGAGAGGTAACGAAACATCCTGGAGTACACTGGCACAATTGACAAGCGACTCCAAAGTATTTTATACTGAGTATGTTGGACTCGACTATGAACAAGTTTCGACAACCAGGAAAGTTGCTTAGACTAACCAAAGCAATTTCACATGATTATACGCGTTTGGGAAGACCGTTAACCGGATGGATTAGTAGAAAAATAGACGGACGAATATGTATTCGGTATGATGCGAAATCATTACAGTAGCTATCAAGGCACATGGTAAATACATCACAAATGCTTTTCATAACATAGGTGAAACATGAGTGCTGGAAAACAAGTGCATATCACAGATTCTAGGGGGAACAAACAGTCGAAAGCCTGGAACTTTCGATGACGTAGATCCACCTGCGGTCCCAACAGTTCACGTCTAAGTACGAGCTCGACGATAGCGACATGTAATCTTTCACCGTTGACATTTGAAATGACAAAAGCTTAATCTACTTGACCACCCCACCTAGTGGAATGACTGAGTAAACCACTTCAGACTGACTTCGTCCACAAGATAGTGTTAAGTAACGTTCAGGTACACGGTGACGGAAAATGTAAGCGGAGTTTGTCGCCCAGAATGCGATAATTCACAGAATAATTTGCTCCAGCAATAATTGAAAGAACCCAGTGTGACGAACAAGCTCGTTTTCAATTATTCTTGATCATACCAATAAATAACATTATATATGATTTACTACAAATTGGAGGGAGATGATAGGTTACAGTTCTAGTAGTCAAACTATGTCCATTGTTGTTTGTGTTAAACGGGAGGTGTTTGAAATTATAGGTTGGGGGGTACACACACACACACACACACGCCAGTGGACATATTTTGACTACTATCCATGCACACGGATAGCACGTCACTGTCCAAGACTAGGAAGCACTAACGTTGCTTTGCCATCCGATTGGCGATTAGCTATCGCACAACTAGTTACCACGTCTGACCTACTGGGGCCTTATATGGTTCTATGACACTCATCCGTTGAAAAGCGTGAATTTTAAGTCGTTAAAGGAAAAAACCTCCGAAAGTATACGACCGTCTTCGCGGTAATGTTTGTTAGTCAGGTGTACAAAGGGTAGTCTCCCACGTAAACTCCGGGCATGTACTGGGACACCAAAACCTCAGTTGTATCGTCAGGACTATCTACAAATCCCCTTTGCTGAGAAGCCTACAGAAGAACCGTAGCTAAGATTCGTTTATAATTTTGTCATTCAGCCTAGGCTAGTCTTCGTAACAAGGACAGAATGCTGTTCATATACGTAATAAATGGAAGATACAAATAAGATTCTTGTGACCTAATACCTATTCGCAGTGTAGATGTATTAGTGTTTGTACAGGAAAGTATCTGGTAAGCACACTTAACGGACGGCAACAACTGTGAAACCAATCAAGTAGTATTCTTGTTCTGCTTTAGTCTGTGTACAAATTTTGGGCCGCCGGAGCCGTGGAAAAAGAAAATATTACGAACGACAGAAAAAGAGACATAAGCATAGAATTTAATACGTTTCCCATTCAAGCTTGTCTTTCACATCATCGTCCGTGATTCTTCTGCGGGCCACTGTAGTACTCGGTCATACAATCCAGAACAGGCCTGTTTATTCCAGAATGCGTCTCGAACCTTTACGCAACCAAGTGCAACCTGTGGGGTGACAGCATCGTTCCAGACGAGCTGGTAGCCAATGGCCTTAGGTCATTGGCGGGCTACACTGGCTTGTCAGACGCAAATCCACCACGTCAACAATGCCGCCCATTCGGCAAGTATGAATTCGCCCTATTCACGGCTAACCTCCAAAGCGGTAGTCGTCCTGTTATCCGAAATTCAGAGGCGTGCCTCATGGCATACGGCCTTGCTCGCAGTCCCGGCTGAGACTCAGATAGAGAAACCGGTCAGGTGCTCCTAAGAGAACATTGGTCTGTAATCCAGATACCAGTTACATCTAATATCTATTGTAATAGCATTCCGTTCTTGTCCCAAAGTCTGGCCTAGACCAACTGACAAATACTATCAACAAATTACAACGGTTTCTTCTAAGGACCTTTAGGTGGATAGTATCCATGTCCCAATAGCAATAGCTATTCCGTATCTGAATGAGTGATACTTGGGTGGGGAAAGTGATTTAATAACTGAAATCGCGCGTTATTTTTACACATCACTCACTAACAGTGATTCGCCGCGATGTCGCTTGGATATTCAGATGAGGCAAAAGAAGAGGTTCACGAAGAAACCAAGCGTAGCCCAACACATACACTTGATGGGTTGCAACAATGCGGACACGATCTACGGACAAAATTGTTTTTCACGGTCCAACATTCCAGTGCATAGACGGATACTCAGTGTTGAACTAGTTTCCAGATTCCATGTTGGTGCCTAATTAAATCCGAATCTTGCCGTTTTTTCCAGATATTCATCGCACTGCAGTCACGTGGTGATTAATACAAGTACTCCTACATGGCACCATTCTCATGACCGCCTAGGGTTTACCAGAATTTTTGACCAAAATGCAAAAGTTAGGTTGATCAATTTGTACAAATAACGAATATCAACGGTAATGTTGGAGGATTAACGAAGACTGGAGTTCTAATATCTAAGCTCTCGCACGCGTGCCCGAAGATAACCGGTACACCAATGATTAAATTCAGCACATAGTAGATGAACCCAGGACGTGGCTTGCGAAGAAACTGTTCAGTCAAAAGAGGTTGATGTATTTGATACATGTAATTCGTGGCCATCGATATATGTCTTCGTTGAATGCCGGCCCTAAAGCAAGCAAAAGTCTGAAAACGAACGTGTTTCTGGTCCACTTCTTGAATGACATTTAGGAAGCATGAGTATGGTGGAACGGGCACGTCCCTTAATTCCTACGGCTCGCTATACGGAAGGGGGACCGGAAAGCTTGAACCTGAAATTCGGAGTGGCATAAAACCATTAAAAGTCCCAACAGGTCAGGAGTGTTAACGGACTAGGAGGTAGCGAATTCCCAATTATCACTAAAAGTGACTATCGGACCCTGGGTTTGAAAGTGATCTCTTTTGGGGATGACAACCTATTAAGCCACTGGACCACAACCGGTATGGAGTCAGGGAGAACATTGGATCGAACAGAATTAGTCTTGCTTACGGGCTTTCGGTAAACGTGAAGAGCAAAGTTGCATGTTGCCCGGTCCCTCCCCAGATTCTGGATCAGAGGAAGAGAGCAAATTTCTGCGGTTAACGGTGAATAAGATGGACTCGTACACGCCGAAAGAACGGCAATGGACAAGCAGCAACAACGTCAAGGTGGTAGTTGGTTTTAGCTGGGCAAACGCCCTTCCTAGACAATACCAAAACGTTCGTTGATGGAACTGTAAAATGGCGATTGCGACTTCCTGCTCAATAAGGCCAAGGAGTTTGTCTTCTTTTGAGACACTGAGCGTGAGCGCAGGCGCACGAACCGAAGTTTCTGGTCATTCGATCTGCCCTTACTCCCCTTGACTTGAGTTGCGCGAGACTCAAACTGTATCCACGATCAGCGTTCAATGGTCTGTGAACGTCTTGTTATGCTCCGCTGCCTTGCGCATCAAGTCACTTCATAAAAGGCCTGGGATGGGACAAACATCTACTTCGATCTGAACAGCCCATATAAGAACGATGTGTTAAGACGGAGGATTCACGAATGGAGGAGACCGACGAGTTGAAATGTGTAACAATCTCTACGTAAACATTTCCTTATATGTTATTTTCCTCGTGGACTGTTCCTTTTTTCGCCACAGTTTCAATACAATAAGGTCTGTGACCAGATTTGTGTGAATAAAATACACGATTTCAGATCGTCAACCGCCAGATCATCCTACTGAATGGTTCGAAAATTGGAATCGGACGGTTGAGTGGCGCATGCTTGCACTGAAACGTGTCTGCATAATTCCCACAGATAAATTTTCTGCTTTTAGACCACAGATCTGTTCGCTCTTAACCAGTTGGCTTTGAAAGGAACCCATCGAAATCAGATCATTACATTGGAGTTTCCAAACCAAGCTGAACCGAATTGTCACATTGTGCTATTGATTGAGCTCTGACATGCTCACATACTCCCTAACTGGCAAATCATAATAGAGAATGTGAGCCTGGATAAAAAGAGGACTATATTATCCATAGACGTAAACGACATAGTACATAACGATCACAATACAAACCAATACAAAAAAGCCAATAAAACGGAAGGTATCAAAATAGATATTTCTATCGTCATAATAGAAAAATATACAAAAGTGATGCATTTCAATTCAAAGAAACCTCGACGTTTCATGTAAATGCATTTGAACACCACATGTAAACAAGGATGTCCAGAAAGCAAACGTTGGGAGTAGTGAGCGTGGACTTCATGTTGAGTAATTGACCGTGTCATAGGGAATGTTCTTCGGCGGGAAAAAAACTTTCTTCGTAAGAGTACTCACGAAAGAAGGCATTTGTTTTTTCCCCGAAAAAGCCACGGTAGCAGCTACAGACTCAAAGTCGTAGGCCACTGAATGATTTACACGAGTCATGATGCTCAACAGATCGGAGACGGGACCGTAACGAAGTAACGCTTCAGATAGTGCTCGGATGAACCAAGACCCGTGAACGGAATTTCGAAACGCATAGTAACCTTTAAGGGGGAATGGAAAACGTGCGGTGCAAGTGATCGGTTTATGATGCCTTTGAGCACAGAAATTCACTAGAATGGTGTCACCATAGATCTGTCAACTGTTGCCCTAAAGTGAACAGAACGTATGACGGAAAGACAATTCCCAGCATATGAAAGTAACGCGAGGAAACAAAGATAGATCCTTCCCATTACAAAAACGAATCAAAACAAAGGTGAATGAAAACATAATCCAGATCCATTATAACTTGCACTAAAGATTAAAGAATAAACAGAGTAGACGACAGATAAACGAACTTGCAGAATCAGAATGCTCTAGTCAGCTGGAAAATCGACCTGGTCGATTGATATCGAGGGTTCGTTCAACTTCAACCTCTATCATAGGGAAACACGTAAAATATCCGTTTTTGGACGTCTCTGTCCATCATAATCACCATCATCACTCAACGTTAGACAGTAGAGAGAGCCTCACTAACCCCCTGCCATTCCAGGTGAGTTGGAAGTTGGTATAAAAAGAATGAAGGCCAACACGAATTGGACTCACAAGAGCCAGAAAAGAAAAGAATACCGCAGTAGCCAACAAATGGAATACAATCTAGCTGTGCGAACACATTTTGTGCAATTATTCTGATTCGACAGAAAATGATAACACGATCGTCAATGTTCTAGGTTCACTGCTATATCCTCCATTGTCGCCAGTCAACTGGTGGACGGGCCTTTCGGACCCCAACTAGGTCACTCCAACCAAGACTAGCCATAACTAAGCAAACATCGATGATCAAGAACCTTCAAGCGACGAACACCTTCAGCACCTAGGCTCCATTGCCCGTAACCATACGACAAAACTGAGCGCACCAAGGTGTAGTACACACGACCTTTAAACTTCGGTGAAATATCACGCCCACGCCACAAGGGTTTCAGTCAAAAGTACGCCACTCGAGTCTTGCATATTCGTGCGCTCACCCCGATACTATGCTACCATCCTTAGCCACGCAATTTCTTAGGTAATGAACAAACGTCAAACATGACGTTCGGAACAACGGATGGCCAGTCCAAAAACAATACTTTACACATTGGCAGTTTGTACAGTGCATGCGGCGCATGTCCCGCCAATTCGAAAAAGCACAGTGTGGTCTGCATAGTCCAAGTAGCACAAAGCCTTTTATCATTTGCCACTTCGACGCCCGCATCTTGAAGATCTTTTAAGACTTATTCCATTATCTCGTCGACGACGAAACTAACCCCGAATGGCGAAAGAAGGCATCCTTGTCAAACACCGCTGAATTTGGTACTTCCCCGAGCACCATTATGTGACTAAAAGTACGGGGGTGCAATGCTCGTAGTGCAATTACAAACTTCAAGTGGAAGTATTAAATGACGCTCCTCAGTTGATTGAGCCGAAGGCGTTTTTTAAATCGAGAAAATCCACGACTGTCGAGCGGCGGTGTGCATAACACGTCTCAAGTAGCTAAAGAATGGTGCGAATCCGATGAATGTAACCTTGACCTAGGCGAGCAACGTCGGTACTAATCTGTTTTATAATTTAGTGGCAAGTCAGATATTTTTGCAAAGTCCAATTACACCTAAATGTGCACGCGAGCTGCCAAATAAATTATCTTCAAACATTAGTTCACATATTTAGGAAAAATGAGGTCGAGGACTGTGTTACTTGGACGCTGTTTCTCCTCAAAATTTCTCGTCATGTGTGCAAGTGAAAGAGATCAAGTAGACAGAGGCTACTACTGTATTGAAAGAATACTGAATAGTTAACAAAATTCACCACGCCCAATTTGTGGGATTGTAAGAATCAAACATGAGAACGAAGTACTTGAAATAAGACAGAGAAGAACTGCTTTTAATCGACGCTTCCACATGAGCACACAGATGGAAAACTGATCAGTACTGTTATCTTCACAGCTACGTAACAAACGGGGTCATTAATCGAGTATGCAGTTGAACATTCAGATAAATAGACTAATCCCTGTCTGTAAAAAAGACGCGGTTTAGATGGTCTGACAATGACACCATGAAGATGGATGTCGAAAAATCCGGGGTCCACTGGGCTGGTGAACAAGTCATTTTGATTCCCAATTTATCTGTTTCAGATTGGGGCATTAAAAAGGAATATCCCGTCACGTCCGCAGTTTCTCCCGTTTGCACCGTAACTTACAGACATTCAACATGAGATTTTGTTTTCTTCGTTTGATACTGAATCGCCCCAGGAATCAGTGTCTAAAAAAGTCTTGCTTCCTGATGCTGTGGATGCACAATAGCAACGTTTCCCAACCAAAGGTCAATAAAAGAGATAACAGTTCGAAGATTGGTCTCGACATATGCTCGAAGTTAACTGCATCGATGAAACCCACCCAACCACCCCGTGGCCATTTCGATTGGCACTTTAATTTCATTCTTAACTAAGGAGTTTGGTAGAATCCTACACCCTAGGCAGTTGAATGCCTGCACGTGTTCGATTAGCTGGTCATTGACATATAATGAATATATGAACCGCACTGCATAAGCAAGAATGATCTTGCTTTCTGGTGCCCCTTCAAATTCGAGAATTTATCGGTTTTCCTTCAATGGGGACATTGGGAGGGGTTCTGACACATCCAACAACACAAAAACGTTGACAACTCTAAACACTAACTGTCATCTGTCGCACTGTCGACTTTAAGTATAACTGAAAGCGTGAATCGGCACTGTCAAACAGGAGGTCGAGGTACTAAGACTTCATTTTTTTACGGGGCTCGCCTCTGGAAGCCGAACTGGTTATCTTTGAGCTCTGATCTCACTTGTGACTACTGTTCGCGAGTAGGCGCAATCTGCAAAATAAATGCAGCTGGCTCAGCCTTTCGCAGCAGAAAGCCATATGGAATTAAATAAACGAGTTCCCCCTCGAAACCGAAATGAGACCGAAACCACGATCAAGCCAACTTTTTAAGATAAAACAGTCATACGGCACACGCAATCAAAACTCGTTGACGGCTAAGAAAAAGTAGACATAAGATATTAGAAAATATATCATATTTTCTTAGCAATTAAAATCAAATTTGACCGTATGTATTGAATCGATTTAATAAATCCGCTGGCCTATTCCCCAAACTAATAGCTTCACTTCGTTACACACAAACGGACAAGGGCTGAAAAAATGAGTGTTACAATACTAACCTGGCTGAACAGCGTAGGCTATGAAGAGATCTGCTTCAACCGGAATTCGCCTGAGAGTGGGAGCTTCCGGTGGGGTTTGATCAGCATCATCAGCTGAACGGCTATCACAAACCAGTAGGGTTCCAGAATCTAAGGTTGTCCCACGACACGCCTTACCATTGGGAAAAGAGATCAAGCAGAGAATGAACACATACAAAAGACGGAAGGTGAAAAAAAGGAATACATTGCTCATTCAACGGATGTCCTGAGCCAATTTAGCTCAGTTTCAGTTTACGGTCTAAAAACCAACTGTCCGTAATTATTCCAGAACTGCAAAATGAAGGACAATGTAGTCGCTATTCTGGTTGTCGAATGACATCAAAAATAACAATACGCATCAAACGACAACACGGTCTTACACATTCTTTGACACTCTGATGCAGCTGAAATTGTTTTGAACTATCGGTCGTGCTTCGTCCGATTCGTGGCTGACTAATGGATATTAATTGGCATGATGTGTCCATTAGCACTGAGCCACATTGTTGACCGATTCAATTCAGTACTTATTGCTTTTCTGCTTAGTAATTCTTTCTTGCAGTTCAGTCGGAAATTAACGGATGCCATAAGATGTCTTATTTGCAAGCTGTTATATTTTGCAGTTACAATCAGTGGACATGAGTTTAAAAACCATACCTATGCGTTTCCTATTACAATCACAATAATATCCAAATAGATAAGCTAATATCCTGTTCAAGCGAGCACTCGGAATTTTCGCAAAAAGTTTACGGTCTGGCCAGTGAATCCAAAGTTGTACCGTCTTTGCAGAACCGACAAGCGGAATATTAAAGACAAAGACAAGGTGGAGTAACGTTTTGTGAATAGATCTGGCTTTAGGACTGGAACGCAAGTCAGCCACGGATTACGAACGCCACTCCCGGCTCTGATGTCTTTCAAACTAAATTCTTTAATCGAAGACACCAGGTGGCCCCCAAAAATCAAGTCTTCACCTCACCTGCGTATCTCACCCACAGACGAACTATGGGCTGTGAAGGACGATGAGGATATCGCAGAGCTAGCGGGCATGGTGAGCAGTACAAAAGTATGGAGTTACTGGTATTTTCTTTTTCTCTATATTCTCCTTTCTGACTAGCAGATTTGTGTCTGCACAAAGGTCTGTCTTGCATCGTTGTACCGACAGTGCGCAGACAATTCAACACGTTTCGAATCGCTCAGTGGCTGAGGTATTAAGACACGGTCTGTGATTTGCATCCATTGCAGAACTGCAATTAGCATGCGTTTGCATTCAAAGTTTGTTGTCATGAATTAGAGATGTCTCGGAAGCATGATTATAACCAATAAGAAATGACGGAGTGCGAAAGCCAGAGCAGTTCTCGCAAACCTGTGAAATTTGTCGCGACGCCGTGACATCTGGTTTTGTCAAGACGAGGGTGCACAATGTCGGTTGGCATACCTGGTCTCTTCGTGTTGAAGCTGTTTGGCGGCCTTCCATATGCGACTACCGATTTCTAAGAAGCGTTGCTCGAGTGTGGCAAGAACCTCGGATAGCTACGTTTGATGTTGATATTAGCCCCCTAACCGGGATAGCCGCGATTCGTCATCCCCAATGGCCTGGAGATGTGTTATGCATATCTGCCCAGTGTAGACCTTACCACGCTCTTGTTACACGTGCTGGAAGAAGCGACGCGATGGCCACGCTAGCACGTGACTTAGGAGTGTGAAGTAAGCTTCATCTGATCGCGTAGTGCATCACAAACGCACAACAATCAGCTGTTGGCGCAGCTCGCCCACCGTTGCATCCAACTATCGCTTTGTGAAAGTTAGAAACGAACAAGCTACCTGGATAAGCATTGCCAAACAACACTTCGTGTTCTGCAAAGCCGAACCATCGTTTTGTCCGCCGCTGATAGTCGACCGTTTTGAGCGGCTACATTCTATGAACAACAAAAACGCAATTGGTCCAGCTAGACGTTTCAAAAGCTTTCAACGAATTGCGGGTTAAAGGCCTACAGGCGAAACTGTCCGGGTTTCCTCTGGCTTTCACATCATGTGCATCAAATTTCTTTATTATGTCTACGAACTGAGTCGTTTCTGTACTAGCCATTCCCTGTAAATACAAGTGCTCCCTAAAATGTGAAGTGTAAGGGGAGGCTAGGTGTGGACGCCAAAAGGGCAAGACCACTTTATTTGGGTGCGATGAGTCATGAAAAAGTGAAGCACGATTATACCCAGAAGAAAAAACTAAGCGTCAAACTTATATGACGATAATCGAAAAATACACCGGCTTGAAACTGAACCAACTACAGGCACCGTAGTCTGCAGACTGATTGAAAGTGGTTTGATTTTGAGACGTACAGAGGGGAATGAGAGCGACATTCGATATGAAGACCAAAGAATGGACAATAAGTCCGTTAGACGGATGGCAATCGGCTAAAGAACTCTGTCGTAGGTGTACCTACTTAAGCCATTTGATTACGACAAACAAAATTGTCGTGTTGAATCCCCAGAAGCCATTTGATCGTTCTCACTTGATAAGATGGGCTGGGATTGAATTGAAGGCGCCAGAGCTAGCGACTGTTATAAACATAAAGGGTATCTGGTAAGAATAGCACCCATTAATTACTTACATCACCTTTAGTTATGTGCGACTAACCCATGAAAAGGGATAATTCGCCTACTGGATGTCTCGGATTGCAGCCGTCCATGAGTTGCGATCTGCGAACTGCAAAATTCAGTTTGTACGTCAATCTCGTACTCCATAAACTGACTGAAGACCTAAGTAATTCATATCCAGCTTAGTAATGCTAGTTCAAATCTTCAATTGGCCGACGCGGCGGCATTTCCAGTCTGAACAGGAAGACGTTAATAGGCTCTTTTCGTTCATTCCGTCTTCGGTGGACGGAGAACATGACCGAACAATTGTAGGCTACGTCTCTGGGGAAACGACAGAAGCCGTTCGGCGATCGCACAGCGGCTTCCGAGACATGATCATACTACTCGACATTTGCCATATAGCGGAGGCACCAATGGTCGAAACTTCCCAGCCGTTTGGTATCGTCCACTCTTAGTGGACTGGTTTCCCACGTGTACGTAAGGACTGGGAGGATGGCAGCACGGTAAGTGCGCAGCTTCACACGGAAGCTTATTTCGTTGCGAGGCCACAAAGTGATAGAAAAGCTCTCCTGGAGGCTCAACCTCGTCTCTGGCATGACAGTTCGATCGGGTAGCAAAACTCAAGTATATGAAGCGAAGCATTTGTTTCAAAACGTCGCCATCGATGCGGATGTTACGAGAAGGATCGTGCAAAGTTGTGAAGAACTCCGTTTTTAAGATGTTTATCTCAAAAGCAATGGTGATGGTTCCACATACAATCTGTTCTAGAATCGGTTGCACAGTTGCGAGTTCCTCTCTCAGAAGAACAATGTCGTCGGCAAAGTCGAAGTCAGTGACTTAGCAAGCGGGGCCAAGTTTTACACCCCGAAAGTCATTGAGGCCATGAAACACGATCCAGTATGTAACGTTGTTACATAGGACAGACGGCGGCGGACAACCCTGATAAACACCGAGTTCTGAAGTTTCATCGCCGTAGGCACGGACGCACGCCTGCGTTGACGAGTAGTATGCCTCTTACAGTCTAACGTACTTTTCCAGCATCTCGTCGCCTCGAAGTGTCCCAGAGTGACTGTATTTCACCACAGCCGAACGTTTCATGGAAGTCGATGAAACGCGCTGTGGAAGATTGCTAAAAATTATACCGCTGTCATAGGATTCGAAGCATTGTGAAGATCTGGTCAAAGCGACTTCTTCCTCGACGAAAGCCACACTGGGTGGAGCATGTTCATGCGTTCTGAACAGCAACAAGGCGATTTAACAGAAGGGTCGCAAAGAGCTTAGCTGCTATATCGGTGAGGCTGATAGCTCTGTAGTTTGCACATAGTTTCGTAGCTCCCCTTTGGTAGATGGAGTGGAATGGAGGTTGATCAGTCCTCGGAGAAAGTTTCGGAGTCCCAGATACGACGAAAAAACTAGCTAGTGGACTCAGCAGAGCTGGCAAACAAAATCTAAAGGCCTCGACTGGGATGCCATCCTAATCGAGTGACTCGTTGTTTTTCATTGTTTAGACAGGTGGGACGACTTCTAAATCTTCAGGAGGCTCAAAATTAATTTCAAATTGCCTGGTGGTAATATGCAAACGAATTGAATAGGAGAGCGACTGAGCAGTCGGCTGAAGTGTTCGGCCCATCTTTGGAGCTTTACTTCGCATCCCTAAATAAGGTGGGCACTGGCGCTACGAGGTGTGGAGGTTGCACTTTTCCCGAAAAGCAGTATATGATTCAGAAAAGTTTTCCGAAATCTTCAGCAGTGCCTGCGATTTCATGCCACTATCATTTCCGCTTGGTTTTTGCTAAGCGCGTGGCGTCGCGGTGAAGATTGCGGTAATTCGGTGGGGTGTGCAGTCCCGCGTTTCTAGCCCTAGCACATCGATCAAGAGTTTCCGTGGAAATTCCCCCATTCCTGTTCCATTTGGTTTTACTTAGCTGTTCAAGGGATGCAATGGTGATAGATACTTTAAACTCCGTCCACGGATCATCTAAACCACCCTCTCTGCTAGTTTAGATGTAAAGCGTTGGACAAGACTTTAGGGATGTCTGGAATTGTCAGCCTGAAAAATTCGATTGTGCCGCGCCGTTCGATTTTCTGTCGTGCTGAAACGTGAAGCCTGAGGCGAGCGCGTAGCAGAGTGTGCTCCGTGTCGTCTGTGTTTTTTGTTATGACGTCACGGCATGCCCGACAGTCCCCGATTGATGATGGCCAGCGAGAACGCACCAGGATATAGTCTATCTGAAGCGCTATCCGACCATCGATGGGTGCTGAAAGTGAGTATTGGTGATGACCAGTCGAACAGGATCCGCAAACGAGACCAAGCGGTCGCCGTTGGGTTTGGAAAGCGATTAGTTACGATATAAGTTAGGTGTGAAAGGGAATACAAGTGACACGACTGCTGTTCCAAATCAATGCGTGATTAGAGGTCATGAGAACTTGTTTCAAATCGGCTGGCAGTTGCTTTCTATCCATACTTTGGGGATGGTCCCCCCGGCAGGAGTATTTCCGTTTTTCTTTGTACTCGGTTATACTATTTCGGTCCTTGTATTCGATTCGGCAAGAACCAACCAAAAACAGCTGTTTATGTCGTTTTCCAACGTAATTGGGAATTGTGTCAAAATAATTGTCCAGTATCTTCGGGCCAACGATAAGATAAAGCAGAGACTGGGGTTTTGAGTACATGCCGGCAAATAAACCCGAGAGACGAAACACGTTTCAGACCTATGAAAACGAGATGCGTATAATTCAGGCGAATAGAATTACCAAGTTTTAATATAATTACAGCATAATGCCGAGAAAATAAGAAATGATATAGTCCGTACACAAACTTCCATATTACCCTGACGAAATTCTCATCCAGCCCAAGTTGACTATAATACTCCCCTCCCTTTGCCTCGTTTCTCTCCCACAGACCTCCTTCTTCCCTACGACTTCTGACATACGGTAATGAATATCGTTTGATCCGAGCCTTTAGTAATAGGCGTTGATTATCCATTTCAAGCAATACTGCTAGGATTGAAGGTCCGTAGAGGATGAACCCTGCAGGCAATAGACAAGAGATGTTGGTTACCAGCGCTGCGCTCTACGGTTGCAATACGAAGTTCGTGAGCAACGGGTCACCCAGCACTAGATGACCGTCCGGTACAACCTAGGCTGAGTGATGGTATTCGAATGGTTGAGGCAATTACCCACGGACCTGGTACCTCAGACATGACGAATGAAGCTGAATTCGTTGAAACATTTCTGATATTTCATCAGTAAATAATTAAAACGCGAAACAAAAACGAAAGTTCACCAGATCATTGTCTATCGCGTGTTCCGTCACTCTAGTGGTGTGGTCATTCGACAAGGTTATTTGGTTCAGAAGTGCGGTCTTCACAAGGACTTACCTGGATGAAGAACAATTTTGGTTTACCTTTCAAACTGGAACATACGTCACCTCGGAAGGGGGAAATCAGATGATCAAGAGAGACAGCCCCATCTTGAGCATACACTAGTCCGTTTTCATCACCATGTGATAATATAACACAAGCAAAGCAGTCCGACTGGCTGTGATCCTGTTCGGCGACTAAAAAAGGAATTTTCAAAAGATTGATTGCGTAGGCAATACAATGTCAAAACAATTGTCAAAATTGTTATCAGGATCTGAGACCAATACATGAGGGGTCGAACTGAGTAGCTCTAGTGTCATTCGTTATGGGTCCTATGTATACAATCATTAGATTATCGAACATATTTAAAGAGGCATAAAACAAGATTATTTGAATTAACCGGAGTTTGCAAACTTTATTCAGGCAATTGTTATCAATTCCTCTTAAAGCGAATTTATTGTTGAGTAGGGAATTTTCTCGAGCTGTTTAAAATAAACTCGCACGTTTTTATGGCCGGACCTGATCAGTTTTGAACCACCGAAAAGTGACCTTAAAATGATCCGCTATACTGCGAGAAAGCATGTAGCCTGCGTTGTTGATCATCATCTTTCTATCATTAAACTGAAAGTATCTAACTGCTGCAGTAATAATCACAGGTAAAATAATGAGGAGCATGTATACTCACCTTCTTTCACAAACGCACGCATCTCACAGGCGGTAACGTTGAATTTCGTTAAAATTTCGAACTGTAGGCTGGCAAAAGCTAAACAAACATTTCGCACATCAACAGCAGATCCATTTCGTGGCGGTAAACATAAGGAGTTATCGAATTTATCAATCGAAATAATTAAACAGGTTCCACGTTGAGGAGCGCGAGTTGAGTAGGCAGGTTCATAGGAACGCGCTATGGATGCTTCGGAGGGGTATGGTGAAATTTCGGTGACTTTTTTGGACTCGACTGCTGCTGTGTCCGAAAGCTTCTCGACAGGAGTCACTTCCGGAACGAAAGAAGCAACGCATCTTGCGAAAGTCATAACAACTACAGAACTCACTTTCGTGATGCATCCGATTCGTCATGGTATTCTTTTTGGGAAATTTTAGTCAGATGTACTCTGGTGCGCCGCATGTGAATAACTAAAGAGGAAAAATTGGCGGTTTTTCACTCAAAATGTTGGCGGTATAAGCAGTAAATTCTGAGAACGAAAGAGAATCCCTAGCGATATATGCTGGGGCCTGAATGCTTCGGAGAGCGCATGTTTCATTTCGTTTCGAGCATACGGCCCTATGTAGGAGAATAGGCAACCATAACCTTGAAACACGGAGTGGCATTAGAAGAGCTAGAGACTAATTGGATTAGGCGTGATAATGGACCGGATGGTGGAAAATTGCTGTATGCCACCAAGCGTTTGAGATATGGCACGCTAAGTCAACTCCTTAGTGCGAGCGGCACAGTCAGGTAATACCAAATCCACACGCTCACCATGTTTCATGATGGTTATTACGCAATTAATGTGTAATAATTTCGAATTAGAGTCACATGGAGAAGCTGCAGGTGATGAGAATCAAAACGCGCAAACTTCAAGTATAAACTCCATCAACTAATCTAATTTACCATTACAGTTCACATGCGACAAACCATAAATTCATTTTATTATTAATATTAATTAATTAATTGGTTAAATTTTCCTTTCCGTCCAATCAAATATATTTCCTTCTGCGACAACTCAGTCAAAACAAATTAACAAGTATACCCAGACCTACCTGTCTGACCAACTAACTAACTAACTATCTATCTATGTGATGATAATAATAAAAACGTTCACATATATCGTAATGAGACATGCATATTCAGTCATCATCATCATCATCATCATCATCACCATCATCATCATCATCATCGTCAATCAGCGGTGAACAGCAAGGGAAGCCTCACTGACCGCTGCTTTTCCATTAGATACACGTTTCTACAAAAAGCGCGAATATCCAGGTGAAACAGGAAGTGGACATATAAAAACGGGAAAAGATAACATACCGCTGCAGCCAAAACAGGGTACACAGTCTAACTGTACAAATGGACTCTTTCAATCATTCTGATTCGATAGAAAAAGACAACACGATCGTCACTGTTCGCGATTCATTGCAATATCCTTCAGGATATCCAGCCAGCAAGTCGACGAGTCTTTCGGACCCCAACCACGAAGACGTGAGAAACCTACTTTACCTAAGTTCGCTGTACATATTCCCATCCCGCATTACCACGTGATCTGCTGACCTCCACGCGGCTTCTTCCACTCCCTGGGAGGAACACAAAATAGGGCAAGATATAGCAGACGAGTGTTCGCCGCACGCAACACGTGACCCAACCAGCGTAGTTTACTAAGTTTCATACGCTGAGATAAGTTACTCTGAAAACCGGCACCTAGTATTAGATTTCTGCCATCCACATTACTCACCCGGTCACTATATTCACTCCTAGCCATACTACGTAGACATCGATGATCGAAAACCTCCAACCGACGAACATCGCCCACACGCATACTCCACGTCTCGCAACCGTACAACAGAACTGAACGCACTGCGCCACAGTGCCCACGACGTTTCAACTTCAATGAAATATCAGGCCGACGCCACAAGTGGTTCAGTCGAGCGTAAGCTGCCCGAACCTTGGATATACGCATATTTACCTCCACTGTCGAGCTACCATCGTTGGACACGCAGCTACCAAGGAAGGAGAAACGGTCCACAATCATTAGATCCTCTCCACTCGGCACCGAGTTCTTCACTGCTTTTCTCCAGACCTTCAACAGCACTTTGCAGTTTGAAGGTGCAGAGCACATGCCGAACCGAGCAACCGATCTCGACAGTCTATCTAGTGCCCGTTGTGCATGGTCCTCGGATTCGGACATACGCACAACGTCGTCTGCGTAATCCAGGTCACGCTTCTCTCCACTTCCCAGTTTAACTACT
>LUCM01001787.1:65898-116136 GCA_008360955.1 Fasciolopsis buskii
GGCAATGGGCAGCGCGATCCTGATTATCCTGCGCGACGACCGATGCAGTATAGAATTAGTTGTAGGCGTGTAACTCATGGGGAATAATGGACGGGTACTGCTAGGGAGTCCAGCCGCTAAGCAGAAGAACGATTAGGGTTCTCGACCAAAGCCTTTGGTTCTGACAAGAACCTGACCGCAAGGCAGCGGGGTATGGCTGAGTGGAAGCCCATCTACCCGAATCAACTTTTCTCCCACTCGTTTTTTTGACTGAGCTGCTAACTCAGATCAACCCCCGACTTGGAGGACCAGGAGACTACTTCGTCAGGCCTCTACACATTGACCTTCCAGGCATGATTGGATCTTCGGCTTGAGATAAGCCATCCTGTATAGCTCGTTGTATCATGGAGGCACGCAAGCCGTCACACCACGTTAAGGTGTAGTCTCGTTGTGACTAATTGAACAACCAGAGACTAAGAATTACTTCTGGCCGTTGGAAATCTGGTGTCTCCCTAAGAATAAGTTACGTGCTGAAAGGATGACTGTTTTTCTTTTATTTTACTGGGAAAGAAACATGCTTTATTGGAAAACTGGGTTTTTCCGGTATCTCCAGTGAAGCTCGCATGTGAGAGGACGAAGGAGCTACTTGTGCCACTACAGATTTGTGAATTTTGTTGCCACCGAGATAGCAAAATTCAATAAGCTGGGTCGTACAGTAAACCGGCTCGTTTGAGGATTCATCCTTAAGCGACGGACACAAACCTAAAAATGTGACTACAGTCTACAGCTGAATGACAAATTTCAAGATAGCGTAATTGGTGCGATAAACACGCAGGAACTTTTAGCAAATATTACTCTCTTTAACACCAGACTTTTCAGAACGTATGCAATGTTTGGGAACAATACCAGGATGCCAAGATAGTGGCGACTAGTGATGATCCATGCTCCCTCTAAAAAGCCACGTAATTCTCATTTACGCCGAATGCTCGAAAGATTCACTCAGTTTACTGCAGCTATCACCCCCAGAAGCGTGTTCAATGCTGACCAGTTCTCCTGTTTTGATATTTCACCAGACCTCAAGCGACCAACACTTCGCTACAACTTCGCTCACATCTCAGTTCACACAAAATGATTTGTGTAAGAAATACAGTAGGCAAATTGTACCTCTTGCATTTGTTACTGATAATGGCGTTCACTTTTCTTCAAAACCGCTCAATAATTGATTGAAAGGACATGGCTGTTATCAATTGTAAACTGCTCCCAGTCTTCTCCCATCTAAGGAACTAGTGTGAAACTTTGTGCGCACTCTTAAAAGTGTCATTCTTTGTTTATCCTTCCTCAACTGTTGATAACGTCTTGTTGCAATATCGTAATGATAACCGTTATGCTACGGGTAAAAGTCCACCATAGTTGTCTAAATCACGGTGTTTACGTTCCAGTTTGTCGTGTATTCCTTCCACTAATGTTAGCATTTTCAAAGGCAGTGACCCTCCTTCTCCCAGGTAGATCCTGCTGGCACATGGTGACAACCGAGTGATCACGATGCTTGACTATCAAGATTTAACAAGTCACAGTAGACGTCTGGATCAGGTACAGCTCAACGTGTCAGGGCAGTCTAAAGATTTCAATAGGATTGTTTCGCAAACTAACACCAGCGGTCTAGGTAACGAAAGTCAACCAGAAGCAAATGAAGCTCCTGGAGAATCAAGTCACTGGAAACCTCACAGTTTGAAGGTCTGAAAGTTCAAGTGCCATGCCAAGGAGAAGATTACAGACATCCAAAGCAAAATCCAACGGGCGGCGGATGACACACTGGAAAGACCAAACAACCACAAATATGTCTAATGTATTTTCGTGTTATGATTGTACAAATTCTAGTGCGCGTAACAGGAATATAGTGCAATACAGTGCACGCCATACTTGTTCTACCTCCGTACTCGCAACCCCGACTGGCGGAATCCTCCAACTCTACAATGCCAACTATCCATGAAGCTTGCTTTCTCACATGAGGCGGGGTCGTGTTTTAGATCGTCTTGCGTTTTTTTGTGGTTACCGCTGAAAGATGGTGATCGAGAATGGGGAAAAACTGTGAAATAACGATCGTTATTTGGTTTTTCGGGAAATCGACAAGTCCACAGCCTAAATGCGAACCAGCAACTGCTATCACACTCGCTCACAAGTTGTGAGCTCGCAACTCTTACTCTAGGCAGGTGACCTGAAACTGAAGCCGAACGTCCGAAAACAGCCGCAAGAGAACCTGGTGTAACGCATACTTAAGAAAAACAACCAGAAAAACAACTTGTGTTGAATTTCATGGGATCACTGCAGTACAACTAACCTTTTTGCTTTATCCTATGTATGTTCCCATTTGCCTGAAAGCTCGTGCCATCTTACTCAACGAATTACCCTGACACTCACTGTTTTGAGACCCGCGTGATCTACGTGCATATTTCTTTGCCGTTACACTGCTTCTCGTTTTCACTCTGTGGTCGCATATTCGTAAATCCTTTACGCATGTATATTGACTAACTCACTAACCTATTGATGTAGAAATCACGAATGAATCGTGCTTTGGGCTTGGAATTGGACTTTGCATATTCATTGCTCAAACCCTGGTTTCACATGGGCTATATGGAACCTAGGTCAGAGGTACGGCAATTGTTAGGTAATTACGCAAAATAGGCACATCTGCAAATGTGCCATAAGAGGAAACACCATAAATTTATTCCATCCTGGGTTCTGTGTCACAGGGGACTGATAGTGTACGTGATCTAGCGGTAATGGTGTCTCCTTTTATTGAAGACCCTCGCCCATACCGACAGGAACTTTGCCCCTCGATGGGGCTTTCTGGATTTCATCCGGTATTTCTTCGTTCACTTGTTGTACAACGTATTTAAGTAATCAAAAATCATCTACATGCACCTGCGACTGGATTTTAGGGGAATTGCTGCCTGCATGTGGACTGGTGCAGCATTCACAAATCCGAAGGAGTGCAGCTGTTCGCGACTCGTCTCAATCTATGTGCTTCAAAACCGCTAAGAGGAATGGTCATAACCGACACAGACGGTATCTTCAAGGTCCAGGCGATTTCATCTACCTTTGACGTATCGCTCGAGGAAAATTGTGATCGCGGCAGTAGGGTGGGTTCCGTCGCCCATTCAATGGTAATCCAACCTGCTGGTCCCTTGCTGTTCGGTACGGTGGCGTCTGGTTGGTCATTTACACAAAAGGAAAAGCATTGGAACGCAAGTTGCACTTCGCAGACCAGCGAAGTGAACTGGTTCCGCCTTCGAGAGGGGAGTGCCAAATTGTTTCCTCAAGGATCGGCCGCACAAGAAAAATAGAATTCCGGGAGCCAGTCAACCGAATATTCCATACAGCTCGAGCCGAAGAAAAGCACACCACGTGCTGCCTATTACCGGCTTCTAAGGGTCACTGAAGACAACATGGCATAAAGAGCCTTGGAAGTGGGCCTGTGTCATCTTCCACATTAAGCAGGACATACCCATGGCCAGAGATCTGTCTTGGAGGAACCCGCGATGAAGTTGAGATTACAGCTTATTTTCACGCGGATGCGTAGGAAGGGGCACAGTATTTAGCCTTGTAATTAGTAAGCGGAAGTTGGTCAGTTACGATGATGAGCGTGTGCAAATCACTGGTGACTGCGGACTCGGCAGTCATCCAGCCGACGTCAATAAAATTAACACTGAAATTGCTGCTGAACGGGAGGAATTTCAAGTTCTGCTTGATACTGATGGATTTATGTAGAGCGTTAGAGTTATTCCGATTGGTGTAAAACTTTCCATCGTATCGTTGCTGCGATCTGTTAGGATTTCATAGTTGCTTGTTTTCACGCATCCAAATGGTTGCTTGTCTTCGCAAAGGTATATCGCGCTGCATCACGTGACTTGCGAGTAAATTTACGTTAATCGTCCTGGAATGCTTTCAGAATGGTGAAGAGGGAGAGCTCAAAATGGAATTACGGGTTGCAGTCTGAGGCTGAGTGCCCCTGGTGCATTTGGTTGTGCACGGAATTATTTAGGGTGGTATATATCGGCTGGTGTTATTTTTGTGAGTGGCATTTTTCAAAAGGCGAGCGGCTTCATTATTTGACTTTCGCGTGCATTGGTTGTCTAGGCCTAACGCGGGGTCACAAATCGCACTGCGGTTGTAGCATTTGTTTAACATCTGATGGTTGATGGGGTATTTCATGTTACCTCAGAAAACACTGTCATAACGCGGATCTACCGGCGGAGTCAACGGCTGCGAGAATGTCGAAGAACACGGGGATCCTATCATCAGAATTTCCAACCGCGCTTCAACAGCTGTAGGAGACTGAAGATCTGATCGGCGCACACACGATCGGTCCGAAGGTCAGCCTGTTCAGTAACTGTTCGTTCTGCAACAACAGCATCAACCAGCAAAGAATGACGGAAGAATGTGGCTTTGTCCCCAAAAGAATTAAGCTAATAGTTCTATGGCTAGTGCAGTCATTAATCTAGCCATTCTCAAGGCTGGGCAAGACAGCTGTCTCCCCTTCCAAGGACAGCAGCATTTATGGACATTACAAGCGTTTGGGAACAAAACTGGAAATTCTAAGACCATTTTCACTCCTCCATTCTGAAGTGGAGCCTGAGAAAGGCCCGGGATGCCTGAATTTTTATGACCCCCTAAGAAGCAGATTTTATTGGGGATCTGCTTTAACGCGACACTGGATGTTTGCCGAAGCATCTGTGCGGAGGGCTGATGTTGAGGGCCAGCCAAATTGCGCTCGAAAGTGCTTCGTCGAACATATTAGTCATGTCAGCAGACGTTCCCTGGATTTCCTTTGACCGAGATTACGCGTATGATATAAAGTAAAACCGGCTTACAGAAAATTTTGCACACCCATATTATGTACAATATAATTCCAGTGGACCAGTTATTATAAACGCCATTTGCCTCTTGATGGACCGCAACCAAGAAGGAACTAGAACACACTCATACCCACCTATTCTATTCCCGAAATTTTTGTAGGCAACAACGGAATACCAGATTGCGTTCAGAAAAAAGATCAAGGACGAGGCATCAAAATCTCGGAGAATCTAGAGCATTTTGAAGCATTGATATTGTGAGATTTTATGTTGCGCTTGATACAGATTTTCTGACAGTTTCTCTTGTGTTTTTCATCTCACGGGCCGTCTTTAAGTCTTCTCTCGTGCCGAACTTTTTGTGAGCCTTCAAATAGCTCCAGCCGCTCGAAGTTACTTAAGTGTTTTGCCTGTGCAGTGCCGTCGTACAAGTGCTATTTTTTACCACCACGATATAAACAACTTAGTTCACTTCCGGTTTTCGGTTCCACTTTTTACCATTCTACCGAATGGTGTACTTCGTCACCCAGGATGTCGAAATAAGATACTAGGCTCCTTCGTAGTGGCAATAATAAAATCTGTGTCTTCGTCACAGAGATGGAATACTGATTGACGCTGTATGAACCTTTACCTAGCAGTTGTGTCTAAAACGGAAACCAACTTCGTAGATAATATTTAGGTAGCCACTCTCCTTTCTCTGCCTTTGGCTGCAGACTGACAGGCCATACAAAGGTACCCGAAGTTGTCTGCACCATTACCTTAAGAAAACCGAACTTCAGTTAACTTCACCATAAATTTCCCTAATGGGACAATCAAGAAACTCTCAGCGATTACCCTTGGGCATACAATTATGGCTTGCGCTCACCACTATCTCTCTTCCTCCGGAAGGTTTGCTGCTCACTCTCGTGGCTTATCAATTCCACCTGGTATAATAATCTTCCCTCAAGCCGGATTCAACTTTTGAGCGCTAACAGTGATTATACTATGCAGATACCCGCGCTCAGCCCAACTTAAGAGCTGCAGACAGCCGTAGGACAAGATTTCAAAGTTTATCACGTAGATGATTCACTGAAGATTTAGCCAAAATTTTCTGACCGACGCGAAACTCAATTGCAACCATCTAAAGGGCATGAATATCCTAAGGTAGCTCTGGTTTTCTAAGAATTTATACACTTTCGCTGTTGCACGGTATTCACAACAAATGAGCGGTTAACAGAGGATGCGTAACATGGAGGCTATATGTAGGGTTATTCAAGATATATATTGGAAAAACCTCTAGGCTTAGAAAAAAATTATCGCCCTAGCTGTCTTTTCTTGTCCAGATTTTTGTGTTTATTACGCTTGCAGCAAAATTCCTTACTCCGTTACCCTGTGAAATCCCCGCAAGCTTATAGGCTCCCATTCGCTACTTATGCGATGGACGTCCGGCAACGGTATCCTTGCCCTCCATATGGCTCATTTCGATAAGCAGAAAGTGAATGCAAAACAATTTACGGTCCACTTAGTTTCAGTATCAAAGGCTTCATTTTCTAGTAAACTTCCCACATGTTTAAAAACGCGTTTTTTCTATGCTACAAGTCGTCATTTTATTAGTACGTTTAGACATGACTGCCCATCAATGTCAGTTAAAATTTGCCGTCCGGACACTCTAGCTTATTTAAGTTTGAATCAGTCCCAAAAGCATACCCTTGACATATCATTCACAATACACAAAGGTTAGAGAAACATCTCACCCTTTTACACCCTATAGTTAATAAGGCAAAGGAACAGTGCCTACGCCTACTGCGTACCATGGAGCGAACCAATAAAACCAGTTCAACACACTCACACAAGTGGAATATTGCTGCTGCCAGCGGTTCGCCCTAGCACTGCTCTACGTGATGCACACCATTGTTTCGGAATGGATTTTTTCGGGTCACTAAGTAGGAAAAAGAACAAGGCAAAACAAGTTTGAACTTTAATAAAAACTGATTTGTACCAATTTGGAAATTTTCTACTAGATGAGAAATATGACATATTCCAACGATTTTTGTGAGAAGACTTATTCCGAATATTCTTTCTACATGGACGCCTAGTGACCCAACCACCAGTGCTTAATCGCAGTCTCCAATGAGCTTCTGAATGTGATTGATCCAAAGACGCAAATGAACCACACTAATTAACTTGCGCAAGTACCATGTTCAGTAATCCAGTTAAAATCTTTCTTACTGCTGAATGGTGTTAAAACACAGCCGTTATTCGCAATGACGTGAGCGCTCTGGAGGAAGCTGTTTTGACGATGGAGCCCGTGGACGGACAAGAATTACCACACCAGTGTTGCATGCAGAATAATTAATGTAGTCAGTACATGGCATGCAGGCGCATTTAGCTGCAAACCTCCGGCAACCCATAAAAATTAAAACGGGGAATTTCAGTGTTAACTGCAGCAACAGCCAAATTTTAATTTCTGTTTTCTACCGTGTTACCTGCCAGATCACGTATCAGAAAAGTACTGCCCGTCGCTTTTGGATGATGCCATGATCCTGCCACGGGCGTCATTTAAATAGTATATAACCTGCTGGACAATTTGCCGAGCAGTGCGACTGACGTTTGCTAGCTGGTGAACACTCCGAGAGTGGCTCAAGTATAAAAACTATCCATCCGCTGTCTGCCACAATGGATTCAAAGCCGGTCCGCCAAGAATACCATGGAACACGGAAAAGAAAACGCTGTAGTAGACAAAATTCAGCTACATATAGTCGGATCGCACTCCTTCTGCTCATTATAGGCGCAATAACGGACCATTCCGGTCGGGATAACTTAACTGGCGACCTCTATCCACACTCTTTTGGGTGTGTATTTGGGTTGGAAATACTTCACACACTTGCCGAAATCCCCAATATACATTAAAGAATAATCGCAAAACTTTAAAGGAATGTATTTCAATTCCCCGTTTCATGTATCATTGCGGGAATCCACCGTAGGAAAACTATATTCAGGATTTCGTATCGGTCATTCATCAAAATAACAATGCTTTCCGGTTGTCGCGAAACAGTCAATGTTCCTTTACCACTAGGTAGCACATTTATCGGTAAGCAACGTGTTGTAAAATATCGCCATTTCCGTCGACAGCATTAAGCATTCGCTCTTCGACAGTCTGGAATGTGATAAGACAGTGCAATTTTCAATAGTTTACATGCACTGTTTAAACCTAACTATGGTCAGGATAGCCATTTTTATAGAGGCAGAATCATCAACTTATTAGTGCACTTGTGCTGTTCGTAGCGGAGTTAAATGGGAAACAACCAAACCGCTCACCTGTGAGTACAACTGCGAAACGAACATCACCGGGTGGTTTGCCGCCTATGCGGCTTGGCTGCACTCCGTTGACATCAGTAATTGCGGGTTATTAGACTTAAGGCATTTTTCATTAATTGGTCAAACGAATGGTGGGCATTAATTTCTATAAGAAATTTAAGGAACCGGGTGACAGTGCTTCGTTTGCGCAGCTATGCCGAAATCACTTACAAGCAGGCAGTTACAGCGTTCAAAGACACGGAAGAGAAAATCTCACAGATTGCTGAATTTTCCTAAAATTCAGGATGGATGATACTTCTGTCTTAGCTTTAGTAATGCATGACGTCCGGTTCGATTCAATTTTTCACATTGCGTCTGTTTTCGAGCCCATAAGCGAAAGTTACCACACTGAATCCGGGTACAAGTTAGCGGGCTGATGGAAAATCTCGTTGTATTTTGTTTATTACCCCAATGGTCACTTTCGTAGCATCAGGGATATTAAAACTGTTGTACATAATGCGAAAGTTAAAAAAATACCTGCGGAAAGTGCAGAGTCCTCTTTGGACTGTAAAAAACTACGGTTGAGAAATGCACAAGCGCGGAGGCGAATAGATCTGACAACTGCAGGCTTTACGTTACTTTAGGAAAAACTAGGAATTCGTCTTCGCAATTAGGTATGGGAACGGGGTTCCTCGTTATGCCTTGCAAGTGAAGGCAAGATTGCAAATAAAGGAAGTGACCAGTAAGGTCATTCTTCTGGGAGCAGAAAAATTGAGTAGATTTTAGTTGGCTACTCTTAATAATGCCAAATCAAACTGCCTAAAAGGATGCAAACTGTGTTAAAAGCGAGCAGGCTTAAAAACACTATTGCCTTGACAGTAGAAAGGGTTATCCTGGCTTGCTTATAGGATGTAGAGGGAAATGCCCGGGGATCAGTACACCGGGGATATAAATCGCTCACAAAATGGGCCTGCAACTGAGTTACATAGAGTGACTGAAAAAATGCTGGGCTCGGGTAAGTACGATGTTTGGCTGTAACAAAAGAACAGTAGCCCAGTCATCTCTGTTTAAAATTATTTTCAACACTTTTCCATTTTCCTTTCTCTTGTAGAGGATTTATGACCACAGAGGCATCTGTAGAAGTCAGCTTCCGTCCACTCATGCGGTTACAACAGCTCCTTTTTTGAAATACATTTAATCATTTGTAAACGCATCTCACACTGTTCAGTAATATTTTATTTCCAGTAAATCTTGTGGTAGAACAATTAGCATCGCTACAAGGATTATTTAAACTTCCTGAAGCAGAAACTGCCCTATGGTTTCATCCTCCTGTATACGGAGAACATAAACCATGAACCTCTCATCATTTTGCATAAAACAGCTCTGGCTTATAGATCTCAGCCTTCTCTCAGCGACGAAAATCCTCGGACGAACGAATGGGATTCTTAAATGGACTTATCATCCATTCACGCTCCCAAAAATTCCAATGAGATTCTACTGAGGATGTTATCCTTTACTCTGTACCATTTCCGGCCCACAAATCGCGTTCAATAATAAAAGGCTAGCAGGAAGTTATGACACGTGCAAATGTTCCTATAGTTGCGCAATGGGAGTAGGTCGTGTAATCAGATCTGACGTCCTTATCCTCTTTGTTCTGTCGTCATCGGATGCCTAGGCCCAGAAAGTGTTACAGTTCACGTTGTCTCATGGAACGATGTTAGGTTAATTTTATTATCCATTATTTTGAGAAAATGAGCCTGACGGGATAACAAATTCTGCAAAAATTCAGTTTGCCTTGGCCATAACCAAAAACATTGCGATGATTTTCAGTGAAAAGTGACCGGTTTTGGCAAAACCACGGTGTATGTTAGCAAAGCAGGTGCATTTCTGTGAAGGACGATTAATAAAAGAGGCAGATCACGGCCCAACTGGCGGACCGAATGAAGGCTCAGGGGCGATGGTGGCCTCAGCCCTGTTGAGGATATGGGCCTTGAGGTGTTTGCAGAATGTCAGTATGAATCAAATACTATTATAATTTCTCCCCTCGATTCTCCCCGCAATTGGGATAGGTGGAGTTTTAGGAGAAGCAGAACGTGGCCAGTGAAAAAGGTTGCATGCTTGAAGACAAAACTGAACTAATATTCAGTGAGGTGGACGTTGAAATAGATGGGCAATAAATGACGGCGGCAGGCTTAATTCGTGTTGTAGGGAAACAGAGGAACACGAATAGATAAATGTGCAAATAATGTGGGCAGAGAGCACCTGTGCGCCCGAGGCTAGGAAACTAAACATAAGGATTTCTCGGATGTTGCAACAAATAGACGCGGCTTGAAAATTTGACAAACAGAGAAAAAAGGAATCGCTGAAAACGGTGAATGGTTATTTCGTGCCAGAAGAGGCAAGCAGTCCAAATTAAGTAATGGGCAAGAACATTTTGATATTTTGCGAGATACAGAGAATTGGAGGTGATGACCTTGTTGTCCCCAGTGCAGATAGTTACGACTGGATGAACAGGGCTTCACAAGGGGAGAAAATACGTTCACAGGAGTGTTTAGGAACGAAGTACAAGAAACCTCAAGCGACGTGATTATTAGGTGATGGGCGAGTAAATATCAAACTCCTGCTTGGGCTAATTTATGAGAGTTCTATGGCAACAAAAGAAGACAGAAATTCACCCGAGAACCGGTGTGCTCGTAAAGAGAACATTGGAGTTTCATGAAATAGAGTATAGGTTACCAAACAAAACAAAACATCAAGGAAGTCGAAAGGTATGTGAAGCGCTGCCAACGCAGAATTGGATGTATGACAGATAGTTTGAAATCCAATGAGAAACCACTTAACATCGAGTCAAAGGGTTGGAGAGGAGTGTAACTTCAGCACGTGCAATCTATCCTCAGGACCAATTCCAAATTTTTCAGCATATGGAATTCCTTTCTCATTTTCCATCTGACAAAGTACCAAAGGATTTACTAATTGATTTCTCGCCAATTCTTCATTCAGCCTTTTTCGCTTCTTAAACGCTCTACTAGCGTTTTTTTCAGGCCCATGTGTCGCTGATTATTATTCCCGTCCCAGTAAGTTGCACAAAATTTTTACCTGCCTCCGAACCCGTCAGGTTCTTTAATATCTCAAAAATTGCAGTTTTTTTCTCTTAATCTGTGTCTTTTGCCTAAGAAAAGATTTTCATCTTTTAATCTCAGTAGCTAAGGTATTCCCGCTTACTTCTTCATCGTCGGCGATGCAAGCCATTGAACATGCCGCAACAATGGCCATCATTGACTTTACGATCGCCTGATTTGTACCAACGAGAACGGCTTCCCTGTTTGTTCCTCTAAAACTTAGCACTTTGCAAGTTTCCTCTGCTGCTGTTATCATTTGACAGAAGGTGGAAAGGGCACTTTGATTTGAAACACCGGTGGAGGTTCATACATCTTTTTCATCCGCTATATAGCCATGTGAAGACTAAGCTTCTGGTTTTTCTTCGGTTGTAGCGCGCATCACGTTCATCAGGCAGTCCAGACACATCAACTCCGTGCTTGAGTTCCGTCCTAAATTGAGCTTACCGGCAGTATGTTTTGTGGTTCTCCGTCGCCCTCTAGCAAGCGCTACTCCAAAAGATTTCGCAACGTTCCGATGGATCTTCGCTGACTTATTCACAAAACTTGCGAACCGCTTGCAAGCGTTTTCGTTCTTTATCCATTCAGCGACTAACCAAATTTGACTGTTTTCCCTAAGTGATCTTTGTATGTCTGGGGTCCCTCATTCCCGGCCGTTCCTTTGCTTACCATTTACTCAGCATAATCAATGCATTCTCCAGCTCCTGGTGTAAATACTGCGCCCGTTCTGGTGGGAAGGCGTAGCATGTTTTACAATCCACCGGTAATGCCGAAAAATCGTCCAGATAGGCCGAATTTCGCTGTTCGCCCATACGCTTCTGCTTTCATTGCTAACGATTTTAATGCACAACCATTATTTATACCCAACGCTTTGCTTTTGATCGACGCCGGTGGTTCTTGCCATTGCATAATGAAACCCCGCTTTTAGCAAGTGTGTTCCGCACGAAACCACTTCACAACAGACCGCAGTAAATGGTTCATACATAGCCAATCGAGGCGAGACCAGCCCAAAAGTATTATCTCATGGGTGCAAACAGTTCAGAAGAGCAACCTGAAATAATACGTAACATTTATTCCCCTATTTGCAAATCACTTATCACCAGCTGCTTTTTATAGGAAAACTTGATTTTGGTTCTATCGCATCAGTTTGACCGTGTTGTTGGACAAACCTAGACTCTTGTCATTGTCAGGGGCGTGATTTTGCAATTGGCTTACATTTTTGACGCCGTTTAACGTTCACTTGACTTAATTCAGAACCTGGAATACAGGAGCTCAAAATAAACACGGTTGAGGTTTGATTATTGTACATATTTCATTTGCTCAGAATAGTACCACAGCGGTTTAGATATGCCTTTGTTTTGTTTTCCATCCATTTATAGTTGAGCTTCTCTCAGCAGCCTGCTCGACAGACGTGCGGATGACCTGATGAAACTTGTTTTTTCTTCGCTTGCCTTTGGCCCCCGCGGGGTTGAATCTCGGGAACGAAATTTGAGATTGGGTATGGGGATTTGCATGTACTTCCCAATCGGCGCTCCAGTTTCCTGATCCCGAAATTGCGAGAAGAACCGAAGGTGGATAGAATTGACAACCAAAGTTTCTCGGAGACTTAGGATTAAAGCGGCTGTGGTAAGGATTTTAAAGAAAAGGTTTGACAAGCTGAAATAGGTTTATTCTGATGTATCTGGATCCCAATCAAGGTGCCTGTATGCGCTTAACTTAATTGACCATGACAACAATGAACCCATACGACGGCGTTGTTCCAGCATCAAAGCTCAACGATGTGATCCGAGACATACTGGTTACGTGGCTTGTCCGCTCACCCCGTGGTAGCTTCCCCCACAAGTTAATGCACGTGTTTCGACGGTAGCCCATAGCTTTTTTACGTCATCAAAAATTGAGTTAATTTGCATAAAAGGACTAACTTTCGCCTCAAAGCGAAGCCGGCAATTTGATGCTTTATGCTGTCCTAAGCAGCATTCAACTCTGGACCTGAAATCTGGAAACTGGCAGGCCGGGGTGAAGCCTTTAGTTAGGGATAAGGGAAAACTCACACGATGACGTTTGGGTTGATAAATGCCACGGGGGTTCATGGACAAGGCTTCGAAAGTTTTGCTTTCCAAAGGTTGTTTCGTTTATATTGAAGATACCTTAGTTCATGAAAGATTTATAGATGAGCACAAATTCCGATTAGAGGAAGCACTTAAGAAGTTCTAATAAATAGAGAAAAGCTAGAATTTTCGAAAAGCCAATCTTGTTTGAGGAAATGAGATTTCTTGGAACTATTGCCGCAGCAAATGAGATCAGAATTGACCTGAAAATATGAAATAATTCAAAACTTGCCAACGCATACATCACTAGCGAAAATGCTGTCAGTTTACGAGCCGATTTTATCGGCGAACATTTATGAAACGCTCTAAAAATTGTTGCGTCTTGCGCCGACTCACAAACCTAGGACGTTTTTCCTGGTTGCACGAATCTGACAGAGAGATTTTCAAGCTTATTAGGTTGACGACGTCCACGCTTGTTCTGGTACTAATTGATAACTTTAGCGATGCTGGAAGCTTCTTTGTGGTATCAACGTTAATCTTGTAGCTTCTGGATCTGCCTCTTCACAGTAACCATTGCCTGTGCCATTCATGCCTGAGAACTCCACCGAACGCAAGCATGGCACGACAGGCAAAGGGATTTTCACCAACGTTTTCCGATCATATCTCTTAAGAAAATAACTTTAAACTTAAAACATGCCGTCGCTCTTCGTATTTGAGGGATATACCGACCCTGATGACCAAGTGGCAGGGGAACGGGAAAGTTTAAAGGAATGCGATGTTACCTTTGAGCATCGTTCCAGACTGCGGCCCCCTAGTGATGGCTAATCTTCTCGACTTCTTTCCAAAGTGAGCATCTTTTTATTTACCATAGTTGAATTTATGTGGGCCAATGAACGAGAGTGTTATCCATGTCACTGTAATTAATAGTTGCCAGGAAGTAAACTGGCATTAACCACCGGAAAAATAGCGGGTGAATAGGCACCATGGAAGAAATGGAACAAATTGCTGCTGCTCAGTTGCGCATTAAATGTCAGCAACAGAACCAAACCTGGCAAAAGACAGCAACTATTCTTTAACGGACTCACAAACACCTTGGGGACAGCGGAAAATCAGAAGAGGCGACTGCTCATCAACGTTTCTGGAGGCCTCATATTCATTTGGATGTCACGGATGCAAAAGTTTCATTTGTTTATAAATTAAGGACCCGGTTGCTAAACCAAGAACTTCATGGAACCTACGGTCGTAAGTCAGCAAGGCCAGCCAATCGGCGTGGATATCTCAGGCTTGTTGCGAGTGACGCGGAATGGGAATCGCTATATCACTGCCGTGGTTGATTGTTTTGCGGGCTGGAGGGGGATCTACTCATTCAGCTCCAACATGCATCCGCGGTCTTAGATGCCATCATCCTCGAACGAGTTTGCCGGTAATCGTAGGGCAGTCCTAGATTTCGGGAGTCAATTCCCGTACAAAGGGACAAGCATATCAGGGCTAAGGCAAACGGGAAACATATGTGCAGCCCAAAGGAAAACGGACCAGGTGAATGCATCGTTTGAACCGGCAATGATAACCTTCAAGGTTTTATGGGGACCAGCGAAGCCGACGATCCAGATAATGTTTTACTGGTAGGGATACTGATTTATAGTGCAACGTTCCTTACTACGACAGGATACAGCTTCTAATTTCATACAGTGGACCACGAGCTTTGCTTACCAACAGGTTTGGTATCAACCAACCTCCCATTGTCGTGAAGCCATATCATGTATACTGAGATTGTTTATAGAAGAATTTAGATCGTTAGCTATTGCGGTTGCAAAGGTGTGTAAGAGAGCAAGCGTACCAGAAGTAAATCCGTGACCGTCGGGTCTTAGTAGGCAACGTGTGTCCAAAATCGGGTGCCTCTAAACGGACCGCGGCCAAATCAGCGGTCGCCCTCCAAACCTCTTGGGGAGTGAAAAGGGTTGTGAGAAGTTATATTTGCAAGATTATAGATCTACGTGATGCGACATGTGGGTAGACGATGAAGTGAGTTATCGGCGCCTCAAAGAAATCAGTTGTAATTCCTTTGCCGTTCACCGGTCACTAATCGAGACAAAGCTGAGCTTTCCGGCAAAGAAACAACCGGCTAATGTAAAGCTATAGTGTAGCAAGCGGTTGGAATTTTGCCAAATGGCATCTGGCCCAGTTTACTAACAGAAAAACAGCATCAAACATGCGGCTTGGGCTAAGCCAGTCAACCGTTCTCTTCCTCTCCCTGGAATTCATCAGCCGGGCGAGCACGGGAGGAAAAAGCCGACCAACCAGGGCAAACCAAGACTGTTCACTCTCCAAACAATCGTTTGAGTTGACTGTTATCCATGGACGACGGTTTTTGGTTATTTCTGAATCACGTGCGAACAATTTCGCGGTGGTTTGTGTCTTTCAAAGGGCGTCGCAGTGGGTGTCCACCAGTTTTTCGTGGTTTACAGCCCTTTTCATCATTGCACTGGCTCCTGTGCTAGTCTGCGTCTGCGTCAAAAAGCTCCCAGCTCCATGGATATTGACGTTTTCAAGGTCATTGGGATCCTGACTTGCTGCAGATCGAGGATGGCCTATTGCCAATACGGCATTGGACATTTCGGTGGGGCTTACCAACTAGTGTGACCGAATGAGCAAGTCCAAACATGGAAGTTACAACCGCGTCGTGCTCCCCTACCCAAACAGAACGCCGCCCATCTTCCAAAACGGGGCTCAGGGACGAAGATGTAGTGACACCAGCCTTCAAGTTAGCAGTGCTTGAATTCAGGGTGTGAAGATGCCATCAGTGCCCCTCAACCAGCTGAATGGAACATTGAAGTCACAGGGTCCATGGATTCAACAGCTTCTGTAAACTGATTTAGCGTGCCCAAGACTAGAACAAAAAAGCGTTGTTCTGGGCTCATCAAATAGCCAGGGGTGCAAAAATACCAAAATAGTGAAAAGATTCAATGGCATGAGAGGGCCGAATACCTACCAAAAGACTGCTCACACTGAAATGTTAACGGCTGAAAGGGGCCCAAGCAGAAAGATAAAAGAACTGAATGGAATTTCCACTGTAACTGGACTATACTTTTCCCACAGAGGAAGCGACCACTTGGAATTCGCCAAGACCATCGAGGACAACTTATCTGCTTGCAGTGTTAACAATCCCTGTAAAAATTTTCAAAGCCAAAACATTCTGCAAACAGTCTGAATATCAAGTAGCGGCGTCTTCCGGATCGTTTCGAAGCCAGTAAACGACGACTAATTATGAAACTCCGGCAAAAGTTGCTGCATATGCTGTTCGCCACCTTCGGTCTCTTCACAAATTTTCATTTCCTAAGATCTCAAGGTGAGCCTCCTGAATTTTGCATGATGACTAAATCTAGTGAACCCAAGACCGAAGGTAACCAAGAACCACCATTCATGAACTTATCAGACTGTGATCTCAGTATGTTTCTTGTTTTTCAGCTAAGGAAAAGCGAAATAAATAACATTCCAAGATATCTAAGCACACCAGCACCCAAGGCCTCGGGATGGATTAAACTAGAACAACAGAGGCACCCTGATCGTTTTCGGTCTGATGCGATCCGAGCTGGAACTCAAGCGGCTGGAATATCGAGGATAAGTAGGAGCGGTGCAACGCAGAATTATACCTCATGCCGTCATTATTACAAAACGAATTTCGGATCTCCGTTTGGCCACCTGATGTGCTTCTGCCACTCCTCAAATGAACTGAACTGAACCAAACAGAAACAAACATAAGTAGATCGCTCGATTTAAGCAGTGTTTGAGAAATTAACAGCCAAAGTGTGATACCAAAACCGTAGCGCAGTTAATTCGCAAATTCTACGACATTGATTTATAAAATTAGTCGATTTACATGCACAAAGGCGCCTCATACTTGCGACCGCAAATTCTTAACATGGGAACCCATGTTGCTATATGCAAAAACATGTGGTTCATGTGGGTCTAAAAAGTGTGTCAAGGTCGCTCGGAAAGTGCTACAATACGTAAAGGATTATTGCAGCTCGCCGTGGAATTCACTACTGTAACAATATTTGTTGGGAAGTTCCAAAAAAAGCGCTGAGCATGATCATAGCTTGCGAGGACACTGGAAAAATAAAAAATAGGAAATAAGAACTCGCGTGCTAAGGGTGAGACACCTGCAGAATGACTAATTATTTTTATGCCACGTTATGTTTTTGCGATAAAAACAAATTTTAACGAATTGTTTCGAGGGGGAATTGGGTCCGACAAGAATTTCGCTTTAGTATCACTTGGCGTCATTTTGCGCTTTTCGTGGGCCGCCATATGCATGCAGCGGGCCGAGTTGGATCGAAAACGCCACCAGTAGGTCCCTAAATGTTTTGAGCTTCCTGAATATTGAGGATATTTACGAGTTGACCACGGCATAGTTGATAACGTGTGGCCAGAAAAAACGCGGTAAGGTAAGAAACAGGAAATTCGTTAGCCATTTTCACCGTAATGTGCAGTGCGGTGGGCATTATACTAAACGGGCAGCAGCACAAAAGGACCAATATTTAAAGCGCAGTTCGTTGGACAAGTATAGTCGGCGGCATAGGTTGGAAGGTATATAATTCGGAGTCTTACTGATGGATTTTTTTCTGGGCAGTTTTGAATTCGTGGATTTAATTAGGTCCAATGTTAGAGGTGAAGTTGGAAAACGAAAGAAAACTAGACCCTTTGGATCCATTGTCTGTTGAACCGTTGTGAAGAAAAATTGCCAGAAGCGGCAATCTGCTGTCCGATTTGGCAGACCAGAATAAAGGTCTGTGAGAAACGGTGGTTCTCAGATATTTTTATGGAGAATGATCAGATGTATGCAGAACATCAGCTTACGTCAGATTCCAATGAAGATCTCCTCATGAGCTCGATTTGTAAAGATTTGGCAAAAAGAACCTTGGGGGCAGAAGCAGGAAGCCAGAACTGGAAGATGCACGTGAACATTGGGATGGTCGGCTGCTCACCACAACATTGGCATTGAGCGTGACTAACCGAGTGCTGACCACCCAACCAAAAATATTCTGCTGAGGGGTGTACGCAGGAGCTGTAATCGACCAACCTAGCTGCATCGGAACACCGCTGCTGCCGAATTGCCCGCCCGATGTGCTCCGCCCAAAGCGATGGATTTGACCGCGTCCGCACTATTGTCGTAAGGCTGGTGTACACGGAAGGTGAAGGGGGAATGCGATCATGGCGCAGGTGGGACAAGAAACAAGTTTTCTGGATTGGATAATCCCGGGCGAATCGAAATCGCGGCAGCCAAAGTATGGAGTGATTGTTTAAATGCAAGCAGAACTGAACGGTCCGGAGAGAAAAGCAGGAACGGTGGTCCGGCCTTGTTGCCAGTTGCGGAATAAGAGGCTTACAGTAGTACGAGAAGCTTAAAAAAGGAAGTACTCACACTTTCGGTGCAGCCTAAAATATGAGGGTGTTTGTAGATGATTTCAGTAATCCGGATTATCTGTGTATAAATAGGCTTACAGGCTGATCTAACACTCGGATCATCTACACAAATCAGTAAGAGAAAAATCATCCGGCATTCATGGGGACCTTTAGAGAAACACGACAATAGATATAAATACAAAACGAGCTACAAGAGACAGGGAAGCATAGGGACTGACTACATTCACGGTACAGAAATCATGGATTATACTCGACTGTAGGGGAACATGCCATTGAACCGCAAGAAATGGTCAAGACCATGGAAAATGAAAACTGTCCCGAAGGAAAGAAAGAAACTACTCAAGACCCTATGGTCACGGAGAAGGCGGAAGGTCCGCAATGTGTGAAATGAACGAGGAAAAAGTGACGATGAATAAAAAAGAAACAATTTAAGATGTTGACCTGGTTTCTTCTGGAAAGAGTCGTTTGAATTTGTCAGAATCAAAGATGATTTCAAAGAGCAAACGTTATGCGCGTAGATAGGGCGATGGCAAACAGAAAGGGGTGATGATAGTGGAAATGGATATTCGAAGATGATGGTCAAGTGGGGATGCCCCATTGTTTTACGGACAGTATCGGGATTGGCTGAGGAGTGGGGGAGATATGTGGGAGCAACCCTGTACTCGTGGTTGGGGCAATAAAGTTTAGGGATCCGAAGCTAGGTTACTGAGCAATAAGACTCGTTTGTGATGATGGAAGAGAATGGGGTGTATCGGACAAAAAACAGTATTTGCACTGGTGGTATGCCCTAGCATCGGAGATCAGTTTGAAAATGGGAGTGGGAGAGACAGTGGGGTTTGTTGACATTTTATGAAAATGATAAAAATAAACTAAAATACAATGTGTGCAGCAAGAAAACCTGTGAGTCAGAACCTGAGTTCATGGTGACAGAAAAGACGGTAGTCCCAAAGTGTCTAAATTGGACAGGGGAATAATCAGAGCTCTGGTAAAGGCCTAAAATAAAAAGGGCAGTAAAACCCGGTAGGCGGCTGTAGGTTCATCGCGACGGACACAACATCCGTGGCGCTTTTACAACGTTTGCAAATTCTAGGAATATGATCCAAGCGATGTAAGGAGGCGTTACGTTTAGGTGCGAAATGAAGTTAGTCTGAGGGATGAAGACAACTCCCAAAAGGTTCTGCGCACATATGCAGTGTGCGGATGCCCTGCTTGACTGTGTAGGAACCCTAGAAACGGTTAATGTTGCGTTAGGTGCTATAGATAAACGTAGATCCTAAACTCGTATTGTTTAAAAGTAGGTGCTGGAAGGAGGAACCTGGCGTTCTCGAGGTCGCCCGGCGGACCAAGATGGCATCCAAGCTAAACATATTGATTTTGAAGTGGTTGCCGCGCGATATGGATTGACTAAACAATAGCAAATCAGTAGGCTCAGAAGTCATCTGCATCGCTACTGTTCAAACCATAGTCATAGTATTCTCTAAATCTTGAACGGGGTTGCTCGGAGAGCCCCTCAGACCAGAGAAACATCCGGTGGACTGGAGGGAAGGCTACTTTAGTACCGCTACATAAATCCTTCATTTGGCAAAATGGCGACAGCTTCTGACCGGTAATTCAGAAGTTAGCAATCCGTTAATCGGGGTCAGTCTTGCTCGCATCCTCTGAGCAGCAGGAGCTTTGATTTCGACACGGATAGGGCTCCCCAAAACTTAAGTAATGCAAAAAAAAATACCCCGAGTTACCTGGACGAAAACACCAGCCACAAAGATGACAAGCCTGAAATATGGACTTTTAGCCGATCTTTTCAAAACCTTTGATTCGTTCAGCCACCACCATTCACAATAATATCTGCTTACTCTCACCATGACTGAAGCACCGAGGCAAAACCAGAAGCAGTGTCTAAGCAACGGTGACCTTAGGTTCTGAACAAGTAGTTGCTGCATTTTTGTTTTACGATTTCCACTACGCCATCCTTGTGCAAATTTGATCTTGCCTTGGGCATACCCCTTGAATGTCGAGAAGTATGCCCGTTGTTATGTTATTACTAACCAGGGTCAGAGGTCATCGCGGGAAGAGCGCAAAGGTGCTCTGAGCTTGAATCCCTTCTGTCTGTTCTACTTATCGCTGACCCGATTCAGGAGTTGGCCAACTCACTTGCCATCTTTGCGGATGATGTCAAGGTAGAAGATATGGAAACATTCCGGGATTTAGAAGCTGCAACGTGACGGAAAGCTCGCTGGGATTCACCAAAATATGTTTCTAGATGTCAGTTTCATGTCCCAGAAATACACCAAGTAAACACTAGAACATTGAGTTGCAAATCAGAAAGCAAAATTTTAGGACTTATCCTCGTACATGATTTTCAACCATTTGGGAAATGTCAAGTATCGGCCAACGACGCCAGAAGGTTGTTAACCAGGCTTTATAGGACTACACTAAGAGATCGAGGGGCAATGTTTCGGCGCTGGTGCAAGTTATTAGTACATTCTTTGGTCATGTACTATCTGTATTCCCTGACCGCGCACACGTGCGAAACTATCGGCTGCATAGAGAAGATCCAGGACAGTAGTGAAAAGGGTGGCTAGGCAGCGATGAAGGAGTTAGGTGCCGAAACATCAGGAACCAGGTCTCTGCTCAGTGAAATGCCGACGAAAAAGAAGAGGTCTATTACAAATGCCTGGGACGGTGAAACGCCTAACTGTCCTGAAAGCTAGCGATCCCTTTGTGATTCCACCCATAAGTGGCATATGAGACAGTTTGAATCTATATAGGAGTCAATGCAGGCTAGAATTTTGAGCCCCAGTTTTCGCGAACCGGGTTGTGCTACTGTGAAGCGGATTGCAAAAAATTACTGTTCACTGACTGTAAGCTGTATCTTTTAAACGGACACCAGACCTGTACTGGACTACTAGATTACAGTAAGTGGGGATATTAATGGGGTAGCTGCATTCGGACCTGTTTTCTTAACTGTGATATGCTACTCATTGAACCTTTGAGCAAGATGCTGCACCCAAACTCTACCTTAAGGAAAACAAAAGACCTGAAGTCCCTAAAAATGCCGGAAACCATAGAAAACGCCAAAAATACACCGACCTGAATGCTTGGTATTACTTTGGGGGCACTATCGTGCAGACTGAACCGGACTGAACTTATGACAAAAAGCATAGTGGTGTAGAAACAAGTGGCCTGAGCTCATTGCGGCTGTTATTGCTTAATGCCTCTGTGCTCGCTATTCCCGAAAATTGATTGACAAAGCAGACCAATTAGCGGAAACAGCGAGACGGAACTTCCCGATTTACGTCAGGGCGGGTACACTGAAAGTCAGGAGGGCTGACTGGCCATTCCCATCGAAGAGAGCTCAAGTAAACTGAATCCCAAATCAACTTTTGCAGTCGGAACATCCGGACATGCACTTCCACAACACTTATCCCGTCTAGACAAAGCAAGACATTTAGCTTGTACAGGTCCTCAGGTTCTGACCAAGAAGCTGATTAGCTGCTCCTGACTGGCCTAAGGAAAGTAGCTAAGAAGGCCAACGAAGGTCTCATCAAGAGTAGTGACTTGATTCTGTGACGAATTGACAAGGTCTTTTGAAAGCCTACTTCTGGTGGAAGGGACAGGGCTTCCTTAAATGATTACATATACTTAACCTGCGTCAGCATATTAGAGAGGATACCCACTGCGTATCTAGCCAAGGGCCTGAACCACGGAACCCAGCAATTATAAACCAGATGACAGAAGTCTCGAGACTTTGGTACTTATCCCCGACGGATATAAGCAATCATGCGACTGTGGAAATATCTCAACCTAAGGCTGCCTCCAAGTGGGTAGGGAAATTCACCATTATGGGTTGACTGAGTTCCGAGCCACAGCGACTGAAGTAACCCAGAACACACCGGATAGGGCAGGGGAGAAGGAGAGCCGAATAATAATCCAGGAATCCTTGTGAATTGGAGATATAAGCATCACAAAGCAAAGCCATATCAGCAAAGGACAACCGTCACAAAGACCAGTAGACGACATAACGAACGCCGTTGGTTACGCTTAATGCAGGGGATCGACCAAACTGGATATAACATTCGAAGCTTTGGGACAGCGCAGCAACATTTGTTGGATACAAAGCCGTAGGTATGGGCCAAACCTGGCACAAGGCGCTAAATGAAAACCAAAACAGTATTACGTCTACCTGCAGTCTAAAAGCTCGCTTAGGAGTGTTATCGGTTCTTTAATTTTTGGAGACCTGGATATCACGGACATTCTGAACAAAGCAGATTTGTTGGCCAAGCACTTTGGAAGTGTCCATCGGGTTGACAATTGTTTATCATAGAGTTTTATTGCTGAGACCATACGGCCGACGATGGATTATCTATTGATGAGGAAGGGAGTGTATGTAGACAACCGAAAGGGGTTGGGGGCAGAAAATTCTGGGTGGCCGTCATCAGGCCGCTGAAGAGCATCAGCGCCGGCCCGATGTGGTAGCTATTCCAGGTTAGCGCAGACCAGGGTGAAAAACCAAACGGTTGCGGTAGTGCTAGGTTTGCGGCACAGAAAAATTTTGAACCAATAGGCTTCACTAGCATTCTATGCTGGGGGATGCAGAAGCTGATTGAGGCCCACATCTCCCAACTCCCAGCAAAGCCCTCCATTTTCCCCGGCTCAATAAGGCTTCATAAAGAAAAGTTCTTGCCTCACCAGCATCCTATAGTTCCTGGATGAATCTTCTTGCAAGTTAGTATTCAAATGAATGTTAAATTGACTTCAGGAAGGCAGCTGAGTCAGAAAAACACTGCCTCCTTTAAACAAGTAGGGATCATTTGTTATCCGAGGGCCTGTATATAAGCGAGTGAGACGTTGTTTTCTCAGGACCTTATGCATCAGTTGAGAAATAAACGCTCCACCAAGCTTATCATGATCATTAATCCGCCGCGAGTATCCGCATTATCTGCATTCGTGTACCTGTTCTTTATCAATGACCAAGCCTAGATTCCAAAATCCCCCAGCCTTTTCTCAATTGATGATGTCAATTTTCAGTTCAGTCCAGTTTGCTCAAGACATTGGTAATATGAACGATTTGTTAGGCTTCCAGAATTCTTCCGATGGTATCATCAAAATTTGGCATCCACCACTGGAGGTTTCGTTGAACATTTTCAATTTGGTTTGTTGCAGATCTCCCGTCCTTTGCAAAGAGGGAAGGCATCCGGGTGCTGTTGTTACTTTTGGGGAGTCATTGGCAGCAATGTAGGGTGGTTATGGACTAGGTACACACGTGGGATACGCCCGTTAGCGCCAGAGAAAAAAATTTATTATCCGAAACCACAAAGAGTCTTTCAGTGTCACCTGACCAGGTACGCCGTTAATTGGTAAAAGACCTGGTGGCAGTCGTCACGAAACTCATAGTGTGCTGCGGCAGCCCAGGTTGCCAGATGTGAAATTTTTGATAAACATTAACCTTGTCTCGTGTTCATGTCTGTGTGTAGACCTATAACGAGACCCTACCAGAAAAACCATGAGCATATTCTGTCTCTACTTCAGATAGAAGCCTTCTGCCTTGAAGCAACACAACGACTGAAAACTCAAATGACTGAGGGGCAGGTTGGAAGCCGGAAGATGAAATCCTCCGGGATGTAGATCACCGCTTTTGTTGGAAGAAATCAAATACTGGGGTGACTTTGTAGAAGCCTCTTGAAAGGCGTTATGAGTCTTAGTCTTGAAGGCTTTTCCAGCATGACGCAGACTGCAAGGTCAATTGTCTTGACTTGGTTCCAGTATTACGCTTGATTGCCCTTAACCACTGTGACCACTTGTGTTTCACTCAAATTCGGAGCTGTACGACTGGAAAACGAGCAACCCCGACACTCAGCCGGTACAGCGGAAAGACTGTCGGGATTGATATAAGGTTGATCACATTTGACAAGAGCGTACAAGTAGAGCATTCACGAGCAACTGAAGAAAGGAACCCGCGCTGGGCGGTCAAAATTTGCTCGAACAAATGATTTGGAAGAATAGCTCTCTGTTCCGCTACAAGACCGCCGTAAACAAGGCCTTAAGCGGGAGCTCGCAAAATATGATCTAGGCTGCTGATTAGGTCCCACTTCTTTGGTATGGCAGCAGAAATCATGAGAAACCGATTTCCTTGAGACTTGCCAAGCATGCAGACCATTGTTCCCCTTGAACAAGATTCGGACGGAATTTGGAGGGCGGTATGCCTGAGATAAGATAAAAAGCGTGAGGATGGGAAGCTTTTGGCTGTACTTTCAACCCTTCTTTCTTCTGCCTTTGAACGCCCTTAGCTCTCAAAATCCCCTGTTTTTGGTGAGATAACTTGTTCTGCTCTCCGCTTCTGTTGGTGATACTTATAACGTTTTAATTGGAAGGAATGGAGCCCAAACGAATTGCGCCATATCAAAAGAATTGTGGACGATGGAATGGCACGAGAAAAACGAACCACGAAGTAATCGTTCCATGGCCGTAAGAGTGGCACGGGTCTTTGTGGAAAAGTCAAGCAGCTGGAACATAAAGATGACCGCGAGGAGGATAACATTCGCAGTGCAAGACAGCACTTTCTGTGCAAACTTGACTAAGGCGATGAAAGTAGAAAAAACGGCGAGGGGGAAGTTTGAGTTACCGTTAGCAACGGGGAAGGAACTCCAAAGCGTATTACCAATGTGTTCGATCAAAAGGACAATTAGAAGCATTGTGAGTAGGCTCACATCAAAGAATGGATTGAAGGTACGTAAAGACATTAGTAAAGCCAAAGTCCTCAACGAATACCTAGCAACTGAGCACCGGAAGGACGGGGTCAGCAAATAACGAATGATTACCTATTTGCTATTACCTATACGTCTTGTTTTCTGGGCTTCCACGGGCAAGGGTAGACTGCCACCTAAAAGGAAAGAATCAGCCGTGGTAGCTGTCTGGAAGGGGGTCCGTACAAATAGACAGAAACATGTTGACTCCTAAACCTCATTTGTGTGCTTTGAAATTGTCTTCAGAGAGGCACATGGGTAAGCACACGAGTAAGCGCAAGTCGTTCCGGAGACAGCGGAAATCGTGGTTTTGGTCGATCGCAAAGATGTGAGTTGAGATACCCAGTGCGACAACCCGCATAGTTTTCGTTGAACGGGCCAGAACCCGAGCGCCAGTTCTAGCTAACAGGTTCCTAACAGGAATGATAGGGTAGCAGATTTGGAATTGCCATGGCGAGAACGGAAGCGTTAGCAGCGCGTCTGCTGCGGATGTGAGATCTGAAACGCAAGAGAGAAGTGTTTTGGCTTGGGTGCCAGCTTGGATTTATGGTCATTATTGGATCGCAGCAAAATGCCTGCAAAATAGTGCATCTATTCCGTAAAATGTGGTAACTACAAGTGAGTTACGGTAGCAGTTTTAGGCGTAGTTGAAGGTTAGGGGCTACCAAGAACGAACTATTGAGCCCTTCCGAGCCAGTAAAGGGGATACGATGACATCAAGAGAGGGGGGTACACAGGCTGGTTTTTAAAATCACAGGATGTGATGAGAGTATGGATTCATCAATAAGTACGTTGACATTTTCATCAGCCGACATTGGAAGAATTTCGAGAGTTAGTTGCTGAAGCCAGTGGTGAAGAGGGTACATCACTACAAGGAAGGTCAAAAAGTGCATTAGCGGGGACATGTGATAAAGTGAGGAAGTTAGAGATGAAGCCGAATCCCAGATGGTGATCTCAGCCAAGTTTCGGTCACGAACTAAAATTCTGACCCATATTCGTAAGCTTCGTCTAGTCCAATGTTAGCTCGTGTCAGGTTAATTGAGAACTGAACATACGGTAACTTTGCAGGCTGGGCTTTGAACTGGACTAAATTCGGACCCGACTGCAGGGAACTAGGAATTTCGTTCCACAGTTTACAGTAATCAGCTGTGAAGAATTTAGCCCCGATCGATAATCGAGTCAGGGGTATTCTTAACGAATAGCATCTACTACGAAGTGGATAAGGGGAAATACCAGCGTCGTGTGAGACGTTTGTAGTAAAGTGGACATTATTTTGGCAAAGATTAAAAAGAAATGTAAGGTTTAATTTAACTCGACGAAGCCACAATGGTTCAAGTTCGAATAGCTCGCATCTGGCCCTGTAGTTTAAGCTCGATGAAGGACCTAGGAGATTTCCGGTGAATGCACGCTGCACATTCTTCATTGCAATTCGATCGACGTTACGCATATGCGTAAAGATAATGAGGCAGTACTCGAGGTGAGGCCTAGCATGGGACTTGAAGGTGATAATTCTGCAGCCTTGAGTGTGGAATGCCCTTAAGGTCATTGTGGCGGTTCTCTTATCTACAGCGGTCTGACGGTGAGCCTGCTCGTGGAAGTTGAAGGAGCAGGAGTATTGTAACCCTATGTCCTTAACTGTGTGTGATACAAGAATTGGCATGCCGTTTATAAGGAGGGCGCCCGGAAGAACATTACATTTATGTCATCGAAGAACTTTTGTCAGCAGAGCACTTCATAAACCACTTGGAACACCAATTATCAAGAGATTCTAGGTCTTCATTGATAAATGCTGGAGTGCGGATAAATGAAGCAGCTTCAAAAGAGGAGACTATTTTAATGTCATCGGTGAACAGGAATGGTGTGCCACGACGAATAACTTCAAAAGATATCACCAATTTATAACAGGAACAGGAGAGGACCTAGGACGCTATCCTGAATGACTTCAACGGTAATAGTAGACGGCTGGGAAAAATAACCGTTAATATTGACCACCTGAAAGCGATCGGAAAGTTAGGATAATAGCCAAGATGACAGTGGATTTCTTATTGCATAAGTCTTAATTTTGGCCAGAAGTCGGGAGTGGGAAACGCGGTCAAACGCTTTCGACATGTCTAAAAAGATTATGATCATCGATCGGTGGGAATCAGCACTTTGGGCAACCAAGTCTAAGAAGTCAAACTGACAGGTTAGTCTAGATCGGCCACTCGGGGAGCCATGTTGGGAGGGGTTGATAAGGTTGTCGCTAGTAAGAAGGTTAACCACTTGCTCTTTAACAATCTTTTCCATAAGCCTGGATAGAACTGGAGTGTGGTTAATGGGGCGAAAGTTTCCAGGTTCATGCATGGGACCCTTTTTGCTGTGTGGAACAATAATGGATGTTTTCCATTGTGACGGAAAAGTAGCGCCGGACATGGAGAACGAGAACAGATTTAGGGGGAGCAGTGGAAGATGTGAACCAGCGGTGCAAAATAGGACTGGTGGAATGCCAACATGGCCGGGCCTGTGGGATGGCCTGGCACATTTCATCACATTGATGATGCCGGCAACGTCGAAGGAGACGGAGGATAATCCAACCGAAGTTAAAATGGGGTGGATTGCAGAGTGTGCCTGATTGTCATCAATGAGAGTAGAAGAGAAATATGTATTGAATGCTTCTGCGATGTCTACAGGGGACCCTGTGCGTGAGCCATTAAACATAATGAAGTTCGGAATAGCTGGCTATTTGGGCTGCGAGCGATCTTTGAAAATGTGGGAAGTCTTCCGAACTGGGTTAGGCGACCCAAGTGCTAGCATTGTCTGCCTTTTCAATCTTAGTTCGGACTCCGTAAGAAATTCTTGTTGCAAGCGGTTGACTTGCATTGAGAGCGGGAAGTCTCTCGTCTTATTGAAGATTTTTCAGCCTGCAGAAGTTTCCTCTAGAGCTGAAAACCCTACTAAGCTCCTTGGGTTTATGTTGAGTGGCCGGGGTGGACAGACGATTAATGGCAAAAAGAAGTTTTGCGTAAAGGTCGTCCGCCGCTCTCTGCGGGTCAGACGATAAAAGGAAGCTGGACCAGTCAAGTGTTCGCAGAGCCTTAGGGATTTCGTCCCAACGTGTTGACATATAGGAAGAGGCAGAATGATTGGTACGCACAGGTGAGGAAGGTTTGCTATGGAGAAGGAAGCTACACGTGACCATCTTGTGGTCAATTCCAGGGGAATGTTTTAGCACTGAAACCTTAACATTAGGAGTGCTATGCGTAAAAACTAGGTCTAAGATATTATGGAATCTCGTGAGCGTAGTCACATGATGATTGAATTCCTCAGCGTGCGTTTCAAAAACAAAGTTGAATAGGGTAGGTGGAGAGGATAAAGAGGACCAACAAATTGTAGAGGCATTGAAGTCACCTGCAATTATCTCACAGCTGAGGGGAGACCAGAAAGATAAATGAAGGCTTGAGTTAGACGAGAAATATCAGAACTATTCGAGTTTGGTGGTCGGTATACACATCCCATGTGGATTGGAAGCTCGGACAATTGTATCAGAACCCAAATGGTGTCAGGGATAGAATCAAGAATTGGGTGATGGAGAACAGAAGCTTTGTGTGGCTGCTTCATGTAGGCTAGGCAACCGCCTCTTCTACGATTTGATCCATTGGCTTGGAAGGGCGCATAAGCCGCCAGTGAAAAGACGGAATAGAGCTGTGGTCTGTTAGCCAAGTCTCTCTTACCAAAATAATATCGTAAGAGTTTTCAGCTGCTGGCAGTCTCAGCTTCATTGATTTATGGGTCAGTGAGCGGGGGTTCAGGAGGAGCGGGGAAGCTTTGCCGGAACATTTAATTTCACGTGATATCCAAGAGGTGGGTTCGGTGGGGGTAAAACAATCAAAGGATACATTAGACGTTCGGAGAGTGCATAGCTATGATACGGAGGAAGTTTAGTAGAGTTAGGTTTACTGGCCGGTGAGGGAGTGTCTTTGTCAGGGGATTTGTGGGCTGAAGACTAATGTGATGGAAGAAACTTGGGAGTTGATGAGCCGGTTGTTAGAGGATGCCAGTTTGGGGGATGTGGTATCAGTTGTGGGTGGGACCGTAAAAGGTGGTCAATCTAGGATGTTACTGGGGAGGGGTCTTTGAAAATGCCGGAGAAAAAGCCGGTTAGCTAGTATGCACATGAATTTTTGGGGTAGGCTTTACTTCTGGAATTCGCAGGAGTCGGAAGGCCATGTTTTCTAGCTAAAGCAGTTGGAGTGAGCGATGGTCAAGAGAGGGTTGAAAAGACTTCTCATGATAAGTCGTGGCTCAGGTAGCCAGGGGAAGCCCGGTGTAAATCGTGCAAATTTTTGAGCATACTGGTAGTTTGGGTGAGAATTTGGGTGTCCAGTAGTAGGAAAAGTGCATTGGAGTGGCGGGAATGAATCTAAATAGTTGGCTAATAGTTGTTTAATAAGTGGGTGAAAGTAGGGAGGATAAGTGGCAGACCCTAAACGTGGAGTGGCATTAGTATCATACAGGAATGTGGCAATTGTGTTACCAAAGGAGAGCGGAGGCATGAGTAGGGTCGGCCAATGGACTCGTGATTGTAGGCGGCGGTTGTTTGGCCTTTGTTAGTTCGTGGACCTTTCGATTTTGCAGAGCTCATGCCGGGATGGCTTGCTCGGGTTGAGTGTGTCGGGAGTGCCAGACAGTCAAGGTGTATAGGCAGGTTGGCCAACTGGATTAGCAAGATGGCTAATGAAGGGCGAGGCTTTGTGGTTAGTTGAATAGATCATTGGTATGCGCTTCCTGTAAAATTCGACTGACTTTGTCTGGGTGCCATGTTGTTTGACGGAACGACGCGGAAGGGTTAGTGGGCGTATCTGGGATGGGGTATATGCCAAGCGATTGATATTAGCCTGAAAAGGCATCGGTGAGACGGCAATCACCTGCGTGATTACACCGTCAGTGCTTCTATCTAGGGGTACCAGATTTTGTAGATTATGATGAGCCCGTTTGCAGGGGGTTGGAAGAGCGAGGGTGACTGAGTTTCATCTAGATCTACCGGCACTGGTTGCGACCAAAGGAGATAATGTCGAGGGATTAGCACTTTTGCAGCAGGTATAAGCGAAGGTGGGGTGCCACTGCCATCATTAGATTTATTCTCAGACAGACAAGCAACCGATTTGTAGGGTGAAGAGATTGGACAAAAAATTGAGCAGCGTAAGTACGGGAGAGATCGGTTATACAAAATGCACGAAGGTATAGTTTCCGATGGGTTTTGTTTTTCTGTCGCGGTAGTGGTCACCGGGTATGGGATAGCCGGAGATGTGGAGCAATGGAGACTGTCACAGGAATAAGATAGGTTAGTTGAAACCTTGGCAATATGCTTGAGATTTGGCTCATTAGGAGAAATCTGAACTGGCAGCGCAGTGGTCAGAGGGGGAGCGCCCGATACAACCGGAGTCCTGCCAACTTGAAAAGTTGCGGCAAACGTCTGTGGCCGTAATATATTTCTCCGGAACGGAGTTTTATCCGCAAAGATCTTGATATTTTTATAAGGCGTATAGTTAGCAGTGTTTGCCTTGTTTGCTATAAACTCCTTGCAGAAATTTCATCACAAAATTGAAATAAAATTGGACGGTTATTCTTGGGGGATATTTTCCGGAGCCTAGAACACAGACAGGAGTGATGGGTTATGGTACAAGCATTGAGAATGGTAAGTTGGACCAGTGGCAGTGGGATGCGGTCGAGTACATTAAAGACAACGGCATTCTTCGCTTTCGCAATACGTTTGTGAGCTTCCTTAGTTACGGAGTCAAAAAGCGTCAAACGGCAGCTAGAGTGTTAGCATTATTTTCACTGGAAGGGTCAATTAGGCTGAACAGTGGGGAGAATTTCAATGACAGATCCTCAATCTGTTGTACTTTGACTTCTAGGTCCCCTAGTCTTTTGGAGACAACAAGAGGTTTGGGACCAGAATATGGACTGAGCATATTTTAGTGGGAATCAGAGGTTTTGGAGGTTTTCTTAGAATTACGGTGCGGCGCGGACGTCGCTTTGGTTCGGCTGATGAAGGCATCGTGCCGGTTGCAGAGAGTCAAGGACGTCTGAAATGGCCATGAGAGGCTATAAACGTTTGGTAACAGACAACTGGATGGTGTCGAGAATGGCGGGAGCGTAAATGTGAGAAGATAAATAGACAGGCTAATTGGCACAATTGCTCTTAAACGTAGATCAATAGATGGGTAGAAAGTGTTTAGCAGAATAAAGACCTTTAAAATAGTTCCAGGCGGGAATTAAATATGTGACGGTCCAGGCTTGAAGCAAATATTGACAGAAGGGTCAGCGAAGGATGAAGTCAGAGGTTAGTGATTAAAAAAATTAGGGAACATGTTCAACGAAGAAAACCGTTCTAATTATCTAAAAATACTACAACAACAACCTAAATAGCAAAAGGCAACCGCGAGGACAACTCACAGCGAGGAACAATGCACCGCGGTGGTCATGGTGAGGCTGGATAGACTTTGGCAAGGCTCATGTTTAGTTGCACAGTCCACTGCTAATAATAATGACAATGGTTTATAGTTTTCGAAACGCGGGAGGCGTGAGTAAAGCAAGGTCAAATTTGGATATGAATGATGCAGAGGGAGCGCGAATAACAGAAATCAAAAGGGATAACGATATGTGTGCAACCTTATATTAATCGAGAATTATACAAAAAGGCACGGTCAGATTCTGCAAGGGAAACCTATGCCAGTCTGAAATCAGCACTGAAAACACCGTTTCACCAGATTACATATGATTTACTGCAACCGCGATTCACTTCGTGTCTATTTGCAATGAATGTATGTATCCCTGACGCAAAGCATGACCGGAGCTAAATGGCGGACTTGGAAATGCAGCCGGAGTAACCAAAGGTCAAGGGCGCTTCATAATAGATATTCCAGTTGATCTCAGGAGAAGGGCAATGGGGTTCAGATGACCGGATGGAAATTAGTCATAGCTAAGCGCCTTGGAATGTAAAGTGGATAAGATAATAGCATTCAACAACAATGAATGGTCCGTGAATGCTGAGGGATGCAGAGGAGTACTGTTAAGTATATGCCAAAATATTTGGAGGTTACGATTTTATGAAAGATTTTGCACAAAAGGAATAAGGAACTCCAGAATTGCGTTCATATGCAGCCGGTGGTAAGCTGGATTGAGAGGTGCGATGGAGAAGAAAGCGGATGCGTAAGAAACAAAAACAAATCTTAAATACACTAGCCATTATTATCCTTCAGACCACCAGTTTTGTCCCATTTTCAAGCATAGCCATCGGAACGGGTCAGAGATTTAAGAGAATGCAAGGACCATTTCAAAGGGAGTGGTGACCTTGATTTTACCCAGTCTTGAAGGTCCATCTGAGTAGGGCCATCAGAGGCAAACAGCGGCATGATTTGGGTTGAACGAAGCAGCACTCGAAAACCGAATCTGGCCAGAAGAGTCCTAGCCGGAGTGAAAATCTAGTAGGTTTGTAGCGCCAATGGCAATAGTTTGTACGGCCTAGATGCGGGATTCTGAAACATAAAAGGGTGAGGTAGTGTGGCTTGGGTTCCAGCTTGGTGTTATGGTTATTATTTAACCGAAGGCAGCAGACCTGCAAAATAATGCTTCTGTTGCGTAAACGCTGATAAAAGACGTATGCTATAACAGCAATATTATGATTGCAAGAACGACCTATTTTGAGCAGCGAAGTCAGTAAATAGGATAGGATGGCATGAGATGGATGAAGTACTCAAGCATAGGGTGATTAAATCGCAGCGTGTGAGAACACTGATCTATCAAATGGCATGCTGTCATTTCATTCGACCAACTTTGGGAATGACCCAATGGTTAATCGCCTGTGACATTGGCAGCGAAAAGACACCAACTACTGGGAGGAGAGTGGGCCGAAGTATGCTTTATTCTGGACTTACGAGAAAGTGGGGCAGCAATAGGTGAAGCTGAATTCCGGGACTTCAACACGGTGAGTGCAGTGGAGAATCAATCATGGAATATAATTCTAATATGTGCTCGTAGAGAGCATATAGTCCAATGATAGCTCGTGCCAAGTTAATTAAGAGCGAAACATCCAGCAACTTTGCCAGCCTTGTTTTGAACTGTGCTGCATTTGGGCTCTCTTGCAGGGAACTAGGGAGTTTGCCCCACAGTTTAGAGCAAGCAACTGTGAATAATTTTGCCTTGCTCGATATCCGAGTCGGCGGTATTCGTAACGAATAGAATATACTTTTAAGTAGACATGGGGGACTAGCAGCTTCATGTATGATGTTTGTAGCAGAAAGAAGGATATTATGAGAAAGATTGAAGAGAAAATGAAGGTTTTGTTTGACTCGACGAAGCCATAGTGAGTCACAACCAGGCAGCTCACATCTGGCCCCGTGATATAAGCTAGACGAAGGGCCAAGGATTCCAGTGAATGCCGGCTGCACATTTTTGGTTGCGGTTCAGTAAACTTTACGCATATGCGTTAAGATAATCGGACACCTTCAATATGGTGCTCATCGACGGCCTTGAATTTGGGTGGCCTGCAATCTTGAGTGCGGAGTGCTCGGACGATCATTGTCTCGGTCCTTTGAACCACGGCGGTCTGGTGGTGGGCTTGTCCGAGGAATCTGAGGCACGAGGAATAGTAGATCTCTAAATATTTAACCATTTGTGGAACGGAAATGCGCATGGCGTTTACGGAGCGGGAGATAAAAGAAGCTTGACACTTATGTTACTAGATAATTTTTTTCGGCAAAAAAGTTCATCAACCACTTGCGGTACCAGTTTTTCTTTGATTTTTCAGTCAACTTGGGTGTTCTTGTAGTAGCCTTAACATCTTTAGAGCTTTTCCTGATCAAAGCAATTTGCCAAACTTTTCTGGTCACCTTATTTGGAGCTGATCCCCGCGTAAAAATTCTGCTGATTTTCTACTTGTGATCTAACTGTAACACTCACAGCTTTGACACGGCGTTCTGTTAAACACCTTTACATTGTAAACCGTAAGCAACATCAATCTATCTCTCTCTTTTCAAGATTAATTGCACCCAGCGGCCTGTCTGCTCATTTTCTTGTCTACCAGTCCCGTCACTTATCGTCACTGTCCAATCGCCCGAAATCAACGCGACTTATAGACTGCTAGATAATCTTCCCGTATCGTCACATTTCCGCAGTTTTCGACCAGCCTCCTTAGCGGTCGTCGAAATTAGCTGGTTTTTATACTATTTATTATTTACGTATTGATTAAAACTTTTTTGACGTAGATAGTGCCTTTCTTCTCCATATAAATTGTCAGAGTGTTCCATTTTTATTTGATTATATTTTGAATAACCTTTGACTGCGGCCATACTAGTGTTGGTGTAATCTCAATTTAGATAACGACTCTTTAGATCGATCCAAGACCTTTCGCCCAGTTTCCGCTCTAAGATTTGACGAAACTTTTGGCACCCCAGGTGGGTCCCTAATAGCACAACCATACAGCCATACACATCGTCCCACTTTGTTAAAATGGCGGTCTCTAGGCTTAAACGTGCCAAGATCGTAGCAGATAGATGCACCGCGTCCATACCCTCACAACCCATTCTCCGGACTCCAGCTTAAACCGTTAGTGTCACAGACGTGTTCGTGGAGACTAGCAATAAAGTGCAGAAATTAGAGCAAGCGATTCATGAGATAAACAACAAAATTTTACTGATAGAACCAGTGATTGCAAAGCTGCTTCCTCTCACCTACCTAACTAAGACGCCCGAAAGCCCTCTGCGCGAACATCCCGCTAGTGTCTGTCGGGTTATCGACTGAATATCATCAAAAATTAAGTAGCGAAACCTAAGATCGTCCAGTGCTAAGGTTAAAAATGTCCCTGACCGCCTTCCACTAGACTCGTTCACAAAATCTGTTCTCTGTGCTTACGATATGACAAGACACCCCTGACACTGTTTAAGACTACGTAAATGAATGTAAAGCAGATCATTTCCAGTATTGTTTCAGTTCCTCAGCTCCTCTGCTGCAGAGCAGTTTGTGAGAAATGAAGCTAAGATAGCCTCAACTACCAAGATCAGGTCCATCACAATTACATCGGACAAAGCCCCTACTCACAGGGAGGCCCTCAGAATGTACGCAAGTGAAAACACAAAAACGGTTCCATCAAAAACAAATTCCCCCAAGCTACCCAACATGTCACTCTCAAGATGGCAGAAGGAAGTTGGAAAACTATTTTTAACATTTTGGTGGATATGTTCGGAGCTTTTTGGAAATTTACCGCATATATCGGGCCTAAACTGGGATTCTGGACCCGAGCGCGAGCGGGTAGTTGCTATCTAAGACTGCATAAACAACGGCGGACTAGGTAGGCATCTCATCATCCCGTACGGTACGAACACAGATCGGGAGGATGCACGAGACCCGACAAAGCAGTGAGTGTCCTACGACAAGACGACCAACAACAAAATTTATTCATGACCTGCTATTTTTCGAAGCTTTGCTAGAAAAAGGACGCCGAACAGTTGCCACCCGGTGGATGCAGATGCTGCCGTCGATCAGTCGGCATTCAAAATGATAGCCGTGTAGCGCGGAGTCTTTGTCATCTCGGCGTACGCTCCAACAGACTGCAGCGCTGACACAAAGATGAGCTCTGTGACGAGCTCGTCACTCTCGTTCGGAAGAATATAGGCTCTGTCTTCTAGTGGTAGCAAGTGACTGTAATGCAAACTCGAAAACTGAGTGCATAGGAATCCTGTTTAGGTGGGCGATGCGCCTTGTCCGCTCAGCGAACGGCCGACAAGGAAAGACCTCTCCAATTTTGCGCAGACAATCGTTTATTCTTGTATAGTACAAAGTTGATACAGTTCGCGTCGCACGGCGACATGGCGCTCTAACTCCACGAATAGTCTGAGTCACATGGACCATATTGCAGTAGGCCGCAGTTGGCGCGTTTCTGTCCAGCACTGTAGATCGTACTGGACTACGTACGTCGAATCGGACCATGCATTAGTTTTAATGCGATTTTCGCTGTTGCTCAATGGCCATCGAAGCAGGCCATAAGCACAATAGGCCGTCGAACGTCTGTGAGCGGAAACTATCTGACGAACCAAGAACTTCGACGAGCAGTAGGATCAAGTCAAGCAGGCGATGCATTTGGTAGCAAATTTCGCCTGTGATCCTAGGTCCAATCGTCGTCGGAGACACTGTATCTCGCAAGGGTCGCTGGGTCTAATGGAGCAAAAACGCCAGCTTCCGAACTGTAGGGAGATGAATAAGATACGTCGACAGTTGCAGCGTCAGTTGACGATAAGCCTTAAGAATGACTGTGAGAACTGGTGGGTTAAGGTAGTCGAAGAGATGGAAGTAGCGTCCGCTCCAAGTAGCAGTGAAAGACTAACTAAGCTTATACGTGACGCCGGCGGGCGACGAACTTCGGTTAGTGAAGTCATGTGCGGTAGGAATGGAGAACTCATACATGACAGACAACAAGGGCTGGACCGCTGGGGTGAGCACTTCAAAGATTAATTTAGCTGGCTGCAAGCTAACGTATTTAGGCCGACGTCTGGAACTGCGAATCTTGGGGAGGTGTCTGTTGACCTCCAACGGAATTGGAAGTAGAGTCGAATATTCGACTTCTGAAGCGGGGAAAGCAGCCGGCACCAATGAACTTCCTCCAGTTCTTTTCAGAATGGGTGGGAAAGCTTTGATGAAATCCCTTATCTCTTTGCTTCATAATATTTGGAACGAGGAACGTATTCCGTTATCGTGAGAGATTGTACGCAAGTGAGAACTCGAAAACGGTTCCGCCAACACAAATTCCCCCAAGTTACCAGACCTAGATAGAAGCTTGGTACCTAAACCTGTCCCTGTGGCCCCACCACAGCCACAGGATGGTGTTGACTTGGACAGCTCATTACCATCTGTTTTGCCACGGCCCTCCCGGAAACACCCGCATATAAGCCCCTCACCTACGATATTCTCCGTGGCCCTCAATAACCTCTTTTATCCCGTGAAGCAATATGTCTAGCACCAATCAAAACCCGCCCTGCCCCATCCAGACCCTTAGGACAATAGTTGTGGACGGTAAAGTTGCGCTTACACCATCACCAAGCAACACGCTACTCCGAGGTAGAACAACGCCAGCGTTAGTATCCCAGCTCTCACACTGCGCCGACCCCGCCCTATTCCATCCCATTTTTAGTCCCATCACCTCGGTGCATCAACTGCCTGGCTGTAATCTCGCTTTCTATTGCCCGCCGTTCGTTTCACGGGGACCGAAAGGTCACTGCCGAGAGTTTTTCCGAGCCGAAAGAAAACCGCAGACTTGCACCGTAGATTTGGAAGACCTAGCGATGCACGAGCTGTTCCCCATCAAAGTCCTTCGCTGTTGCGTCAGATTTCCCAAGACAGCTGTCTCTGGCCTCCATTAGGTATACCTCCACCGTCATATCGACACTACCACCAATCTCCGCTTATCAGCGCTTCCACCCAAACACAAGAACCGTGCCCCATTCCACTAATGTCTTCCTTTCAACCATACCTACCCAGCCAGAAAAGTCCATCTTCCTCCCCATTTCCGGGACAAACACTGCCTTCTCTTTTTTCTTACTCAAAGCCACTCCCCTTCTGCCTCCCTCCACACTGGTCCCCTATTACTTCGAGAGACCCCCATGGCAGCATAATGAAGAACGCTATATGTCCTCGTTCTTTCCACCTCCACCTTCGTCTGTCGTATCTCATTCAACGCCCACTAGAATAGAACCAATTCCATCTGCTTACCCAACTATTCCCGTTACAATTATCCCCCTCACGCACCATCTCTCTATCTTTGCAACCCTACCACTCACCCCGCCTAGACGGGAACATACCCTTCTCTTTCGCCTAATTAACTGTCGTTCAATTCTTAAAAAATTCACTCACCTAAACAGCTTTGCTGCGTCTTCCAACCTGGATATACTCTTCATCACTGAGTCTTGGCTTACCGAGGCTACACCCAATAGTGCGACTTCTCTTGCGGGATACCAATCCTTTAGATGTACTGGAACCGACCGCCCTGGGGGCGGCTGCCTTGTTTATGCAAGACAGGGCCTATCAATTTCCGTTCTTATGCATCCTAAACTTGAACTGATCCAAGAATCGGTGTGGCTCACTATCAAGTTGTCGTCCTGTGTTATCCATACTGCCTGCATCTATCGCCCTCCAGCTCATACTGAACTTAGGCTCCCTCTCCTGGCAAACTCACCTGATTACCTTGCATCCTTCTCGTCAATATCGAAAATCAAGGCCGGAGACTTCAATCTCCCTGGTGTCACTTGGTCCACGATTACGGCTGCACCAAGCTTAACATTGTTCGTATCCCATCTGCATCATGGTGATTGGGTAAAGCACGTAGCGTTACCCACCAGAAATAATAACATATTAGATCTCATCTTTACACATGGTGATCACCACATCTTGGTTCATGTCGGAAACAAATTTCCCGGGAGCGACCACAGGGTAGTTCACGGTAGAATCCATGTCCATGCCCCCCTCCCTAACCGTCCTACTGACACAACTCGTCCACATTATATTAACTAGCAAAAATTTCCCTCTCTAGTACGCCAAATTGGCTGGGGAAGCTTTTTCCTAGCGACTGACCCACAGACGGTTGCAGATGAACTTTGTCGCAACATGGCGAGCTGCATCTCGAAATTGGCCATTAAAGAACAAATAAACAGAAAAGTGACTTCACAACTTGCCTCCCTGAAAGTCAAATATGCTAAGCAGCAACAGCACTTTCCATTGACACATGACTTTTCCAAGTTTATGCTTTTGCACCATCTGTCTGAAACTCTCTCTGGCCTAAGTGAATCTCCCCTTCGGAAAGAAGATTCTAGGGCGTTGAGGCATAAAGATCACCCCATGACACATTCAAAACCATATCAATAAGATCCCATGATCTTAAACCATCAGTGAACTTCCTAGTATTGCACAGGGGTGTCTGCAGCAACCCCAAAAGACAGCTAGGCGTTCAATCAATATTTCGCCTCCTCTATGGACCAAGCTGCAGTCAGCGACTCACTCGAACCACAGAATAGGAACAACCCCACCTTATCTTCTGTGTCCTTTGATGTTAAGACTATTGAACGACATTTAACCAATTTCAAACCAGGGTCTTACCAAGGCCCTGATGGCATCCCTCTATCAGCCGTTCTTAGTTGTGTCCCCGACCCACCTTTGCTACTGCCAACCTCTTCACACTTTCAATCAACTCTGGTGTAGTTCCGGTCAACTGGAAGCACTCAGTAATAACTGTCAACCATAAGAAGGGGTCTCTGCATGGTATGCCCGATTACCGTCCCATCAACCATACGCCTGTTATCTCCAGGGCTATGGCGAAGGTGGTAAAACGATCCATCGTGGACCACCTTTTAGCCTCCAACCTCCTTAGTCCCAAACAGTACGGATCTCTTCAATCTCGTTCATGCCCCACCTGCCAATTCGACTTCTAACTAACCTGGAGAACAGGACTATGGCATTCGCAGTCATCTACTTTGATACGTCTAAAGCCTTTGACCGTGTCCCTCATCTGCACATTTTATCCAAAGTAAGCTCCTTTGGCATCACCGATCCTCTTCCATCCTGGCTCTTATCTTACCTAACCCAAAGATCACAGGTGGTCTCCGTTGACGACATCACCTCCAATCCNCTGTTACTAGTGGCGTCATGCAGGGCAGCGTACTTGGTCCCCTGCTATTCCCTATGTACATTAATGATGCACTAGGCTCAATATCATACGGCGCCCCTTTCTTGTTTGCTGATGACATAAAAATAGTTTAACCTCTCAAATCAAATGAAGTTAGTACTGCGGTTAGAGACATTTGTGCCGATTTGTCTGCCTCAGACGACTAGTGTACCTCCTGGATGATGAGCTTCTCTGCCGATATGAGCGAAACACTCACATACAGGTGTACACCACCAAAAGATTCAATTTGGCTACGTGGATCTCCTATTGCATGTAAACCCACAATAGGTGACCTTGGTCTCAACTACTCAGCCTCTTTAAATTGCTCAGAGCATGTAGTTATTCAGTCGGATAAAGCTAAGAGAAATGTAAGTCTCATTTTTGGCGCAATGAAACTATCCGACAGCATCCGCAGCATTTATAAAACACACGTTCGACCACTCCATGAGTATGGCACTTTGAGATACTCCAGCATGCCGAAGTCGGATAGGATCTCCACTGAAAGTGTTCAGAGACGCTTCACTAAGCAAGTGATAAGTTCGTTGACGATTCTGAATTACAAGGAACGCTGTCTAGCCCTCAAACTTAAGCCACTCCGGCTACGGCGACTGAAGACTAACCTGGCTTTTCTGCATAACCTGGTGAGTAGGCGCTCCTCCTCTACTGGCCCACCTGTATTCTCCTCTGCCAGTCCCCATCCTCTCCGTCATAAGTCCATGCCCTTCCATACAGAAATCACCAAATCCTCCATAAGGTCGCATTTCTTTCTTGTTGTTTATGCCAAACTTTGGAACAAACTTCCCGCTAGCATTCGGTACATACAGAACCGATCTGGTTTTAAGGCTGCCTTAAGTACTTACCTAAGTGCCACTCAGGTCCTTCAATTGACCAACACCCCTATCTCGGAAGAGCGTGCCTTTAAGTCAGCCATCGATTTCTAACTACACATCCCACCCCCTTATTTCCAATAAGCCCTGCTTTCCATAACACTCGATCTGAGGGCGCAAGAGAATCTGGTATACCAGCGTAATACGAACAACACCGAAGATTGACCCTCGCTGATCGCTGGAGAAATGTAATAGTCGTAACCATTTTAAGATGGGACCGACGCTTCTCACACCACTAGGCCCAACGCTTCCCCACTGGCAGACGTGCAAATACTATGGATATGTCTTCTCCGCTTTCCCATTCACTCTCATGCTTCTCGGTACTACCCGGGTCACCCTACCACATAAGTTCTTTATTATTGGCCAACCCTAGGTCGGACCGTTTTATTGTGAAATATTGCTCCTTCTGGAATTCATTGCCCCGTCAGTCTAACATCGCCTTCAAAAACGGGGTTCGGAAACCACTGACTGTTCAGACCATTACTGGAATATACGACCCTTATCTCTCAGAGACTCGGGCATACGAAGTTTGGTTAGGATTGTACCATTTACCACAGTAAATTCTCCAATACCTGGATCTCAGCCAATAATACTAAATACCATTAATGTCCGTGATAGCAGAAGGACGCTGTATTCTATGGCTGCTATAACCGCGATTAACCCTCCTTATATTGGTCTTCTCACCCCGGATTCTTTTCCCAGTAGATTTCTCTGCCCCTGATTTACTCTGCCAACATGAGGGATTTTGATTTTATGCTGGGTATTACCGAAACTGGTTTCTGCCTTCGTAGACATTTCATCAGAGAACGCATTAGAGCTTCTTTTTACTCTTCGTAACTACTCATCTTGCTTCTCAGTCAACTGCTAACACGAATCAGGTAGATTCCTTTCCCTTAAGTACCCGGCACAGTTTCACTTATAAAAAAGGGAAAATCTGCCCACGTCACACGGACGATCGATTTCGCTTATGCAACACACAAGTACACTTTAATGAGCTTCAAGCAGGACCCGTTAAAGTAAGCAAGACACGGCGTTGACGATAACGGAGCCACACGTACAATCTGTGTTTTACGGCATAAACCACCACCATCGGTTTGCTTGTTTATCCCTACTTTTGTTTTCCTTAGTCCGTACATGCTAAAAGCCAAATGAAAGTGACAGGTTTGCTTCAGCATCTCCGAACGTGCGGAAAACAGGCCACCCCCAGCAGTCGCCAGTAAAAACAATGTGGAAAATTGAGGTTAGGTGGAGGAACTATGGGCTCAACCATTCCTCTATAAGAAAAAAGTCTCTTCTAGATCACTTTGACCCAAGCAACCAAAGCACACTCGGGCAGCAAAGGAATAGACCACCTTCTACAATGGATATGTATGCTATTAGCCCAGACCTTACCCTGCGAAAGGGGAAACCTCACACCGCCCTTGTACGGTAGATAAGAGTTTGGCTGCTTTGTTGAACGGTCTGAGGAAGTAGCTCACCGGACTGTCCACTTAGGCGCACCACCAAACCCTCTTTTTTTCAACATGCCCCGTGCGTATGCTACGTCTATAACAACTGCCGTCGTTCTTCTTTCCTAAGTATTCATGCAAGCCTACTGAAACTGCTAAACGGCACAAGTTTCTGTCAGCCTGTTCAACACAAATTGCTGATTCCAATGTTCATATGTTTCTCCCTTCTCTTCTTTCTATGACTTCTCGTGACAATTCCTGTGCAAGCATCCAGCCCACACTGCCATCCGCGACCCATTCAGTTAGGCCCCTTCTTGGCAACTGGGATTAGTAAACATCGGCGGCAGATCACAGGATCAGTTATGATTGACTGCCTGTAGCATGTACACCAGGCCCGTAGACCATAAGAGTTCCACAAACAGAACAACTAGTGACTTTATTCCCTAATCATTGCGCTGGCTGTCCTATCAGACCAATGTAATCTGCATCTGCAAAGATGTCGGAAGATGAATAGGAAACCGTTTCAAATAAGGACCATGACGCACAGCCTGACTGAGCCATATGCTCATTAGGCAGAAAGAAGCCTGTGTTTGTCGCACACGTCCCGTCAACGGAAACTACCCCCTGCATGTTTCATGACAGTTGTCTGGTCCCTGCAATCTTCGTAAGAAACTGACAGTTATCATTGTTCCCATTTTTTGTTTACTCACCTTAACACCAGCTGGAACAAACTCCAGACTGAAACCTCTCTCTCCGGCTCTTCTCCAGGCTCGCCAATGACCACAGATGCAACGTAAACTACCGCTGAAAGCTACACTCCATCCTTTTCGCTGGTTGTCTATCCCCGTTAGGAAGCTGCTGCCCTGATCTGACGCTCCGGCACCTGGCCGCGCGACCCTAAGACAAGCCAAGCCACGTTAATGACCGCCCCTGATTCCTCATCTCAGATGGACCACGATTGTCCAAACAGTTGCTAGCACTACTGAAATGCTGCGCAACCCCCAAAATCCAAACCCGTACCGCCACAGAACACCATAATCTCCAATAGTAAACAAGGAGAGCACAGGTCATTCATGGCAATTGTATTTAAGGATTGACTATAAATCTTACAATTACTGGTTTTCTTCCCGCCACACATCACAATCCGCTCCCGGCCGCAAAAGTTTAGTGACCATTTTTGTAAGTTCCGTTGTCTCTCTGTCCACAATTTTTCATATAATTCCGTCCCGTAAATTGTTTGATACAACCTTGAAGGTTTCCTGCTGTTTCATTTTAAACATTATTTTGACTATTGAATGCTGTTAAATACCATTCTCCATTGACCTCATATGACACCCAGTGTGATGTCGACTCTTCTCCATCCCGTTACCACATCCATATTGATCTTCATCTTTACCATATTACCCTCCTAATTTTTAATGATTCCGGTCACTTAACAACACCCACCACTTCTTCCCAGCCAAATTATGCGCCCACGATGCGCACCTTCGATGCGCTTAAACATGGATTGACTCGTAGTGCGCGACTCATGGTCAGCTCCAGAAGATTTCGGCGATGGATTACCTAGCTCTGATTCAAAGCCCAAAACTCGTGATTGGCCCATCTTTTGCAGATTATGTTCATGAGAGCACAGACGCTGCATCTTCAGGACTAAATTTTTGTTTTACGATTTCCACTGCGCCATATTTATGTAAATTTGATCTTGCCTAGCGCATGACTCTCGAGAGTGGAGAAACATACCAATTATTATTGTAAGTGCGAGAGCGGTATTTCGGCAGAGAATGAACGGCCTTGTCGAGGCGAAATAAGACCCGTGAGATTCCATCAGGCCCCGGCCTGTGGTGCGAATTTTCACATTTTGCCACCGGCAGTTTGCCAGGCATCTTTGGGGAGAGACGCAGCTAAATCGCGCAATTTATTTGGATACACTTAGGTGGGGTGAGGGCAAGGGATATAGAAGTCGGCATAGTGGATTGGGGTGGCGGGTATGGAGCTAAATAAGGCTGCCTAGTAGGTGGGTAAAGGTATGGGGCTAAGTAACAGACCTTTCATATGGGTGGTCTTTGTTATCATACTGGACTTTAGCAATTGAGTTCACGGAAGAGGGTGGAGCCATGGATACAGCGAACCAATCACCCGGTGACTGCAATGGACGGCTGGTTGGCCACTGCGCATTTATGGGCCCTCCGACCTGGCAAAGCTCAAGCCAAGACAACTTACTTGAATTCAATGCGCCAAGGGTGCCAGGCGTTCGTGGTATAAAGGTAGGTTGGATTAGTGGATTAGAGGGGTGCTTACTGATGTGCGAGTTTATCTGGCTAGTTTGATGGGTGAATGGCAAATGGTTCCCGCGGGATTCAACTGATTTTCGCTGACTGCCGTCCTTCTGGTTGAGAGGATAAAGACGTACTTGAAGGAGAATAAGAGATGAGGCATACGCAGAATCCTAAAGTTACTGGCTTGACGAAGCATTAGTGAGACGTCGACCACCCGCTTGTAGAGACCTGCACTGCTGTCATGGGGCACTAGAGTTTGCGCATTTAGACCGGCATGTTTGCGGGTTGAGTAAAAGTGCGAAGGGGAATGAATTTCATCCAGATGTGCCGGTGTTTTCCGCGGCCAATGAAGGCGATGTCTCCGATTTACCGGTTTCGCAGCGAGCATACGTGGAGGAGGGTGTCTCTGCCATCAGTGGGTTCACTCTCAAATAAGCTAGCAACCATTTTTGGGTTGAAGAGGTTGGGAAGGCGGCTGAGCAGCGTAAATAGGGAAATTGATTGTACGGATTGTCTAAATATGTCTATTTTGAGGAATTTTCAGCCTACATCGCCTGCGAGTAGGTCCCGGTAGTGCGCAATGGGCACAGATTAGTAGTAGAGGTGGACTGGTTGAGTCTGCGGCAACGAGAAGGCAGAATGTCTGGCCATGACAGTAGGCTCTGGGTTTGGTCCATCTAGGTGACCCTGCACTGGTAGCTCACTGTTCAGAGGGGGAGCGCCCGATGCAATGGAAATACTGCCGGCTTGGGAAGTTGTGATGACCTTCCGTGGCCGCAGTATGCCCCTCTGGAAGGGAGTTTTATCAATAGAGATCTTGATATTTTTATAAAGCTTGTGATTGGCACTGGTCATCTTATTGTTTACGAACTTCGTAGATGGTAGTTCATCATGAGGTTGGAATAGAATTGGTCAGTTATTTTGGGTGGATTTTCCGAGATTTAGTTTGAAGACACTGAGGTCGGTCACACTAAAAGCACCGAGTGTGGTGGACTGAACAAGTGGTAGTGCGAAGCGGCCGGGCATGCTAAAAACACCAGCTTTCTTGGCATTCCTAGTGAGGTTATAGGGTTCCTGAACAACTTTCTCCTGATGGGGATTTTGACGGCCCTGAGATTGGAAGGTCCTGTCAGACAGCCCCAGAAAATAAATCTGGGCATCAACTGCTGGAGATTGTGCATGCAAGTGGGTTTGGTTTAAAACGTTACCCAATCCACTCGATGGAAGCCGAAAAGGTAAGGTAAGTAATTAACCTGATGATCAGGAAAACACCGAACGACACAAAAGCCTTCACTTGGAAGAATCAGTGGGTAGGGGCGACCATGCTGTAACCAGTAAGCCACTGACTGAGCGGAGACTTGTAGCCCCTGGAAGATATGGCTGGAAATTCGCAGAGATGGATAAAAGCAGGCTGCTGCCTACGTGTCTTCGGACATGTTGGGAAGAATGATGCTGCAACCACAAGGGGCATCGGCAAAGGTCAACAAACATTAACCACTTAGTAGCAACACACTTGATTATATCACCACACAGCTTCAAACGAAGTGGGCTGCCCCTATGGCGGAGGAATAGAATCACTGGAGTCAGAAAGAGGAAACAGAGGACCCTCATGGGATGTAAGGGTGCACTTGGCTACTGAGTTCGCCTGAGGCGTATACTAGGGAGGAGGACGACTTCACGCATCCAGCAACAATGACCAAATGCCTTAGAGGGGAGCATCAGTTGGGCCGCTAAAGACAACCCCAAGGCTTATTACATTTATGTACAATCTAGGGCAGACTTAAGAAAAACTGTGAATGGAGGGAAAAATGGCCAAGTTATTAGATCGAGAGCAACTAAATGAAGGCCGACTGTCTGCCAAAGTTTTCCGAACGGTGTACAAGTGGAGTCAAGAAGCACAGGGACAAACACTGAACAACAACAGCCTTGTGGTAGAGATGACCGGCGAGGCAATCACGGGGGAGGAAGTGCCGGGCAGCCTGAAACAATTGGACGGGGAGAAAGCGACAGGGTCTGACGGGGTCCAACTAGCGAAAGTGTATCCGCTGGCCTAGATATCGGTAAAATTTCTCACAGAGCAACTTCATGCATTGCTGGGTGAATGGCAGTTTTCCGGGGACTGGTTGATTTCGGCAGTCATAGAGGTGCATAAAGGCGAGACAGGGATAACAGTGGGAGCAATGGATCGGTGAGTCGGGCATCCATCGCCCTAAAACCCCTTGAGGGCGCCATTTGCGACAGAATAATCAACCATATTTAGGTCAACAAGCTACTGATAGTAAATAAACAGTTTTGGCACATATTCTTGTCTGACTAACTTTCCTAGCCTCCTGGTCGAAGTACCAGGGGGGAGATTAGGTGTTTTCTACCTGGATTTCCAGAAGGCTTTCGCTTCCGCCAAACACAGGATTCTTGATCAGAAAGTGAGGATTTTCGGGAAGGGTGTTAAGGCAGGCTTGTGAATAACAAAGGCTCTGGAGGGTAGATCTTTCAGAGCAAGAGCCGAGGAGGGTGTGTCAGATACGGAGCAACGGGGTGTTTCAGAGGTCTGTATTAGGACAATGCCCTTCCCGATATATGCCGACCATAAACCAATGGGCCGGAAAATCCGTGCAGTATGTCTGAGCATGACATGAAATTCTTCGGAACGGCAAACAATCGTGCTATCCAGGGGAATCTGAATAACGTTTGCCAGTGGTTGGTAAGATGGGACCACCGGTTGAAAGTGAACAAGTGCCAGCGGCTCATGGGGTGAGAAGCTAATCCAGCTAGCCGCATAGAACAGCCTGAACACCAGATCGCAATGAACCAAGCATAGCAAGAAGGATACTAGTGAGTGTTGACTTCAAACCAAGTCTGAAATGTCAGAAGGCGGTCAAGAATGCATGGTGTGTTTTAGGACAGGAGGGTTGTAGGACCTAGAAGGTCCAAGGTTCTTCTGCTGCTGTTCAAGACTTTCGTCCTGCTGCAATTAGAGCATCGTGACCGGGTATGAGGACCGTATTTGGTAAGAGATATCAAAATGCTTGAGCACGTTTACCATTTTTCACGCTACTTTGGACAGCTGAGGCAAATGTAATGTGGGCAGAGGCTGAAAGCATTCGAATTCTGCGCTCTAGAAAGACGTAGTGAAAGAGGTGACTTAATACAAATCCTTAAGAAGCTGGCCGAGTTGCGCGGTCACCGTTAAGCCCTACTCCAGATAAAGAGGGAAGGAAACACAAACAGGAAAGTTGAGAGCGATCGTGAGAGAGAGTGGAAATATGAGGTTCGGAATGAAGTCGTCTGCAGTGCGAGTGGCGAAAGGCTTGAACAAGCTATCGGAGTGAGTGATCAAGTTGGAACCAGTGCGTGAATGCATTGGGGGGCTAGACAGTACATAGCTACCTGTTTGTGAAGGACAGTATATGAGCTGCAGCGCTCAGGAGGATGGTTGAGTTGAATGCATCTCGCTAATTTTCCCTTTAGAGATGATGAGAATGACACTTGGAATCACATGAAGGATTCGCAATTAAACCGGGAGTGCTTCCACATTCCTATGGTCCGAGGAATTCTCAATGGAAGATTCTGGGCTATCGCTGGAAAGTCCCATAATATGGCTGGGATTTGAAATGGAATATAATTTACGAAATAATGGAACGCCTACACAATGCGTATTCTATGGCCATAATTGCAAAAAGAGGTCTTTATTCCTATCTTGTGTTATCAGATACAGGACGTCTGTGGCATACCACCGAAGTAACTCTGGACCCTTGACTGGCCGTTGAGGTAATTGCTATCCTGTGGAAGGTGGACTGAGCTAAGCTTGGTTGACCTTGATTTTATCGCGCTCGATTTCGTTTTCTGGAAACGTGGTGAAGAATGGGTGATTGGGGTTTGTGCTGAAGGCTCAGTTTTAACGATCCTTTTAGATGATGAGGAGACTACGGATGTAGTTGCTCAAAAGCTCACCAGTTGTTGGGATGAGGAAGATGCTGATGCAGTTCCTGTGAGTTCCCCTTAATTTACGAAGGACAGATATTCAAGTTCAACCTAGGAGTCTTTTTCGGTAACGGGTTTACATTGGTTTGTTCTCCATTTGTAGATTCACTAAGGCTCTGGCGATTTATTACATGCTGGGTTTTTCCATACAGTCATCAGTGTAAGTTCCGCTGGGAAGCCGTCGTTTTACGCGTTCTCGTTCTTGTTCATGATGGGTGCTTCCAACGGCAAAGGTTTTTCAGCCCTGGCATATCTTTTGCAGGACTACCACATTCAAAGAATTAATGAGTTCAGCCGTCGGGGTGTATTTAGGAAGAACATGTTACTCTCAAGATGGCAGAAGGAAGTTGGAAAACTATTTTTAACATTTTGGTGGATATGTTCGGAGCTTTTTGGAAATTTACCGCATATATCGGGCCTAAACTGGGATTCTGGACCCGAGCGCGAGCGGGTAGTTGCTATCTAAGACTGCATAAACAACGGCGGACTAGGTAGGCATCTCATCATCCCGTACGGTACGAACACAGATCGGGAGGATGCACGAGACCCGACAAAGCAGTGAGTGTCCTACGACAAGACGACCAACAACAAAATTTATTCATGACCTGCTATTTTTCGAAGCTTTGCTAGAAAAAGGACGCCGAACAGTTGCCACCCGGTGGATGCAGATGCTGCCGTCGATCAGTCGGCATTCAAAATGATAGCCGTGTAGCGCGGAGTCTTTGTCATCTCGGCGTACGCTCCAACAGACTGCAGCGCTGACACAAAGATGAGCTCTGTGACGAGCTCGTCACTCTCGTTCGGAAGAATATAGGCTCTGTCTTCTAGTGGTAGCAAGTGACTGTAATGCAAACTCGAAAACTGAGTGCATAGGAATCCTGTTTAGGTGGGCGATGCGCCTTGTCCGCTCAGCGAACGGCCGACAAGGAAAGACCTCTCCAATTTTGCGCAGACAACCGTTTATTCTTGTATAGTACAAAGTTGATACAGTTCGCGTCGCACGGCGACATGGCGCTCTAACTCCACGAATAGTCTGAGTCACATGGACCATATTGCAGTAGGCCGCAGTTGGCGCGTTTCTGTCCAGCACTGTAGATCGTACTGGACTACGTACGTCGAATCGGACCATGCATTAGTTTTAATGCGATTTTCGCTGTTGCTCAATCGTGTGTATTGTGCCGCTGGTCTCAGTTCCTGTTGGACGTAGCGAGACAGTGGAATATATGGGCGTGGTGGGCGATGTTCGTGCGCTTGGAGGTTTTGTATTCATCGAGTCGGACGTAGAATGGCTGAGGATTGGATGGAGTGACGGGGTGAGATAATGTAGAGGTCAGGAATCTAGTACTGTGCCAATTCTGGGAACTTACCCCCGTATGAATCGTTAGTGGGTTGGGTCAGTGGTTGCATATGGAACGAGCGTCTGTCGATAAGGCGTGATTATTGCTTTCAGATCTATGGGGTGGAGAAAAGCCATTTGGAAGCTCAGCAGACTGAGTGGCAACACGAACGAAAAAATGCAGCAGC
>LUCM01001787.1:129924-161554 GCA_008360955.1 Fasciolopsis buskii
CTCTCCAATTTTGCGCAGACAACCGTTCATTCTTGTATAGTACAAAGTTGATACAGTTCGCGTCGCACGGCGACATGGCGCTCTAACTCCACGAATAGTCTGAGTCACATGGACCATATTGCAGTAGGCCGCAGTTGGCGCGTTTCTGTCCAGCACTGTAGATCGTACTGGACTACGTACGTCGAATCGGACCATGCATTAGTTTTAATGCGATTTTCGCTGTTGCTCAACGGCCATCGAAGCAGGCCATAAGCACAATAGGCCGTCGAACGTCTGTGAGCGGAAACTATCTGACGAACCAAGAACTTCGACGAGCAGTAGGATCAAGTCAAGCAGGCGATGCATTTGGTAGCAAATTTCGCCTGTGATCCTAGGTCCAATCGTCGTCGGAGACACTGTATCTCGCAAGGGTCGCTGGGTCTAATGGAGCAAAAACGCCAGCTTCCGAACTGTAGGGAGATGAATAAGATACGTCGACAGTTGCAGCGTCAGTTGACGATAAGCCTTAAGAATGACTGTGAGAACTGGTGGGTTAAGGTAGTCGAAGAGATGGAAGTAGCGTCCGCTCCAAGTAGCAGTGAAAGACTAACTAAGCTTATACGTGACGCCGGCGGGCGACGAACTTCGGTTAGTGAAGTCATGTGCGGTAGGAATGGAGAACTCATACATGACAGACAACAAGGGCTGGACCGCTGGGGTGAGCACTTCAAAGATTAATTTAGCTGGCTGCAAGCTAACGTATTTAGGCCGACGTCTGGAACTGCGAATCTTGGGGAGGTGTCTGTTGACCTCCAACGGAATTGGAAGTAGAGTCGAATATTCGACTTCTGAAGCGGGGAAAGCAGCCGGCACCAATGAACTTCCTCCAGTTCTTTTCAGAATGGGTGGGAAAGCTTTGATGAAATCCCTTATCTCTTTGCTTCATAATATTTGGAACGAGGAACGTATTCCGTTATCGTGAGAGGAGTCACCGATTGTACCCATTTTGAAGAAGGGCACACGGAGTGACTGCAGCAATGATCGTGGGATTGGTTTAATTCCGATAGTTACTAAGGTTTTGGCTTCGATAATGCTGCGCTTTTTCGCGGGAGTAGCATCCGCGAACAGCAGGCCGGATTTCGTCCAGGTTGAGGTTGCATCGACCAAATATTCACTCTGCGACAGATACTCGAAACGCGCCACACACACGGCCGCTCTGCGATCGTAGTCTTTCTCGACTTGAAAGGTGCTTTCGACTCGGTGGATCGACCAGCACTATTCATTGCTCACCACCGGAAGGGTATGCCAACGAAGTTCGTCAGCCTGTTGTGAGCATTGTATTCGCATGCCTATGGTCGCGTTAGGGTATACGGTGAACTGTTAAGTTCATTCGAAACGACTAGTGGCGTTCGACAAGGATGTCCCATCTCTCCATTCTTGTTCAACTTCGTCATGGACGAGGTAACGGAAGATGCTTTAGGAGGTCTGCGGGATTTAGGAGTCGAACCGGGAAGTGAAGGGAAGTTATGTGACCCAGATTGCGCAGACAACGTCGTGTGCCTGTTCGAATCCACGGGCCATGCACAACGCGCACTAGAGGTCGGTTGCTCGGTTCGGAGTGTGATTTATACCTCCAAAGTGTAAAGCACTGTTACTGGCCTGGTTGACAGTAGTCTTGAATTTGATACTGGATGGAGGGCAGCTAACGTTTGGGGGCCGTTTCACTTACTTTGGCATCTGCGGGGCAAAGGATGGTAGCACGAGAACAGAGGTAGGCAGGCATATATCCGCAGCTCGAGCGACGTACGATGGCCTGAAGCACTTATGGCGTCCGCCCAATATTTCACTGAAGTTGAAAGGTCGTGTGTATTGTGCCGCTGTGTGCTCAGTTCTGTTGTACGGTTGCGAGACGTGGAATATGCGTGTGGGCGATGTTCGTCGCTTGGAGGTTTTCGATCATCGATGTCGACGTAGAATGGCTAGGATTGGATGGAGTGACCGGGTGAGTAATGTAGAGGTCAGGAATCTAGTACTGGGTGCCAATTCTGGGAACCTTATCTCAGCGTATGAATCTTAGTGGGTTGGGTCACGTGTTGCATATGGCGAACACCGGTCTGTCATACCGTGCCTTATTTTGCTTTCATCTCATGGGGTGGAAAAAGCCATTTGGAACTCAGCAGATGACGTGGCAACACGGAACGAAAAAATGCACAGCGAACTTAGGTACGGTAGCTGTCTCGCTTTTTCGGGGTTGGGATCCGAAAGACTCGTTAACTAGCTGCCTGGAGACACTGAAAAATATGGCAGTGAATCGCGAACAGTGACGATCGTGTTTTCATTTTCTATCGAATCAGAATGATTGAAAGAGTGCGTTTGTACAGTTAGACTGTGTTCCGTGTGTTGACTGCAGCGGCATCTTATCCTTTCCCACCTGCGTAAGTGCACTCCCTGTTCGCCTTGGATATTCACTCTTTTTATGGAAACATGTAACTTTGGGGAGTAGACGGGGGGTCAGTGAGGCTTGCCTTGCTATTTGATGCTGAACGATATTGATGAAGATGATTGCAGGTGACTCCTGAACATCATCCACTCATCTGCTGCTCGTGCCGTTTTTACCAATAACCGCATATCGCGAAAGCCACAGGTACTGCCTATCGGCAGATCCTAGTCGATACTGAATTCGATTTATGTTCACTATGTTAGGTGCTACAACCCAAGCAGTTAAATCTGTTTACTTCACATAATTCTTTCTTTCCAAGAGCAACCTTTGGCTTCGAGTATATCCAATCCTGCTACAGCATAGTTAAGAACATCCAAAACGTAAGTACACTGTCTTTAGGATGTTCGGGGAAACTACAGTTTGCTTGGGTCTTCACTCGGTGGCACATATCGTCCGTATATCCCAAGTCACCGTTTCTTGTCTTCTTAAGTACTAAGCCCACTATGCTCACTTGAGAATAGAGCGATTTTCATCATCATCTCGCTTACGGATTTGAAAAGAACGGATGGGAGTGGACAGCTCAGATGAAGACCACTTGCGATGGAGTAACCAATGTCGAAAATATCCATTTCTACTGAGGTTCACGGTACCTGAAGTCCCGCGTGGCATACGCCGTTGAGCGCAAGGCATCATTAACCCTTCCGCAGTGTTCATTCGGATGCTTATCATTTCGTTGCGACAATAGCCGCGTTGAGAAATCCGACTTGACCTGAATTCGGCGATTGTTATCTAGAGTGATTTTTATAGTACGCGTATTTTTCGTTTTGGTGCTACCACGGACCAGGTAAAACAAAACGGAGCTTGGGCGGGATCATGGTGAGTGCCCACAAGTGTGGACCGAAATGATCGACTGTCCTCGGTTGGTCTACGCCACCGATGACCAATTTCATTGTCAGCAACATGAATCCAACGCTTTGAAGTCGAAAGGGTCAGGCCACTTTATGGCAAAGATAGTCGAGATAAACCCGGATGATGCCATCACCGTTTTCGGTGCGATTGGCTAGAACATCGAACGGGCCCTAGCAGAAAGGTTCGAATTTTTGATCCGCCGGTCACTTTGGTGAACAGCAACTCCCTGCCGTTCGGCTCGCTAATAGGTCTGATTACTGGGACCCTACATGATTCTGAACCACTTTAATTTTCAGGGTCTCGGTCGCCGGTTCCCATTCCCCCTCCGTGTAATAGACCCTAGTGGCTATGCGGTGCGCCCGTTCTGCACTCATTCTTTGGGCATATAATACAAACAAATTTGCTTTCATCTATAAAGCTCTTCAACTTAATACCCTGTAAGTGGCCCTTCAGTATTTCTCACTTATTCCACTTTTGAGGAGACAGTGCTTTGAAGTAGCAACCAAGACCCAGATAAGTCAATGCAAAGCTAATGATTGTTATATATATTGTATTGTGTAGACTTTTGCGTACACCAAATAATGTCGCATTTCAGTCAAAAAATGTGAGTTTAACAAATAGGGAGAAAAAATTAAACAAAATAATAAAAAAGATACACTCACCGCCTCGTAAAGAATATAAAAACATTCATCCAGGAATAATCATAACATTAAGACAGGCTGCTCAGGAATTCGGCTGAAACACGGTCATGGTTTGTCAAAATGCGTGCTAAATAAGGGACAGTGGAGTTCCTAGAAATATTGATTCTGGAGAGTATGGAACGAAAATCGGATCGGGTTGAAATATGAGAGCGACACTTTGAAAGATCGTTGTACAGAGAATGCGTGTGAGCAAATTTCCCACATGCTGATAAGTGTTGATCACATAAATTAAGGGACAACTCAGTGGTATGAAGGACACCCGACTAATAACTGATGGTCCCCGGCGAAGAATTTTGGAGTCTTTTTTAAGAAAACCTGGGAAAATAACCGATCAGTGAAGGATTGGAAAAACACTGGTATACAAATCGAGAGATAGTGCTTTGTTTCACCTTGTAGTGTCAAAGCTTCCTGATTTGAAATGACAACCGTCGGAGATTCTTCACACAGGTAGAAACGTGAGTTGTCCACTCCCGATTTTTATCAATAGTAACTCCTAGCTATTTCACAGAATCAACCCTGGTAAGCCTTTGAGTTGATGGAGGGCGTTTCCGGTGGGTAGGTCGACGGAGGGAGAGAAAACAGGCATTCGAAACATTTACATATGTTGAGATTTAAACCAGCTCGTGCAGAGAAATTGTAGATAGAAGATAGGTTGTTGGAAAACTTTGAAAATCATCGTTGTTCGAAACGGCTTGAGATAGGGCAATATCATCAGCATATTTAAACAGATGACAAGGGGAGCTAGTAGAAAAGTCGCTGATGTAAGTGGAGAAAAAAACGATGAAAGAACAGCACCCTATAGCACTCCTGAGTTGTTGATCAACGGTTTCGAAACTTTACCGTCCATTCGTATGCACTGGGTTCGGTTAGTAAAGTGATCAGACAGCCATGCTAATAAAGAACTCGGACAACCAAATGTTTGCAGTTTGTGAAGTAGAAGAGACCGTGGGACTGAATCAAATGCCGGCAAATAGTCCAGGAAGGCGCAACGCACAGATTTCACTGATGCGTTTGAGGACTTGCAAATGTGGTGAATGAGGGAGGCGACAGCGTCCAAAGTGGACCTGTTTGATTTATAGGCAAACTAAAAAGGGTCGTCAGGAGGATACATGGAAAAACGCAGGCGCTTAAGTATAGCACGCTGTCAGTTCAAGACCGGAGGACGTTAAGGCGATCGGGCGAAAACCTTTTGCTAAAGCAGTAGAACTGTTAGATTTAAGAATGGGAATAATAGCGACGGGTCTCCAACAGTCAGGGATGGAAGAAGAGATTAATGACGAGTTAATTAGAGGAGTAAATGCAGCGGTCAGAGGATATATACATATATAGTTTTTATTTCCATTAGTCGGCCGGTTACCACACCTGACCTGTTAGGACTTAATATGATTTTGAGCCACTCCAAGTGCAATTAACCCTAGGGAGCATGCGCCTTTCTTTGTATTCGTTGATCAACAGTATGAAAGAAAACGCGGCCGTTTAATTTTTCATGGCAATTTAGCTCTACTCGATAACGAAATACAAAGTAACCCTTAGACCAATAAGGCATAGGACACTCAGAATGCAAGTTTAATAGTTCTGGTTGACGTCTGCCAAACTGTAACTAAACGTGTAATAGTCCAAGTACGTTTCTTAGGTCTCCATGCTGAGATTCATTCGATTTGACTAGTTCAATCCACGTTTCCACTGTTTGTCTAGCACTGCGGTGCATCATTCTTGGTTGCTACCTCACTGTGGGACGTCGTGTCCGCATTTCTATTCCACATGTATTCCACTAACTAAAAGTGGAATTGAATTCCACATGGACCAACAGTTTTCAACATCCAGACTTGCATTTTTCAAATCCAACTTCAGCTGTCAGAAAAATTCTGGATTGGAATAGCATAGATTGACCCAGGTTTTGTTCACTTTGTGTTGACTATGGGGATTGGGGTTGTTTGTTAACGTTGAAGTGATAGTTTTGACTTATGAACCTGTTTTGGACTGTTTGTGCGTTTGAATCGATGATGGTTAGTATGTTCATCATTGGATTAATAGATATCCAAAAGTTTATCCAGATGCAGTACCAAGTTTGGATTCGGTCAGTCTCTATGTCGTTTTTCGGGGCTGCTCTAAATGAGACGTCCAGGAAATCCCGTGATAGGCAACTCCTTTGCAGAATATCGATTTAGCATCCGAACGACTCAGTGTTTTTCACTGATTTAACCCTGGAATAGTTCCGACTCAGCCTTCGATATACCGAGTTGGTCATCCGGGAGCATATATCAGGGGTCTTTCTGAGTATGTGCAATACGTCTTGACCACATTTAGTTCAGCGCTCATTCCAAAAACAATGACGAGTTCCGATGCCCACGTTTAAACTCGGTGTTGGATCAAGCCGTTCTTCGAAATCCCGGATTGCTTGTCCGAATACCGTAGCCTGGTTTTAAAAGAAAAACAATGGGTGTATAAGCTACTTACCGTAAATACCCTAGTTCCATACACAAAACTCTCCCCCATGTCTTTTATCTGTCCACTGCACTTGACATTTGAAATCATAAGCGCAGTCCTAAACATCGCGGCTCGAAAAGAGGGCCGCTTAACAACTTCAGAATAATGTTTGGCGATCTTATGATAGACTGGTCATTTAGTGCAGACAAACTTCGAAGTGCACTGTTGGGCCGATGGAAGTGTATTCAGGGCTCCGTAAAAGTATTGCTTCGAGCCATATTGACAATTACTGTCCGTTCGAGGCTTTAGAAAACATGACCGGCTGTCACCTTTTTCTATTTGCCTATGTACATCCTGGCTCATGCACCTCGTTAGTACACTTATTGCCAGTTTGCTGAGCGGGTTTTTCTGAGTCAGTAAACAAAATCGTCTTATATTGATATAAACTAAACGTCCATCCAGACGAATTGATTACATGCCAAAGATAGTATACTTGTCTGACATCGCGTCTTTTTCACCTTTCATCTAGTCAATTGATTTTTCTCGTTTTAGGGGAAAACAAAGAAGAAGGGCAAAGGAAAACTGATAGTGGAACGCGACAACGACTATGCTTTCGAAGAGGGCGCTATATCGGACGATTATGACGACTTTATGTGAACCCATTCTTAACACAAACGTTCTTATTCATTGTCCCATATATTGGGATCCAAAATGTCACACTACTGAACAATGCTTTCCTTGTCAGATTTCTTGGCTCTCCCCAAAATAAGCGGTATAAAAATCGCAAGACAATTGGACTGCTTGACAGTTCTGGAGAAGTACGTGTGATTTCATTATCTTTCTATTTATACATATGTACAGGGATTATTCTTTGTTTTGTCCATGTAGCGACTTTGGTGACATTGCTGTAAAAGAAAAAAAGAATACCATAATTTTTGTGCAATCGAATATTGCAAAGCTGAACAATCAGACAATCGTTATAAAATGAACTGAAATCTCGATGATAGGCAGTTTCAAATAGGTGTTATTGTAGTCGCTCGGCAGTGCAGTATTAATAAGCTTGTAATTCATATACTACAAAACGGTCAGAACGTAATTCGTCGAAACCTTCTAGTTGGGCGGAAGTATGTTCATTTCGGTTTTTACGAAAACGAACTTTGCACTGAACTGCTGTTTTTCATCTCTACCTCCCCGCACCGGGTGGAAGGAGAAAGAAATTCACAGCACAAGAATTAAGCAAAAGCCCATAGATTTCGAACGCAGAAACGCCAATGGTTTTGGTGTTTAGTTCTTTTGCCCTAAGTTGCATTTTGGGATCTTGTGGAGTCTGATCCACGCCCGCGGTCAAAAAGGAATTGATCAAACTATTAGGGTGGTACCTATGGAAAACAAGGTTCGGTGGATAACCTCGGACCTGTGGTAATATAGACTTACCAACTACATGACAAATTTCCACATCTGCACCAGCACGCATTAGGACATCCAACCACACAATTTGTTGATTTGACAAGTGATCTCCGGGTCCTTTCACTTCCACAATCTAGAACAAAGAAAGCTGCAATTAACGTGATACATCTGTAGATAAATTGTTTGAGAGTTGCCCACAAATGTGCGAAGGCATCCCGAGTGAATTCGGGAGAGAAATACCATACGGCCTGAGAGTAGCCGATCTCGCTGTTACTCGACTAAGGTCAAGGTTGAGGTAGCTGGAAAATACCGATCTATTCGGATTGAAACGCGACGAGATTCGCTACTTTTGTCTTTCTTATGTGAAGCATGAGCGTTTGCAAAGTGGAAAATATTAACCGGGATAAATTTCAGTCACGGCTGAGTCCATGGGAAGAGTCACATCTCATAGGCCGTAGGACGCTAAGGAAAACTGATAAAGGGTGGCAGAAACCCACATAGAGTGGACAGCGGACAGCTATCTATCACGGAAGTGACTGCCAATGATAGGATTCCAACCTCTTTTGAGACTGAATCATGGAACAACACCGACCAGTTTTTACATTGTTCAAACGAAACCTGTTGTGAAAAGACTTACTTTCGCGCGTCGAGCGCTGGGAGTCCACACTACGAGGTCGGGCATTCCGGAACGCCAGCTTCGATAATCTGTTGCTAACTTCCGACAGACTGCATGCACAACCGTCTTACCCAGACACCAGAACAGGTCCTGTGGTGAACGAAAATTGAGCAGTACGGAGAGTCTTGAACAGATTTTTTGCCTCTGATAATTATCGCAATGAAATCAGATCCTAGTTGAAAATATTTTCTCGTCAATAAATTTTACAAAAGAGGCGAAACACGGTCGTAGTGTTGCCTATCGAATCGCTTAACTTCCGGTCAACAGAACAATTTCCAATTTCGAGTTCTGTCAAGCAACCGCCCCGGAGAGCCGAACACAAGAAGGCAAAGGTCGACCATTAGCTCGGCTGTGTATTTGGTGCTGGTCCAAGGTGGTTGTAAAGCTAGCTCAGCTGCTTATGTAGAATGGCCCCGTTTACTTAAGCAGTAAATTGCGGTAGGGAGCATACGCACTATACACCTTCATCAAAAAAGCCACTGTTGTGAAGCTAAAACTAGGGGCAAAAACCTGATATCTCTGAAATCTTTAAACAAAAATGACAGCCGATTCGATCTAAGGAGAAAGGAATTCGAGTATTTCGCTGCATATTCGATTATTTTGGTTGTTCTCAAATACCCACTGAAGGCAGAACTGAAATCTAAATGGACAACAGTTGAAAAACTATGGTACAATTACCCTGTAAATAGAATAAGTTCAGACTGAAAAACCGCTCATTTTACTTTATAGTTAGGGGTCAGTCTATATTCGCTTGACAGCTCAATACTGCAGTTTATTATTTTGTTTTATATGGATCGGGTATACAACCCCAGCAATTCTGGCTTTTGGCACTTGAACAATTAAGTGACCTTACTGTTTTGCATGTTCTTAGGCGGTTAGTAGCCTGTATTCCGTCTAGTGGATGACGTCAATCCCGCATTTTGAAGCCAGTGCGGAGTAACTCATTGTTGGTTAGCGTAACCGGAACTGTATCATCTGCAGGAAAGGCCGAGGACTCATCTGTGAATCGATAGACACCACACAATATGGTACTAAGAAGAAAATGTCTATTTCAACTAAGGCGTTTTTAAACGTGCAAGGGGAGTGCCCGTAATTTTTTACCGCAATCAAGGAGTACGCAAATGTGTGATAGACCAGTTTGTCCACGCGAGTTTTCAAGAAACCAGAGGATGAAAGCGTACAACGCGTATACCATTCGTGCAACTAAAGTGTCTAAACGGTTATTTAGTGCTCGGCATAGAAATGCCATTCGTTGATAAACCAAATGGTTTATTCCAAGGTGTTTCACCTGACTCGACGTAGCTTCATGGGGGCAATGCGCAATCGTGCTGAGGGGCATCAACAGTGGTCCGCATATTGGTCGCATACGGGTACATCGGTAGACTCTTTCCCTGATCTTAAAGTCATTCAGCTTAGCCGATTATCTAGTGCGGCCCCCGATGAGGTATGTCGGAATAATACATCTTTTTCCAACCACGGCGGGAATTACCGAAGCCGATTTCTCGCTAATGATGGTCTTTCGTTGAAAGATTCATCAGAAGTGAAGATCGTCACGGTATTCTTCATCATTCGCTTCGTATTTGAGATTGTTGTGAAAATATCACTGTACCCAATTAATAATAAAGATATTAGTATATAGTCAAGCGACGATTTATTCCAGTCGGAACAGAACGATGCGCTAGGTTGGTTTTTATCCACCTGCAGTCGACTACGCGTCAAAAACATTGCTAACGATACATGAAAGGATATAAACAAACAATCGATGTCAAAAGAACAACCTCTGCAGTATTGTCCGAATATGGCGGGAAGCCGTATCAGCAATGAGTCATCTGGTATTCCACCCAACGATTCCGAAAGGATCAAGGTGGTTGGGACTTGTTCCGTGCTTCCAGATCACCTTCTAGGATGCATGCTGTTTAAGAAGCCGGTGATAGTTGAACAATGGAAGTCGTCAGTCCGCGATATACGAAACAAATAAAACCTTAGAAAAAATTGAAGGAGCAGGAGTTATACACTCAAGTTTGAGTCCATGAAATTTCTCCACTAAATGGTTTGGAAGATGGGGAAATATAGCTGGTTTACTTAGTTAGTGCTGCTCGTCATTTGAGTATTTTATCAGCACCGTAGTTCTGTGGTTAGAGCGCGTTTTTGCCTATTGTCTACTCGTGTCTTTTGTTACTCTGCTAAGCATACAGCCTATTTATAAATGGGCTTGGGTGATATCAATTTGTTACTCAATCGAATATTCATCTCTTGGGGCACAACACATTCGTTTGCCTCGGTCTGAAATAAGCACTAATGGAAGATCGATCATTAAGTATAAGAGAGTATCCTGATAAAAAAAACATTGATATCGTGTGGTTTTTGTGTAACAGAACACTAACCGCAACTTCCTGTGGAGTGGATAATAAATCCCAGCTGGCTCCAACGCATCGTTCCCCGAAATGAGCAGTCCAACAATCGGCTATTTTTTCTGTGATGGGTTCTGCTTCCCTCAACTGCAACAAAACAAAATGATAAGGCAAACACGATTATCATCAAAAATGAGTAACACTGAAAACTTCCAGTTCAAATTTCGTCTAAATTTGAAGTTGAACTTTGAGAGTGGGAACGTAATAAAAGGTGGTAATAGCACTGTTCGGATCCCCAAGGGGCATTTATCCAGTCTCAAATGCCCCTTTCACTCCCCCTGCGTATCCAATCGGCGCATTCCAGGAAAGAGGGTCAATCTGGGGAAATGGGAGATTGTATTCCCGAATCTCGTTTAGACAGTGCTACTTATGATTCCAATTTTGTAGAAGTGGATCAGATTTACGCTACGGTCCAACAGTTAGCCAATTCCACAATACGGTAAATCATAAACCATCTAACCGCAAAGAAGGATTGCATCCACTGTGAGAGGTCTTATACCTTCAGGTGTGAAGCTGAGTAGGCAAAAAGCAGGGTACGCGTGATCGAGTGACCGAATCAGATCAACAGTTGTCCTTTTCTGGGACGGACGTCCAGACAGTAAAAGTTCACGAACTGATTCTCAAAGATTGCATTCGCTATATGTGTTTTGCACCACCAGGAACTCCCAAGGCAACAAAAGACCGGCGGCCATCATGCTGTTGCCAATAACCGTTTTCTGAGTGACGAGCAAGATCAACTGAAGAACAGGTGAGGGGACGAAACAGTGGATACTAGATTAAAAATGAAAGATTTAGCAGGGAAAAAGCCTACATTTCAAAGAGACCAAACAGCGAAGACTAACGATAAAACAAATCTCACCGTAGGATTCGCAGGAGATTCCGCGCAGAGTATCCATGACAATCTTTCCTCAATAGATGAGCGACGTGAGGCATAGAAACCGTCAGTGCAAAAGTCTAACGGTTCAGTTTGTCGATTCGTATAGAACACATCAGGGATAGTGTCGTCAAATACAATATCGTAGAAGAGAAGTATGAAGATGAGTTGAAAGATACGAGATTCCGAATGTAAACCTGTATGGGGCGGAATGTTGACTGGTTAAACTCAGATCCAAGATTATGACGAACATGATTAATTGGCTGTAGTCTATAGCAAAAAAGGTATGTATTAAAATGAACTGACGAAAAAGACGAAAACACAAGTTTGCATGAGTGCTCTGAAACTTACACAGACTGTGTAAATCAATGCAGAAAAATACATTTAAACTTCATTTAAGTCTATCCGACAGATATGGAACCAAACCAGCTGTAAAATTATATTCAACCGTTACCGAAACACAACGAGAAATAATTTCGACAAAGAATGTGCCAAGCCATCATATCTAAATTCGGGTTCGAACACCGCCACCTTTGATCACTGCCTCTGCGAGTTTGAAAAAGTCGCTTTAAGTCACGATCCGTCCTCGGCTTTGTCAATGATGGTGCGGTAATATGGTACATCATGGTATGGTAGAATGGTACACCATATCGTGGGAGGTAATCCTTTTGAGGAGTTCGAATAAACTGACGATACGGCCTTATTCACTCTATATGTTTTGAACCACCTGGCAAGTGACATACGGGCGGAGTTTGTACTATCATCTAGCCAAAATTAGCTTGTTTCGACAACGCCATCGTAAGCTTGGATTAGCAGTTTTTTGTGGTGACTGTTGGGTATTCCATATACACGTCCAATCGATACGTCCGTCGTTTGATGTCTATTAGTCAGTTCGTTACTTATCGGGAAAGTATGTCAACTGGGCTTGATTTTGACTGATTGGTGTGTATTACAAAAAGCCGATATCCGCTGAACTTCTCGTTCAGCACTGCAAAGCTGTAAACATCCTGACTAACCCAGCTAGTATATGTTTTTGCGTGAGACGTGGTTACTTGTGTTGTTGTTCAGAGATGCAAGACTGATCAAGTAGGACTAATTATACGACAGATCTGAGTACCTAAAGAATTACAATGATAGATGCGAAAGGAAGAAATCACATGAAGCACCAGAACGGTATTCGTCAAACGACGTCACTACATACAGTGTATTGGTGAGATCTGGTCGCTTTGTGCGAAAGACGCTGTCCGATTTAGCGCACTCTACAACTGTTCGCTTTCGGTGGCAAAACTGACGGGTAGATGTGTAAAAGTTGCATGCAGCAATTATTAGAATGATGTAGCTCTGTCTGGTGCCTACTATGTCGTTTGTTCCATCTAGACATCCACGGGAAAAGTGACGCTGAGGTTAACGTCGCATTTCACTAAAAGTAAGAAGGTGGAGGCCGCAATGGTTAGCTTTTCTGGGGAGTTAAAAAGTGCAATACTGCTACGTGCTGTTTTTATGGCGATGCCATCCATGTTAAAAGATAATACTGTAAACAACTGAACTTTTTTCAGTAAACGTGAACTTCGTGTCAGACCTATCGTTGGACCAGGACTCACACACTGATTTCTTCAAATATGCTGTCCTTAAAAGGCGAGCAGTGATCTAAAGATGAAGTGAACTGACGAGTTGACAAAAATGTACGAATACCAGCGCAATGACTAGTGAGGGGGGAGTTTGTCTCCCACAATTTACGCGATCCTCTTATTAGATAGATAAAGGAATTAGCACATAAAGTATCACACAAGGTGGCGTCCGTTCATTGAAGCCTTTCGTCAATATAATTCCACACAAGTTACATAAGTACACCAAATTGCCGTGCATACTTACCGCGTTCGTAGTTCAAACGCGTCGTATAATAACGCAACGTCCACTCTTCAACTGTAAGCAAGAATACATCTGCACCTTTATCTTGGTTGGAACGTGAAGCAGATGAGGATTCACCAGATAAAGCTTGTGATGCAGAATTCTCCAACCACAGATAGTGAGGTCGATGTGTGCCAAGAACCTTCGAACTGGCATTTACAGGAGCGCGAACTTCAATCTAACGAGAGTTGGGAAAGTGCACTCAGTCGAAATATCACAGAGTACGTTGACACTGCATTCTTATTTGCTGCTAACCCCAAATCTGCTTCGCTGTATTGTCAGATAAGGTACACACTAGTGTGTCACCTAGAGAACATAAGATTTCTATTCTAATGTAATTTTCCTAAATTACTTTCGAATATTCCGCATGGTTTTGTTTATTCAGTACGTACTTATCCTACTACCGTAAACATTGGACGGTCCGGGGAAAAACTAGTTTCATTCATATGTATAGGTTCGTACGTAGGACATTCCAAACCCCGTAGTGGACGCCACTAGAACTGTGATACCGCGTGTCCTGTCAGCTGAGTCACGAAACCACATCGCACGAGCTGGAGGACTCCATGGCGTGGATGATATCCGGTGAAATTAGATTAGGGCTCGTCACGACGAAGTCGTTACCCGAACTCCCATAGCAAGATCTGCTTATGAAACGACCAATGTCTTTCACTCGTAGACCCTATTGTTTAACGTTTGCAGGTTTTGGGTGTTGAATCGACTTAAAACAAAATTCATAAGGTTTGCTAGTGACACGGCAGTATAAGTTGCATGAATTATGAAGTGAAAGTCTGAGCCTTGCCAACAGCGGTACTGCCAGTCAGACTGCTGTCATAGTTGGTGTATGGGAAGCTTGCGTGGGCCTCCACTCTCGTGGAGTATGGTTGCAACAACTCGTTTCCCCTCATAAAACCATGGATCATGGCGGCTATGCATGTGAAACTCCTTATTCCGAACTGAAACTTGAGCGCGGCCTGAAAGGGTAGTGAATGCTGAGTGTTCCATATTCATTATCTTGATCAAAGGTCAACATAACTTTGGCGATATCACATTTATCACGTGAACTGATGAGTTGACTGAGAAAGCCGCAAGAAAAAGCTGGTTAGTAACGCTAGGCCTAAGTAGTAGGCGGATTAATCGACCAATAAGCGCTGACAACAGAAAATCGAATCGCCTTTTGACTAACAGATAAAACTTTGTCTATCTGACTTGCTTGTTCTCGTTTGGGTTACGGTGAACACGTGACAATGCTTTGGAGATGGAGCCGGTCGGCAATTTCCGAGTTGAAGTCGGATTAGACTTTTTTCTTTTTTTCTCTGCTGTACAAGACAAACCTTGGACAAAGTGGTTGCGCAGCAGTAACCAAGACCTGGACGGTACGGCGTCAAATGAATCGTATATATGGAACAGAATGTCATAATTTGACATGTTCCATCGTGCGCAATAGGGTAACGGATTGCAGAAAATCGAACAGCGCAACTCTTAGGACCAGGTAGTCATAACTGATGAACTGCGACCGACAGGCATTGCCCATCTCATGGAATGCAATTACAGCAGTTTCAGTCAGCTTTGTTTTAATTTGACTTTCAGCTAACAAACAGTTCAGTTCACAACAGGCAATAGGTACAAAAATAGGACAAAAATCGATCAGGACTTCAGATAACGCTAGATAGACATAAAAGGAGCTACTAATAAACATCACAGTTTGTAAGTGTCCGAATTCGTATATCATGCCAAGTGGGATCGATAGGCTGCACTTTCTGCCCGAATTCAACGGCGTCCGATGTCCAACAAGTTAGCAGTTCCATGTGAGTAGGTAAGCACAGTACAGAGAAAAACTAAATAACGTCGGTTGATCCTGTCACCCAGTGAACATTTTAGTCCGCGGTTTTGTTTGACCGTAGCCTCATGTGACCATAATAATGATAATCCTCAGACAGGCGTACCCATAGCTTAATGAACAATAAAATGTGAATGAAGTAACTTGATAGCATGGTTCAAACAAGTAACAATCTACAAACTCGGGAAATAGCCGCAAAAACCTTACGAGATAGATCTAGCTATATACGATTAAAGTTGTGGGTTAAGGTTCATGAAATTTGCCTAAGGAACAACCAGGAGAAAAAAAGACGGTATAGAAAACATGGAAGTCCAGCTGTTCCTCCAAATGAGAACAACACAGAAAATCAAAATTCCCTTCGCTCGACGTCCCGCTTAGCAATGTTCAATTGTTTTGGATATAAGTCAAGACAACAAAGCACTCACGGGCCTAGAACAAGTGGCAGTCCTGATATTTCCGTATTTCGGTGTCAAACGATCTGTACAAAGCATTACAAAATTCGTCGGTGAAAGAAAACTAACGCTTCAATATCGAATCAGCATTGTTTTGCTATATAGTCTGATATTTTTGAGAATCAAAAGCAGGCACTGATGGTGGAAAATCCATAACTTTCGGATCATCGTGATGCGTAATGATCACGCCATAATCCCAATGTGGAGGTGGATAGCAGCCTGGAGGACTAGAAATGTGGCTCAGAAATTGACGACTGGGCATTCAGCGATCTACGAAGCTGAAGAAAACCTCTCGTGATATAGTTGATTTGTATTTTCAAATTCATCTTAAATCAGACCGTTGCTCAGTTCATCGCTGGTGTACATTGGCTGTTTGGACTGTACAGCGCAAGTCGACAGGATCTGCAAACAATTTGTTTGCAGAAAATTTCACGAACAGACTATGACAACTAATCCGAAAGCTGAACGAAAATCAAGATAGCAAGTGAAAATCGACTTCTGCGGTTTGTATCGAAGACCAGACACTTAGTAAAGAGTAAATATTTGGTCCAAACAACCTCAGAGATTGTGATGAGTGCACAAGTTTACCACCATTGAGAATTGGTTCGATTCCGTACTCCCCGTAAGATATTCACCTACAATCGTCTTATACTAGCTATTCTGTAGGCTTCGCGTTAGGCTGCCTCCGACCAGGCCAGATAATGCCAACTAACAAGGCTGACGGTTGATTGGACTAAATTAAATAAATGACGGCTTAAAGTCTGGGTATGCTTGGTGGCACTATCGATAAAATATTTTATGACCATTCGGTAGATACATAAGAAGAAGCAGAAAAATGGTTGGAGAACCTACTTTTGGGGCCGGAAGCAACTCCGGTATAAGATCCGGAATTTGAAACACAGAAAAATCCCGTCCATTGTTCTTCTTTTCATTGCTAGAAACAGTCAAACATCTGCGCTTAGATGGCCTCAATCCCACATCTTGTAGATTGTTCGGGAGTTGTTTCGATCCGCGTAGGACGTCGGCTGTTTTCGACAACTGCTCTTGCAACTCTAGTCGTAGACCTGCTCTTATGCAAGGGCATGCCGAAACTCCATTTCTGTTGTTTTCGTCAATGCCCAGAAATTCATTTACTGCATTCAGTGCTGACTCTGGCTGTTTGAGATGAGAGCCTTCATCGACCAAAAGGCGTACCAACAAACGGCCCACACGACAGGGACCAAGACTATCAAGCGGGCACAATCCATTAGCATCCCTTAAGAGACAGCCGATCTTGGTGAATAAAACTTGTCGAATAAGGTTTACAGCGTCCTCATATCGTTTCTGACGCTCAAGTAAATCCAGTCCAATCAGAATTATTCGGAATGCTCTATACGGTAGAGTGAAGCGCCGTAGAAAGTGTGCGAGGTCGGTACGCACGTGCAAAGGACTGAAAAGGAGAAACCAATGATTGTAAACACCTACCACATCGATGACTTTCCACCACCAAAAACAAGTAGAATGGTTTGAGGTAACTTACTTTGTAACCAATTGCAGCAGATGGTCTCGCATAGAGCTGAAAGTCTCCGCGGCTTTATCAAACTGCTTTTCGGCAACCATGTATTCCAATTTTAGCTGGCAGTCCAAGAAATCTAAATACCTTATAAAAATCAGAGCTTGGAGAAAAGTGTGGGAAAACTACTGATTCAATTCATCCGAGCTTCGATAGATAACTGTCATTCTAGTTGTCTGGAAACCCGGGTATAAAATGTCGCCACGGCGCACTAACATCATATGATAACTAGAATGGAAAGAAAACAAGAGAATAAGGAAACTAATTGCGTCCAATATTGTGGTAAAGAATTAGATCTGGATCACATGGGTGGACGTATTTTACTCCTGGCCTAATCACTCTCTTTCCTTATCCTAGTTAAAATTAGTCATACTCGATGTGATGTAATGGCACGGTTACGAATCCCTAAAAACGAGCTTGTTCGCCAACTAGCGTTATTCACAATGCATTCTGCGGAATTATTTGAAAAGAACAAAGTCATCTACAAATCCGGCATTTTTTACGTCATACCACATCGCGATAAAACATTAGACATCTTATTAGGCTAAAAAATCAAATGGAAGCGGATTACTGACCTGTACTTAATTCGGTGCAGGTCGTAACACTTAATTTACAATGGCCCAGGTGGTCGAATTAGAGTTGAAAGTAGTGCAACATCCACTCGTAACCCTGGTACGCAGCAATATCAGAAGTCGGAACTCGGTAGAATTTTAAATGTACTACACAGCTGGATTGAACCGTAGCCCGTTAGCCGTGCTACTGATGCGTAACCATAAAACGCAATACATGCATGTACATCAGAAAGCAATGATGAGCGAAAAGAATCATCCCCATCATAGTTAGTTCACTACACTAATCAGAATACGACTCGGAAGCTAGCAACAAAAATCGAGGCAGCGAGTGAAAGGTTAGTGCAAAGATGGAACGTCGATCCAGCCAAAAAATTATTGGCGTCAGCTATGATAGGGATGAGTTTGTCCGTTATATATAGTTATATATGAATGTGGCTTTATCGACACGGATGGTGAGTCGAAGATAAAAATGAGTTATGATTTCACCACAAAGTTTATACTAAGAAATCGTTCGTCGATCTGAGCTTGGAAGGTCGTGATTCCTAACGTCAGTAAAGAGAATTCAGGTGGTGACAAAAAGGACAAACTTACAATTCCGTTTTCAGATGGCTTTCTATAGATTTTGATCGCTGGGGCCCACCGAATGCCGTATCTGAGGCCATTCCACAGAGCCATAAAACAGAGGACAGAAGACGCATTCGCTTGGTTTCTACACACCAACATGTTCCAAGGACCTGACGCAGACTGAAAGGGAAGTACGGTGAGGAAGATTATGAAGTAGCCGTATGATCTTCACTGAGGACAAACGATGGCGAACCACCAAATTCACATCTGGCAGAAGCAAAGTCGCCATCCCGGTTTTCCGTTACATTTGACTGACTTGGTGATTACTGATGACAAATCATTTCTGATCAAAACTATCAATCACTAGCAATATTCGATTGGAAATACAACGCTTGCTGAAATTACGCTGCTGAAACAAATTTTGACGGCAGAATCATGCGCTACTGACTGATTACGAAGACTGGCTTTTTGAACTACGCCCATTTTGTAAACTGCGGGCAATGCCAAGCTTCTTATACATGAAAGGATTAGTTTTGATGGTTAACGAGTACGAAAAAATGATCCCGAGCTCTAAGGAGTTAACCAAAAAATTCTAATGCACTGGAAACCAATTTGAATCAATTACATGGTCATACTTGGTACCAAAAACGATAGAAAGTCAGTCAGAACCATCAGCCCACTTTAGCCCAGTATGTCGAACAGCATACTATGAAAACACAACATGGCAAAATCACTAGAGAATGAGCGAATCTTCGTTTTATTTGGAATCGCCCAACTTAAAACAAGCTTTGAAAACAACATGTAGACCCTATAGAGGGTACCAGACTGAGACAAAATCGGATTCGAATGAAGCAATCGATTTTGTTGAACCCATTAAAGTGAAATTTCCATGCGCGCAAAAGTACTTGACTGGGTGATAATTTAAAATACCGTCTCAATCATATCGCTACTCACTTTTTTCGAAATCGGGCTTCCGGAGATAAATCTTTGCCGAAAAAGGAATTTTGAGTTGATCTTAGTGAGATTTTGAGCAAAGTCTCGACCAACTCCGACATTTTCAGTTTCTTGTAGTTCTTGATATTATATTTTGAAGACAAATTCTGTAGTTCTTGTCTGTTGAGCGTTTTGAGGATGACATCACATGGAATACAATCGACAGCTATTGGTCGGGAAGAGACTAGGTGATACTTGAGAAATACCCACTTGTCGAAAAGAAGCCAACAGAAACTAATTCATCCACATGTTCATCCAAATTTGTACTAACTATTTTAGACAAATCTGCTTTTCTAAATATTGTCTGTATTCTGCCAAAAAGGCGAGAACAGATGAGTTTCGAAGGTTCTTACTCGAAGGTAAATGGTAAATAATTCAATGAACCTACCACTCAGTTTGTGAAAATGTGACAAAAAAGCCTGATCTGCATCTGTCAGAGCTTGTCGAAAAATTTCATCAGCTAGAACCAACTGAATTGCATCTTCTAATGAGCGGACAACATAAGGAGCGAAATCTGTTTGAATATTAGATTTAGAAGCAAGTGAAAAACGCCACAAACCAAACGAGACAGAATTCTCGCTAGGCTCTGTGAAAGCGCTCCCGACGTCAGTAACAGTAGTTTCATCGGTTTCCGAAGGATGTACAGAACTGAAATATCGCCTTAGATCTTCCATATCTGCAAAACAAAAGAGACCCTGTTTATCGTCACTATCCTTTCTGCTTAAGATGACCTCGAATGAAGCATAGAGAACGCACTTTGTACTTTTTATGACATGCTTGACGCGATGGTATCGAATCGCGTTATGACTTCTACGCTGTTGATTGCAGCTAATTCGAGGCTTGGCAAACGGCATAACGCGGAAGTCGATAGAGGTGGCATAAGTAGCACAAGTCCCAGTCAATAAATTCGGTGGTGATACCGTCACTAATGTCGTAAGTTGCGCACCCTGTTTCGCAGGCAATTTTCGGGACAATGAAAATGCTTGCTCGTTGTTACCACTAAACCTGTGGGATGCTATTCATGCATTGGCGATCGAAGACAGGTAGGCGGTTGACATCGCAGCTAAGAACAGGTCAACCCTTTCAAGCGTATAGAATATTCTATACGGCAGCATTCCACACCTTACCTTTTAATGGCAGAGACATTACACCGTCTTCTCATGTGGCGCAAACTGCAGAGCGCAGCTTGAACCTTTGCTATTTGTTTGCTACTGCATCTCCAACCCGTCTGTCAGTAATTACACGGCCTCTCACGTAGGCAAACTTTTCGACGATTTTTAACCCTTCGGTCTTACAAGAACACTTTTTACACGTGAATGATGAAAAGCAGACCTCAGACCGTTATACAAATGATGTGGTCCAAGTCGAACAATGCTACAATAGTAACGTCCCAAACCAATGCGATCGAAACCATACTGTTTGAGTCTAAAACTATGCTACAAAGCAGTATATTATATATTTTAGAGATCTGAATTGGAACAGTGCACCATCGGAATCATGTTGAAAGAGGAAAACAATGGGCGAAAAAGGAGAAACAAAATGTAGGGTACACAACACGCTAATTCTTCTATTCCCCATAAACACATCACGGGTCATCCGTCAGAATCTATGAGTTCGCTACGGGCTTGATACTACCCAGCTGCCCAAACCGAAGTAGGGGGTTGAGCTAGAGAATCCTACTCCAAGCATCTGACCAAACGGTCCAACCCGCAAGGCAGCAGGACGATCTGAGGGCCACGTAACCAACTGGCGACTGGTGACTGACTGCCCAGTTTATGCGTCTTTCGGATGGGAACAGCCTGTGTGCCCAGTACACTCATTGGCCATAGATGCCGGGAAGCATACAGCCGCATGATTCGCACGCCGCCTGCAGTTGGCTTGGAATCAAGGTTTAGCTAACTCCCCTAAACTGAGTGACAATGACTAGTCAACCTGGCAGAGATTGCCGGGCGTTTTTATTCTGGCATTTTACTAGGGACACTTATGCCACGAGAAGGCAGCGTATAGGGCTTCCTCAGCAGACCAAATGAGACGTCACTTGGGAGCATTTCGAGAGACGTTCAAGGTCAGTAGCCATCTCAGAGTCCGAGATACCTACCCCGACCAGACGGGGCATTTGGAGGCGCAACGAGGTAGACACTGAATGTCTTCGTCCATCCGATTTCTACACATCCCTTTCAGGATACTGTCTATGGCCGAACTTGTTTTCATTTCTCCCAACCATTTGTGTAATTGGATGTTGAATACCCAGAATGGTTACCATCTACATGCTGCTCGTGCACACTCGTCAAATATACTAAACCTTTTACTGTTCTTGACTCCCCTCTTGTTGCACATACATCGTTCTGGTTCTCCGTGGTTTTATTGCACAGCGTCCAGTAGGATTAATGAACATCACCGTAGTTCAGCTTAGACAGCAGGACAGGTCCCACTGACCTCTGCCTTTCAGATAGAATTCTCTGTTGCTGTAGAGAGAACGAACAAGCAAAGTAAACAGAAAGTGGACCTACGTAGGTGAGAAAACAAAAGAATTCCTGAGTAGCCAACATAAAATAATATAACTGAAATGTAAAAACGCACTGTTTCAATCATTCTTATTCGAAAGAAAATGACAACAAGACAGCCAATTTTCATAGTTCGCTGTCATATGCCTCACTGGCTTTAGCCAACTGAGTGACTAGTATGTCAGACTCCAACCACGAAGAAGTAAGGTAACTACTTTACCTGATTTGGTTGTAAATCTCATTCCACGCTGCCACAGCATCTGTTGGCCACTCCGTGAGAGGAACGTAAAATAGAGCACGGCATAGTAGATTAATGTTCGCCGTACGGAACACGTGACGGAATCATCGAAGTCAACTAGGTTTGAGACACCGTGACGTTATTCTCTGAACCGGTGCTTAATATTTGATTCCTAATGCAAAATTTGTTCACTAGATCATTCCACCCAATCTTAGTGATACCACACAAGCATCAATGAGCGAAAACTTTCAAAAGACGGACATCACGCATTTCCCATGTATCACAACAATACAACACAACTGAGCGCACCAAGGCTAACTACAAACGACCTTTCAGCTTCAAGGGAATATCACACCGACGCCACAAAAGCTTCATTCCAGCGCATGCCGCTCGAGCTTTGGATATATACGTCTTCAACCATCCTTCGTCACCCAAATGCTGAGGTACCTTGAACGGTCGACAACCGTTAATCCATCTCATCCACTTATCACGTTCGGAACTGCCGTTTTCCAGTGTTGCAACACTTTACACAATGAATGTGCAGATCATGTCGAGTCATTTTACATAACTATAGTGCACGTTGCGCATTTTCCCTAGATCCGAACAGAGGCGAAGTCGCTTGTATAATACAGGTGACACAGATCTTATCCCTTAGCCAGTTCGACACCTACATCCCAAAGACCTCCTAAAGCATGTTCCATCACCTAGCCTATAAAGAAGTTGAGCTGGAATGGAGAGGTAAGACACTTGTCGAACGTCGCTGGCCGTTTTGAATGAACTTGATAGTTCACCATATATCCTCACGCGACCATAGGTATGCAAGTACACAGGTTCACGAACTTCGCTGGCATACCATTTTTACGGAGAGTAATGAATAGCCCTCTTCGAACCATCGGATCGAACGCATCTTTTAATTCGAGAAAGACTGCGATCGTATGACGGCGTTTCGAGTAATTGATGAAGAGTGAATATCTGGTCGATGGAACCTCGACCTACAGGAAATCCGGCCTGATGTTCGTGGATTTTATTCTCCAAAACAGGTATCCAACGGCGAAGCATTAACAAAGCTAAGGCCTTAGTACCTACCGGAATTAAATTAATCCCACGATGATTGCTACAGTCACCTGTGTGCTGTTATTCAAGGTGGATAAAATCAGTGACTCATTGCGCGCTAACAAAATAGGCTCCTCGTTCCAAAATTTCTGGACGAAGGAGGCAAATATTTTTCCCAGACCTATCGACCTAGCTTTAGGAGAATTGGAGGGTCGTCGGGATCCGCAATGTCCTCACTGATAACACATCCGATACTCGCAACGGTTCATTGCCAAATAGTGGCTCTCAATCGGCTAGCTCACATTTTCTCAAGCCTCGTCAGCCTCTGAATATCGGCTTCTTCAATGTGCGCACTTTAATGCAGGCTGGCCAACAGGCGTGTTTGGCTCTGACAATAGACTCACTTTCGATTGATGTCTGCTGCGTGAATGAAACACGAATTCAGGATTCGAGTAGAACAGAGTAATTCAACTGACTGCGCCTAACGTCTCGTCAAGGTAGTTCCTACACAACTCAGGAGACGAGGCAGCTCAAGCTGTGGGTCAACGCGATGTAGGAATAGTCTTAAGTAAGAAGGCTGAAGAGACCTTTTTAACCTGGATCCCGGTCAACAGTCGTTTGTGCGCTGTGAGACTGCGGGGATCAGTTAGCGTTTGGAAGGATAGCAGTGTTAGGCGCCGTTTATTTTCATCTCGGCATACGCTCCAACAGACTGCAGCACTGACATGGAGAAAGACGAGTTTTACGATGACAGGTTATTTTAGTGCACAAGTTGGAATGCTTAGAGCATCGGAATCCTGTTTAGGTGAGCGATGAACTTTGCCTGCTTAGCGAGCAGATAACGGGGAAAGATTCCTCCGATTCGGTACGAGCAATAACTTATTTCTGTCTAGCACGAATTCCCGACACAGTTTGCGTCGTACGGCGAAATGGCGCTCTAACTCCATGGGTAATCTGAGCCATATGGACTATATTGCAGTAAGTTACCGTTGGCGCGGTTCTGTCCAGAACTGTAGATCGTACTGGGCCATGCACGTCGAATCAGACCATGCGTTAATTTTAAAGGAATTTTTGTTGTTGCTCAACGGCCATCGACGTAGGCCAAAAACTTCACTGACCGCCGAACGCGTGCGTGGTTTGGCTGTTCGCAACATCTGTGAACAGAAACCATAAGACGAACCAAGAACTCCGGCTAGCAGCAACGTAGACGAGCGCTGGGATCAAACCAAACAGGTTGTATATTTGAAAGCAGATTTCGCCTGTGATCCTCAATACAGTGTTCATCAAGTACACTGGATATCGCAAGCGTCGCTAGGCCTAATGGAACAAAAACGCCAGCTCCCTAAATGCAAGGAGGTGAATATGATGCGTCGACAGCTGAAGTGTCGAATGACCATAACCCTTGAGAATGACCGTGAAAATTGGTGGGTTAAGGTAGTCGAAGAGATAGAAGTAGCGGCCGCTCCAAGTAAGTCAAAGACTAACTAAGCTTATACGTGACGCCGGAGGGCGGCGAACTTCGGTTAGTGAAGTCATGTGCGGTAGGAATGGAGAACTCATACATGACAGACAACAAAGGCTGGACCGCTGGCGTGAGCACTTCAAAGATTAATTTAGCTGGCCACATGCTAACGCCGACGTCTGGAGTTGTGGGTCCTGGCGAGGTGTCTGTCGACCCCCCAACCGAATTGCAAGTGCAGTCGAATATTCGACTTCGGAACAGGAGAAAAGCTGCCGGCCCCGACGAAATTCCTCCAGTATTTTGTCAACTGGGTGAAGCCTTGGTGGAACCACTTACTTCCTTGATTCGTAGTATTTGGAACGAGGAACGTATTCGTCACCGTAAGATAAGTCACCGATTGCACCCATTTTCAAGAAGGGCACACGGAGTGACTGCAGCAATCATTGTGGGATTAGCTTAATTCCGATAATTACTAAGATTTTGGCTTCGATAATGCTGCGCCGCTCGATACCTGTTTTGGAGAGTAAAATCCGCGAACATCCGGCCGGATTTCCCCTAGGTCTAAGTTGTATCGACTGTTCAGTGCTTACCATCGGTGCGGTACGCCGGCGAAGCTCATGAACCTGTTATGAGCAGTGTACTTGCATACCTATGGACGCGTTAGGGTATATGGTGAGCCAGCCACTTCCGATAAGTGTCTCATCTCTCCATTCCTGTTCAACTTCTTCATAGAAGAGGTGATGGAAGATGCCTTAGGAGGTCTCCAGGATGTAAGAATCAAACTGGGAAATGGAGAGAAGCTGTGCGATCGAGATTGCGCAGACAACGTTTACCTGTTTGAATCCACGGAGCATGCAAAACGTGCACTAAACAGATTCTCGAGGTCTGTAGCTTAATTTGGAATGTGCTTTGCACCTCCACAGTGCAAAGTGTTACAAAACTGGATGACGGTAGCCCGAAATCAATACTGGATGGAGAGGAATTAACGACTGTGGACCATTTCACTTACCTTGGTAGCTGCTTGTCGAACAATGTTGGCACGGCAGTAGAGGTAAACATGCGTATATCTAAAGCTCGGGCGGAGTAAGATGGACTTGAGCTTGTTTGGTATCGATCTAACATTTCAATTGCGTTGAAAAGACATATGTACTGTGTTGCAATGCGCTCAGTTCTGTTGTACGGTCGCAAAACCTAGGCGTCGTCTCTCAGAATACCCTATATCAGCGTACGAAACTTAGTAGACTACGCTGGTTGGGCCACGTGCTGCATATGGCGAACACTCGTCTACCATGTCGTGCCCTATTTTGTGTTCCACGAAATGGAAGAAGCCATGAGGAGGCCAACAGATGACGTGGCAACGTCAGATGAGAAAATGCACAGCGAACTTGGGTAAAGTAGGTGTCTTACGTCCTCGTGGTTGGGGTCCGAAAGACTCGTCCACTAGGTGGCTGAACAAACTGAAGGATACGGCAGTGGACCGTGAACAGTTGTGATCTTTCTCTCACTTTCCGTCGAATAATAATGATTTAAAAAGTGCGTTCATACCAATAGACCGTGTTTTCTGTGTTGGCTAATCAAGCATTCTCATATTTTCCCACTTTTTAGGTTCGCGCCCCGTTTCGTTTGCATATTCACTCTTTTATAGAAAAGTGTAACCCTGGTGAAAAGGCTGTGGTCAGTGGGGCCTGCCTTGCTGCCTAACCCTGAACGACGATGATGTTGGGAGCGGCCATTTTTCCGAGCTTCAGCACTTGAACGTTTGATTCTACCCCTAATTCCGTTGGGGGGGGGCAAGAGACAAGTTCCAGAGATTGAAAATTATTGTTGCCGGAGTGACCAGATTACTGCGTTTCCCGCTGGACTGACTGGTGAATTACCTATCTCCAAGGTGCTTGCAATCTGTCATTTCCATTGCATACTATTTCTTTAAGTGGAGTTCGCCTATGCCGCGTACAACCCTTATCAGTCTTTAACTCCTACCAGAAGTAGCTCCTGCTTCCATTTCTTCACCTATCTTAACCCATCACATTTCATGTCCACTTTTAAAGGTGCCATGTGCCAGCATATCTTATTCACCTTCTTACAGTTAGGGGCCGGCATTTTGGCTTCATTAGGCCCAGCGACTTGCGAGATTCAATGTTTGTGATGAACGTTGAATCTAGGACCGCAGGCGGAATCAGCCGTCAGGTGAATCATCTACTTGATTTGATCCCAATTCTCGTCTCTATTGCTGTTCGTCAGGGTTCTCAGCTGGTCTGATAGTTTCTGCGATTGGGTGTGAACCAGGCCAAGCCCACTGAGTAAGGGACCACGGACCAACAGCCGCAATGTTTAAGACATGGTTATTTTACACCTGGAGAGCGCTTCCCCTAAAAAATACAAGAGCCCTTTGGTGGCATTGTGACTTGGTGAGCACGGCCAACCTATTAAGTAAGGCCAGTGCCCCGGTCGTGATGCACTGACTAGGCAAGATTTTTCATAAGAAGCGCATAAACGGACCAACCGGACAACAGCTCTGCCACGTAGCAAATCACGCTTGGTTGCGCAAAGGCTGGAAGTGGATCCCTCAATGAAAAGGTTCTGGGCTGGGTGATCGACTAATGCAATACTCCACGATACATGCAAATATGGACATGCTCGGCCTTACAACGAAAATTTTGCACTGTCCCCCACTCACAAAAGCGATCTACCACCATACACAACCGTTCGTTTTCCTAATGACCCATATTATTCGCTTTTTCACACAATATTGGTTGGGTTTCCCAGTTTGGTTGGTCAACACACAACAATGTAGTACAAGACGTCACATAACGCCACACATAACACAGACACGATCGATCGCCGTGGTGAAGAGACATTAACTAGACTACGTGTCAGTGCCCCTCACACAGTAAGAGGGGATGTGGAGCCCGAGGTGCACAGTCTGCGGCCTAAAAGGACAAGCACACACTGAGGCTGGAGCACAATGGTACTGCAGTGCGTCGGGACAGTGCTCCTCTCGGGGGATGTGTAGTGGCATCGAAATTTTGGGGAAAATGTATTATTCCTGAATAACATTTCTCTAAAGTCTGCCTTCACGCTTCATATCAACTTTGACATTTGCTTGGTTGCGCTTGCTTATCGCACGCCAGATCTACACGTCTCCGTTCGTGCCGCACTTTTCGGAAGTTTTCACTTTCGAATAGCCCCAATCACACGGAATCTGTGCTATGGCTTTTCAATCTAGCACATAGTCGTATCGGTGCTACGTTCGCACCACGATATATACAATACAATCCTCCTATCCGACTGACATGTCAGCTCCTCTATTTTGCCAACTGAGGGACTCAATCGATCGCGGTGCCACATGCGGATAGAAGGCATGTTTGAAGTCGCACTTCGAACGCCCTCTGCAGGTGCAAATGATCGGATCTGTAATACACGACGGGAGAAGCTCCCTGGGCGGAAGTCCAGTAAGTCAGAAGGTCGACATAGCAAAAATTACCGAGTGGTAACGTAAGGTCTCGCCTGACACTACGCTCCTCTCAAGAAAGAGCACTGTCCTCAACGTTGCGTGAAGCCACGGCGTGCGCAGTGTGCTGAGCTCATGCGGCAGGGTCGCCAAAATTTAGTAAGCTAAGACAGTGTTCCTACATGGGTTGAAAGTGGTGGGGAGAGGATACCTTGTGAGCCGGAGCTCAGTAAGTGAGGTCAACATGGCAAAAAACAAATAGTAACCCAAGGTCTAGCACTACAACCCGGACTTAAGCCTTCGAATCCCGTAGGCACACAACGGAATGGGACGGGTCGAATCAGATCAGATCTGATAGGTTCCAGTCCCAGTTCCAATCAAGTTGCGGGCCATTACGGTGAGATGCCTGATTTTCCATGCCCTCGCACTGAAAGCCCCTTGAAGCAGACGACGCTTCGACATCAGGAGGGTGGGAGCACTCTTCACTTCTAAAGGTGGAATTGGGGATCTCTGTTATGACTGCAACCCGTCAATTCTATCAGCATTAAAAAGGGAAAATTAACGTCATTTACTCCTACCCATCATCCTGCTCGCCTCCTACAAACTTAGATAACCATGCAGTGTCTAGCCTCCCACCGAATTCATGCAATGGTCCCAACTCGAGCACTTCCTCCGGGAGCTTGCTCCAGAAGTTCGTCACTTATATGGCAAACGGTTTACTTATCAACCCTGTGTTTCCATGCTCTCTCGCAATCGTTTTCTCGTCTCTTCTTATTGTTTTAATCCACCTTGCTCGGAATAGGGCCCCCTGGTGACCCCGTAACTCGGCCTGCCCCTTAACGATTTTGAAGACCTGTGCTAAGTCCCCCTTTCCCTACTTCTTTCCAGAGAGCAAAAGTCGAGTGTTTTCAGCCCCTGCTCGTATTTCGCGTATTTCAGCTATCCAGACTATCGCGAAAAACACGCTGAACATGCTGCAGCATCTCGTACCTCCTACCAAATACGGCCTCCCAGCTTATTCACAATAATCTAGGTGCGGTTGGACAAACGCCTTGAACAGTGGCCCCTTTTATCCTGCAGCCCTTCTAAATTGAGGTACTGCAAACTGTGCATTCTCGAGCGCCTTCTGATACTGTATACCAGGCTTGGATACCGCATTCACTAATACCTCGAGGTCCCCTAATTGCTGCATTTTTTCCATCGCTATCCGATGCTCTGGAGGTCCCGTGTACCGAGCGGAGTCAGTCTCTTCCACCAGTCGCTGGCACCTTTCAAGGTGCTTACTAGACGGCCGGACCAGTCGTTTGGCTTCATATTTTACGTTGGCATTCTGCAGTTCGCCTCCAATTCTGAATAATCCTCCCGCCAACGAAAGGTTGCGCATCTATGAACTACAGCATTTAACGTGAGCCGACCCAGTCTCGTGAGGAGGTCTCAATGTCAATGGATGTACTACGTCCTTTTCGGACTGTGAGATTGGCCCGACTTTCAGTTTGATTTCTATTAGTCTATTTCTTAAAATCCTTACAAAGTGTTCATATACTCTCAACAATACAAGCATTCAGAGCGACCCCGCCCAAGCGTAGAGGCAACAGATTAGGTTCACTTTGGATGTTCAGTAAGTGCGTTCGATTTCCAAAATTTCGTCGGCCGCTTCGTCAGCCTGCAAGATGGGCCAATTCTTGTTGCTATTTAGTAAAAACCCGGTCCATTTGTTAGTGTGGTCGATTTATTGGGTGTTTCGGAACCACTGGATCAATAATCAGCTGCAGTAGAAACAGTTTCTACATATGATTTACCTCGGTCACTGCGAACCTCCGTTAGCTTATTGGTCAGAAATGTATTACACCGCGTGTTTAGGTTGTGAACATTGTGGGGTCGGACACAATAATCCGTCCAGAATAATGCCTTCCATTCTACCTGTAGTAACATCGTTTAAGCTTCTTCGCTGTTCCTACCACCGACACTTCATCAGTAATCCCCAGCCTGGGCGCAAAAACGGTGTTCGTCGGGGTGACCATTGCTTCGGTGTGCATTGACATCTGCCTAAATTCCTGGGCATCGGAGAACACGTGCATGTCAGCGTCCTGCCTTTGTTCTTTTGGCGAGAGATTCCTGAACCTTTACCAGTTTTGCTTTGCTTTGTCTTTTCAACCATCCAAATACTGTTTTCAGTGTACAAAGCCTAGTAAATCACTGTGCTCTGATCCTTCATTAAATAACTCTTATAATTTCATCGTTCTCGGTAGCAGCCACAGCGACACCAAGCCCAACAACTCGCACAAACCCGCTGCCAACAACAGAAACCCTTGCGTTATCAACGTCATATCCCGCCCGCCCAAAAAAGACAAATTCATCGTTATCTGCGTCCAATGAATGTCCCAGTTGCCTTGCCCCGGTAACTTGTCTGTGGATCTTTCGAACACCCACGACCCTTTAATTTTCGGTCTGATGTAAAATTGCCGTACCGAATTTGACCGGAGAACCGAACCCAGTGCCAGAAGAGTTTCTAAATTGTTAACTTGCACTAATGACGACGGTCTGCCCCTCAAAAGGGCAGGACAACAAACGCGGACATCGTTTTCGAGCTGCGCAGAGAATTACCGCCTAGTACGGAACGTTGAAGGGTAAAATCCCTTGGATGAGCAATGAAATTCTCATCCCTATTTTCTTGTATTTTGTGAAATATTCGCTTCGATTATATTAACCGTTCGCCGCAACAACTGGCCGGAAATGTTGCTCATCAAAAAAACAATTTTTCTAAATAAACTGGAATCACGAATTGGCACACCTCAAGTAACTTCTTATTAATCCAACCGAAAATCGCGTGCTAGATGGAAGGCAGCCATTGAATGCAACTATCCGGATGAAATATCCATTCCGGCTTTGTTGAGTACCAACATCAGCTCTCCATTTGCGAAAATGTCGAGCCTGGCCCTCACACTCCAATCACCGATCCATGTTCACACGCGTGTCATCTGCATACGAGAATCTCGGCCGAACCCGGATGTCGCCGATTCACTCGTGTCGATGGACGGTTTCAAATTCCATCGGCAGAACAGATTTTCGAACAAGAAGAAGCATGGAGGCGGTGTGGAAACATTCATAAACCCCGTCTGGTCTGGCAAGTAAGAAGCTGCTATAGGCATACGCAAAACGGATTTGGCTCTCTCGTGACTTGTCATCCTAGGTCTCCTAGGCATACAAGTACAATCGTAAA
>LUCM01001787.1:177001-187722 GCA_008360955.1 Fasciolopsis buskii
AGCCAAATCCGTTTTGCGTATGCCTATAGCAACTTCTTACTTGCCAGACCAGACGGGGTTTATGAATGTTTCCACACCGCCTCCATGCTTCTTCTTGTTCGAAAATCTGTTCTGCCGATGGAATTTGAAACCGTCCATCGACACGAGTGAATCGGCGACATCCGGGTTCGGCCGAGATTCTCGTATGCAGATGACACGCGTGTGAACATGGATCGGTGATTGGAGTGTGAGGGCCAGGCCCGACATTTTCGCAAATGGAGAGCTGATGTTGGTACTCAACAAAGCCGGAATGGACATTTCGGCCTGCTGCCAGCCTGTAGTTTTCCATCTTTTGGATCAGTTAGAAGCTCGCTGAGGTGCGGAAACACGGGATCCCATTTAACCTTAGAAATAATGCGGTATTTTTACATTGGTTACTCCGATCGATTGTGGCTTCGAACGGTAAACATGACTGAAACAACTATCCGGCAACAAAATAGCGAAATATGATCACGGAGAATTGTAGCGCAGTCAATCATAGGGCGCATGCGTGAATAATAACAGCTATTGTTTTGTAGATCCCTCACCAGAAACAAGTGAGCGCTTTTTCTTTTTCTTCATTCTCATCATAACACCTCACGCAATTCGCATGAGACATGGCGTTATCCACACAAACGAGCATTATTTTTAGTTTCAAAACCACAATCTTCCCTCTCATTAGATTTTGCTTAGACACGTCAAGGACACGTAATGTCCACCTTGCACTGGTTCCTCTAATGGCAGCTTAACACGTGTCAACTGCACTTAGTGTAACTACCTCCTGGGTATCCACCACTCCGTTCAAGGCTGTCAAATATGCTAAACCATCTTAAGGGTCCAGATCCGTCCAATGCCATATCGATGGCACAGATAGTTCGCCGCCTTTTTAAATTCGTTCCTTTAATTCATTTCTTATACAGCTTTGCACAAGAAAGAATGCCCAAATTTCTTTTCCTCCATACTATAGATTTCCTGTGCACTGCGGTGAGAAATAGTGCCTCTGGATACGTGACGAAATAGTTCGCCTCTGAAGTTCCGTACTGTAAGACATCCTCTAATAACGTATAACTGTCGTCTCCGCCTGGATATTTATAAGTGACTCGTTCATATTTGCAGCCCTTTTGGTTGGCGACTTGGAGTTTGAGAAATCCTGTCTCTTCGACTTCCGCGGTCAGTCCCAATGCCAAAGCTTCTCTCATCAAAAGGACCGCCGCACCCATTATAATTATCTGCCATTTAGATCTCCAGGTCAATGAGAATCAACGTTTTAATTTCAAGCTCTGTGCAAGTTCAAGAGTTGTTTTGGTTTCCAACACCGACATTTGCGTGTAGGTGGAAGACAGCAGCTGTAAGTAAACCTTGACTCTTTACCAATAGGTCATTGAATGAAAGTGTTCCGATAAATTATGTTGCCGAAATGAATGAAGGCAATCACATAACTGACTGCCGCCTGTTCGGAGATGACCTAATGACCATTTCGCATCTTCTTATATTTTCTATTGATCGCGGTGTAAGCCTGAGTGTTTGTCCACGGCTCCTCAACGTACAGACAGGAAATAAGACCGCTCTCTTTATCCTTAATGAAGCAGCTAAAGCATTTCTTTTCCGTCAGTATACTGACGAAATAAAACGAAATTCTTGGTTATTTAGAAGGAAATAATTGATCTGCCTCACAGGACAGAACTTCATCTATTGAAAAGAGATGGGTATCAGGTCTCGCGGCACCCTCCGCAGAATTAAAGAAAGGATGTATATATAAGTTTCGCAAAGAAAAAGCAATTTGTTTATAGGACTTTTTCAGGTTCACCGGATGGCGCTGGACAAACACATAGATCAAGGATCAAGCATTTATGGGCGCTGAAAGCGAAGCCAATCTGGAGCGAGTATACGAGACCTAGAGAATTCCTAGATTACTTCAAAATCGAAGAAAGGACGGACACCAACGACATAAGATGGCATTTTGGACACCATGTACTTACTAGCCAAAATATGCATTCCAGTTTAACAGTAATCTTTGACTGCAAGACAAGATGCCATATAGAACGCCTAAATAACCATGCAAACGTTTTCAAAATTGGTTGAATATTTGCAAGAACTGAATACCATTATCGACCGCTTGATAGACAGTGGGAACGGTCGAGAGTCAGTGATAAAACTTCATGCGTCTGATGGCCCTCCGGCCTCCGCTACAGGGCCACAACTTGTTTGTCGCCCCTGATTCTAAAATCAAAGTTCGATATTTAATTTGTACCCAAATCTTGAGCAGTTTTGCTGGAGTCAGTTACCACATAGCACGCAGAGTTTACGGCTTTTCTTTTGACGGTTAAGAAGGTGAAAATTGAACCTAAGCGTGTGAGACTACATTTTAGGCCGAGTTAAAGGTTGTACTGTGTTGAATGTTTAGCGGGCAGGAGTGTTTTCAAAATGCAGCCGCCAAATGCCTCGAAACCGTCAAATTTGGTTTGCCGCCCGAAAAAGGCACGTAACCAGAATGGATAAAGCTGTTGATATAACATTTGGCCGCGGGAGTCCGCAAATGGCTTTAAAACTTGCGATTTGTCGGGCTGATGGTTCACGATTCTTGTCATCTTCACTTCTCGGTGAGCAATCCAAAATGGAGATACCGAGAAGACTACTGGTATGCACAAACAAGATAATCGTTTGCCAGTAGGTGGCATTTCATAGCTCCCCTCACTGTGAGCGATTTCCCCCATGCAGAGACTTTTGAAGCATGAGGCCCAGTTACTGAGTTTCAAACAATATCAGAGGACACGAATTTAGGAATATTATGAGTGCCAGTACGCCCCGGCTTCTTGATCATCTCGGGGCTGAACCGTTCGCAGACAGACCTTGAAAATTACTCCACGAGAATTATATTCCTGAGAACTAAAAAGGCCGCCTGACTGGAATAAGCAAGCCATCTGACAGCAAGCATCCCAAGCGTCATCCTGTATTTCATGATGAACTTTTCTGTTGTTTTGCACTTACATTGGTCAGATTCATTTAAAAATGATAACCAACAAGCAATCCGTTTAAAGTACCACTCTGCCCTGGAAATAATCTGTAAAAGTTGCCATGAACTGCAAGAGAACTCCAAGTGTATGCAAGTTTTATTCACGATTTTCCAAAGGTTTTGGGTCGTTCGAAGGAAAGCATCATTCCAAATGATAGCTAGTAAATGCTTAGTGTATAGCTGTGAGTTGTCATTGCTGCGTTACAAGCAGATGGCGCTCTCGCCTCCTCAGCTTATTGGTTTCACCAGACATTTTGTACATCTTGGCTTTGACTATTATGGCCTCACCTGTGTTGGACTTGTTGGAGTAAACGAGGAACCCCATGGCTGTTTTCCCACGTGGACGGTTCAAACCAAAGTAACACCCGATCAAAGTCGGCTGTATATTGCAAACTCTCCATTTATTGTCTGAGAGGACAACCTAACGTAATATGTAGTTGCGATCCCAGAAAACTGTGATGGAACTGAAACAGAACTGTACATGTTTCTTCGGAACGTGTCGCAGTATAGAGTGAAGAAATTTTAATGCAGGGGGAGATCGAGTGACAGTTCGCTTACTCTAAACCACAATCATTGAGGAAGGGCAGGGTGGATAAATATTAGTCCTATTTAAACGGAATTCTCTGAGCATTCACAAATTCAGCTTAGGGATGTGGCCTTGATTATGTTCGTTGCTAAAGCAAAGCAAAATTAAACAATTATCCACTTTTACGAGCAGTGGGACATTCCAATAACCTGAAGTACTTGATTCGCGGTAAAATGTAATCCCCCTAAAACAACGAGACATTTTCAAATCTGATCAATATTCCACAGTCTTTTGTCCGTTTATGGAATGCAATTAACATGGTAGTCAATATCAATTGGAATATGTGTAAAAATGATTATATGGCAACTTTGCAAAAGACTTCCCTGGCGGCAGATGAACACAGTCCTAAAGCAGGCAGATCCAGTCATTGGGGACGTGGAAGAGATTATGAACATCTTTGAGTTGTTTTGTAAAAAGGTGATTTAAAAAGATGTATCGATCCGAGCTTCTCGGGACTTCTTAAAAGTAACGTCCTCAAACAATGTTGGCGGAAGCGTGATTAGGGTTAAAAGTATCAAACAAACGTCTGTGGTTTTCAGGCACTAAACATAGTTTTGTCAGTCCCAATAAATTTAGATTCTGTCATCCCTCATTTGGAACAATCTATCCTGCTGGTTTGTCACTGAGACTTTTTCAACCCTTTTCTAAACTTATAGGGTTTTCGGGTTACGTCTACTGAGCTAACGGTATTGCAGGTTGAAGTCTGATCCCCGGCATCATGCTGCAAAGTGTGTTCATTGCGGAATCTCAGTAAGTGACCCAGGTGAATCGGAAACCCTGGTGGCATGCACCAGCTGTGGTGCCTGGAAGGCCTGGTGCCGTCACTTTCATCCCTAAGTGCAGGCTGTGGCTTTATCTTTTGCAGGCTTTTCAGGTAACGCTAAGCTGGATTGGCAAAGAGATTAGGAAACGAAGCCAAAAGTAAATAACGGTATCAAATGCAGACCAAGCATCTACTCCTCAAACGGACCAATCCTTTGGACAGCTGTGGGTCACTTGCATGCTGGCATAGATGACGCATCCATACAACTAGTGATTTGATGTGGCCTAGGATGCTTTCTTACCTTGTCCTCAAGTTCAAACCTTGTGAATTTCAGAAATGAAACTAAAGCAATAGAAAACAGGGCTCCCATTTGTTTAACCAAATGATCTGCAGAGTCCAACGAAAGGGAGTCAGTCGTGACTTCAGATTTGTTTATAATCTTCCCGAAGCCTTACGTCCGTCGTTTTAAAATGCTGATTGCCCGGAAAAATGTGATGCTGTTGGAAATGGTTGACCCTACATATTATGGATATGGCAAAAGATCTCGTATTTTTGCATGCAATTCCCAGTCAAATAGTGCTTTTGCTGATGGCAGCAGGTTTGTATGGATCTTAGTGGCCTGTGGTAACGCGTACCCCGTAGCCTAACAAAGGCGCGGCCCAGAACAACAAAACTGAACCCAGCCTGTCGGGAGACTAATACATGTTGGGCCATTGAAGCCTTAGCCTCACTTTTTATCGTTTGATACTTCTCACATTTAATTTACTCTCTTAAACAAGGAAACTGGTCTTGTTCCCGAATACTTTTATTAACCAAGCTCACTGGCCCATCGTCTGGGTGGTTTGGGGCAACTTGATATTTTCCGATTGATTATTCCACTCTGTAGGCATCGAAGAGATAAGTAAGCCGCAGTATGAACGATTCACCTCCGTGTTTGCTGGTGCAATTTACCTTTCATTTGTCAACTTCGCGCCAGTGGAGACCGAGAATTTGGTTCCAAACTTTTCGACTGCTAGTTCAATTGGTTTGATACATCTCTGCCCGTTTGTTTGCAGTTTCAACTGCAACTTTTCTTTTGTTTCCCTGGTTTCTACTAACCACGGATTGCCTGATGCTGATCCTTGCCATTATCAGCAACTAGTGTTGGTCGCAGCAAGGAGTGAGGGCAACAGCCCATGCATTTTCCACAGGCGGTAGCGTTAATAACCCTTAAAGCTTACATCCTCCTCCCGCTGCACATGCAAAAGTGATAGGCGGAAAACATACGGGCATCCTGTATTCATCGGCAGAAAATTGCACTCCCCAGAGGCCAAAAAATAGGAAAGAACATGTCTCATTTTCTTGTCTCGCGGAATAAAGAGAAGACCCGGTAGAATTTCAGACATTTGAAGGGGCCAATTGTTCTTCCAGCTTATTTATGTTTGATGCGACTGACCTTTTTAATTGTCATAGTTTTTTTGATCCAGCTTAGGCAGACACATTTCCAGTGACAAGATACCAAAGGTTAGCCTTGAGTCAGCAGACAAGGAACCAACTCCCAATGATACAGACCGATAGGCAACAATCAAGCGGCAAGAACGATAACTAGAAATTGGGACCTCATCCGTGACATCCAAAACAACTGTTTTGGATAATCAAAGCTCATGTCAGCAGAAAACCCAACCGAGGCTTTGAATGTCATCTCAGAGTGAACGAAGGTGCACTTGTCAAACAAAAATATTAACTAACTACCATCATTCTGCTAATCCAAAAAGCATCTAAAATAGTTTTTTGTTTCTGTGGAGAAAGGAGATTAAAAGGGTGGTCAATTAAACCGGAGGTTTTGTGTGCAGTAAAGGCGTTAAAATCAAAACCCAGGCACTTTCATGTATTGGTTAATGGACGGAGTAGCTATTGTGTATATTAACCACAAGAAGAAAATAGGAAAGTATTCGTCACACACTTTATGCGCAATTTTCAAAAAAATGCACATAGCGGACGTTAGTTAAAAAAATGTGAGGTGCCCTTTTTTCGCGATGCACTTCCCCTGAGTCCGAGCTTTGAGGTCAGTTCAGAATGTTGTGCCAGGATGAAAGAATTCATCATGCAGCTGTGACTTTAAATGTTTGCCAAACAAAACAAGGGAACCCAAACAATTGTTTTGGTAGTATTTACGTGAAGCCCGTAAAGCCGGGTTCACCGGAAAACCTGGCAATGCTGAAGACAGTTCAGGTTTTACAAGAGGAAAGTTGCCACATCCGGGCTGAATGCTCGAAAAACACGATGACATGCGCTCCGGTTAGCATCCAACTTTTTAGGTCTAGCTAGACCGTTCTCCCTAAAAAGAGCAGAAAACTGAATACTTCATCTCAGCCTGATGGCGATGGATATTAGGGATAACGTTTGCGATTCAAGTCAAGAATGGCGGGATTTATAGTTTGGTATTGAGAACGCTTAATCCCTTATTGCGCATACATAATCCAATCGGCCTGCGTTAATGAAACCTCTAAGTAACTTTATACAAGACGCGTAAGACTTTGATGGTTCAAATCCTATTCGTAATGAACTTGTTTTGAGCTGGGCAGAGCACTGAGTGCTCAGCTGCTAACTGACAGATGTGGACCTGAGCTAAATTCTCATTTACCATGCACAAAATGCTGATAATTCTTACTGGCCTGAAGTTTTCTTTGACAGGTTTTGGGCATCCCTTATGCATAACTGCACCAGCTGCACCCAAACGTCGATTCGTATCCTATGTTGGTCCATAATAGTCTGAAATAACTTGCGCACGGGGCGTTCGATGGTAACCGCTGATGACTTGTTGATGGGTGGGGGAAATAATCAGATCCTGGAGAATTGTTTTTGTTCGTCTCCTCCAGGTGCCGTCCTAAGTCCTCCTCCGTTACTAATAGGTGCCAGTTACATGCGATCCGGTATGCAGCAAAAATACGTCAGCACCGTGGAAGCTGATGAATTATGAAGCTATTGATTTTGCCGCGATTCGCCACTTGTGATGGCATAGCAATAATCAGCGAAAAAAAGAAAACCGAAAGAAGACAAATTATTCGCAAACCCTACGATGCTGGATTACAACCTCAAGTAACATATATGCATAAGTAGAACTCAGATATGCGATCATAAAGTTTCAAAACGACAGCCCGGGTCATTGTGCAGAAATTCGCTCGGAGTTAGCGGGGCTCCCAAAATAGTGCACGGAAATTTCGCACGGGGAGTGCGAACAAGCAAACGTCCAGGAAACGGGGCAATGCACAAGGAAAGGCAACAAATTCATGAATTCAGATATAGGAGAAGATTTTCGGAGGGTTTTCTTCGGCCAAGCCCTAAGCAACAAACCAAAATCCGTCCGATAACAAACAAGTCAATGGTTAGAATTGGGTCCACAATACTAAATTTTCAATCTCTGCAAACTGTGCACTGCTCTTTTCATAACTACCTGCGGACTCGACTATGATTCAAAGTCCGTTGAATCAGTTCCAACTCCGCCGATCGCGCAGCCCCTGGTCGACGGTTGTCTCGGCCACCAGGTGTAGAATGTCCATAATGAAGACAAAGAACATGGATTCACGAAAGCGGACGTCACAGAAGCGGTGTTTTGTATCCTTCAAAATACGGGCAACTAATGGTGTAGGCTGATGATTGTATGCATGAAAACAAAACGATACCTCGTATGGTCGAAAAATGACAAACACGGGGTAGCCGGGATATTGACGGACAGAATGCATGTTCCAAGTTGCAATTAATTGCACGGGACACATGATGTGTCGGAGTGTTGTGGGGTATTGCAATCAAACTGCGGAGTCCACCGGTGATCGGTCTTGGAAGGGTACACACTATTTAGTGCCAAGTTTGAGTGGCGCGGTGAATGAAATAAAGTTCACATGCACAGCAGAAAAAACGGGGTAATGTCCAGCTAGGAGGATGACCGATTGTTTTGCCTCAAAGCTTTGATGGGAGTTATTCAGTTTACCACGCACTCGTAACAACCCATCAAGTAGCTTTGGAGTTCAGCTAATATAAGCTTTTAATCATCGGTATTTACCCTCTGGCATCGCTGTCCCATAAACCTTCACCAGAGCCCTCCGATTGTAGCACTCAGATGAGGTCACACTTTGCGGACCATAACAGGTCTGGAGTGATAGGACCGATGCGTGCACTGCCAGACGTTCGGGCGCCCTCCATCACCAGCAGCTGCCATTTAAATCTCGTCAGCCCAACCACTGGTCTGGCAATGCGGGTCAGCGACGAACACCTGTTGAGCTTAGATAGAAAGGAGACGCACTACCACAATTGTTGTCTTCACGCTTCTCTTTACTTACAGCCCCGATTCGGCTTGATTGCTGAGGTCACTCAAGGGTCAACACGTCTCAGGTAGTCTGAGAAATTCTGGGCCGTCCGTCCATTTTTCTAGTGTTTGTAGAGTTGTCACCTCACAGGAGCATAGTTCAGCTAGGTTGTCGGCCGATTTCACATGCTTCGACCTTGTAACCTTTGTTTTGTCATGTATAATTTCGAGCCTGTTTGCAAACAAACTACCAAAAGGGCTTTTAACACTGGATGTCATAAATGATGATCATTAATTCCGCCTGAAATGCCGCCTTACTGAACGCCGAAACCACCACACTTAACTACAGACGTGGATTTGATGATGATCTCAAAGGTGAGACTCAAGCCTTGGCCAGCAATATCCAGACGTCTTCTCTACTCCACCGTCCAAGCACCAAGGAATCGCAAGTCACTTCCGATTCGTCTGAGATCGCGTGCAACTATCTTTCGTTTATTGTTATTTGGAACTTTTATGATCCTAGGTCCTCCAGCACCGGCCAGAAATTCTTTACACCAAAAGTTATCCTCGAAATTAGTGGGGTCATCCCATTCAGTTTTTGTCTGCACAGTCTCCATAGCAACATTTTTTCTGGGAACAGCCTAGTGAAAAGAACCCAAGCCGATGGTTTTCCTCGGGCTATTTATTTTCCGGGATGAATTCTGGTTCCCAGGGATTGTTGGACATTTACCCTGTAAAAAGGAAACCACCTTCTTTTGCCAAATTCATCAGCCCCTCCGCCTGTTCTTTGGCCGCGCCCTCCACACCGAATGAACCTTGGCAGTCGTCAGCATAAAATTTGTCGCTAACCCTATCCAATGCAGTCCGTTCACTGGGGCCTCCGTCTATATCCGTTGTCCCCTCTAACGTACAATTCGGACAAAAGGGCAACGATGGTCCGCGAAATTAGTGCAACGTTATCCTGTGCCTCACTACCGGTTCGTCCATGTCATCATCAGCCCATCACATAATGCACAACGCATTTTTGTCTTCTCATTGACTTAATAATAATAATAATGCATATTTCCCGACATACGAGTCATGTCCAAGACAAGATCAAAATCGTGCAAAGAAGGCACAGTGCAGATACAGAAAACAAATCAGACATGCAATGGAAAATTTCTTCGCTTACAAGATTATAACAGGCAATGTGATTTGCTGGGCACGAGGTTTCAAGTTTTAAATCAAAACCAGATAATAATTCGAAAGGATTTTTATGTGACTAATTACCAGTCCTGCAATGTGAGTAATACTACGTTTGAATGCGCATCGCGGGCGCAAGATTTGGCTGGAAGACAATGGCTGTCACCGCAAGTTAGATCCTCAAAAATCAAGAGGGTTATATAGTGAAGGTGAATATCAATATGGATGTGACAACGGAATGGAGATGAGTCAAAAACAGACTGGAAATCATAAGAAGTATAAAACGCGAAAAATCTTGAAGCACAGTCCTTTGGACAAGGAAAGCCACGACACGGGATGGAAATTGTATACTCATAGGACTAGTCCATTTCATAAACTTTAGCTTGATCCAGAGATGAAGGTGGGGTTGAAAAGGAAGGACGAGGAACGGAATCCTTCAGTTCTTTTTGTACAAGACAGGTCAGTTCGTTTCAGTGATCGGAGGAAAAAAATTTGGCCTCCAGCCACAACGTGTCTAGACTGTTATGTCGTCCGCTGGTGTTCTTAGCTTCCAACACTGTATTTCCTTTTGTTTCTAAGAGACAAGGTTACTTCGGTGGTATGTGCAAGATTTGGCATCCACTCCTGAAATTTCTGGTCTACAGTTCCAATCCAATTTCCCGCAGAAGTTTGGCATACATGGTTTTCTTCCCGCCGCACATCACAGTCCGCTCCAGTGAGTTACATTATCTCTCCGTCCACAATCATTCATATGTTTTCGTCCCGTAAATTGCGTGATGCTACCTTGAAGGCTTTCCGCTGTTTCATCATTCTCCATCCACCTCATGTGATATCCAGTTTTGTTTTGACTCATCTCCATCCCGTTATCACATCCATG
>LUCM01001788.1:0-12049 GCA_008360955.1 Fasciolopsis buskii
AAGACGGCAAGAAGATGTGAGGATCACGTAACCCACGGGGGCCGGTGACTAATTGTTCAGTCCATACGCCCTTCGGATGGGGCTAGACATCCTGAGCGTCCAGTACACCTGTTCACTACGGACGCCGGTAAGCATACCGCCGTGTGCTTCGTACGCTGTCTGTGGTTGTTTTGCAATCAGGGTTTAACCAACTCCCCCAGGACTGATTATCACTGAACAGTATTACTCTTACGTAAAAAAACCTACGAATTATATAATAGTAAGCTGCCAATGATCAATGAGCATGCTACTACTCAACACGGGTGAGCCACGGTGCCTATGGCAAAACATCTCCGGATTTCGCACTCAATTCCGGTCTTCTCCAAGGTTGCTTTCTGTCACCGGTCTTAATCCATTGTGCCATAGACTGGATAATGCTTCAAGCCCTGAACAGCTTTCGAGGAGTACAACCTGGTCGCAACTGTTGGGCGACTCACCTTGAATTCACTGGTGTCATTATTATTTAGGGAGAGGATACTGCAAGTGTGCAACCGATTATAGACTAGATTGCATGGTAAGCGAATGCTGTTGATTCGAGGATAAATGCTTCGAAAACGAAGCGCTTTGTAACTTCGCTAGATTCATGAATTGCTATCCATGTCGATGGCAAGACTTTGTAACAGGTGCACCGCTTTAAATACCTGGGTTCTACTATCCAACAAAACTCTCAGGCTGGAGACGAGGTTAGGCTTCGTGCAGACTGTGCTAGGAGAGCTTACTTATAGCTTCGCAAAACATGGTGGTCTATGCGCGAATCTGAAGATTTACCGAGCTGCCGTCCGCCCGGTCCTTACGTAAGCCTGCAGAACCTGGCCACTAACAGCAAACGATATATAACCACTGGGAAATTGGGACTACTTGTGCTTTCCCTAAATGGGAAAAAAAACTAAGTGGTTTAACCGCAACTCAAACGCCACCGTGTATTAGCGTTTTTTGAGTGTCGAACGGCTTTCGTCAGTTCTCCAAAGATGTCATCCACAGTGGTTTTGGCCATGCCCTCCCCTGACCCGAAACGGAATTAACAAAGAGGCACCTACTGCTCTCATATTCTACAGACTGGGAATGAACCCTTGGAGGCCAAATGAAGATATGAGTTGGCACCATTAAGGCGGATATGGCTCACCTAGGCTTTCAGCCAGTTTTCGGAGCACGCGACTGACACCTGGTTTTTGCGTTGTGCAAATCCTGCTGGAGATCTCAACGCATAAACCCCTTACAATCAGAGGCAATCAATAAGCAAACGTATCCTCTTGCATGAGCTACTTATGTAAAAGTAAAAAATAAAGTAAGTAAGCTGCTCTCGTTGTCACAATCAGATGGGTCAGATCACCCAAATGAATCAATTTTCTCCCATTGTCGGATATTTGGCACCTGCCAGAATTTCACGTTGGTGTTCAGACAATGTGAGCTGCGTAGATGAAATCGATGGCATTCACTCTGTGACAAGATTGCCTGTGTACTCCTGGATGATCTAATTTGCATCACCAGGAGTGTCTACGGATGGTGGGTCTATTTATGAACCACAACGATTACTTGTGAACGGCTTTCATCTGTTGGTCAAGAGCAACTTACAGAAAGGAGATAAAAGTCTCAAGAGATGAATCCAAACTATGGACACAATGGAGAGTACATCTTGTGTGTGGGAATGAATAGCGAAGAAAACCGTCCCGAAGAGAAAAGTTGTAAGAACTACAAAGTTTAATCCCATAAAACAGTGACAAAGTTCCCTTGAACAGAAATCGTTTCAGGAACGTCAGGGGATAAGCTTCTTTGTGACCGCCTAGGTTTTTGCATTTGAACCCACTTGAAAGCATGCGATATTACTTGAAAATAGTCTTTTTCAGGACAGAGAAAGGCCACCCAAGGTAGCCGCAACGTCGACCAATTACACATTCTATCGGCAGTACTACGCTACTGAATTTTGAGCAATTGCACGCACAAATTCATCGCATAGAGCATCGACTTTTCAATACACTGACCGACTAACCTATAGACACAACATGCCACAGGTCAGCGGCAAAAGCGAGCGATGTTAACTTATAAATAATTTGATTTTCTCCATCATCATTGCTGGTTCTTTTCCCTAAGATTCCCATGATCTTCATACGGATAGATATGATCACCCTTAGCACACGAATTAGGCACCTAAGGAGGGTCACTTCTCGCTATGTGTATGCATACGAACGTGGAAGTATATCACCAGAACTTAGTTTGTACCTTCAGGAACGCATACAGAAGCTCTCCTTTGTGGAGCCCACCGAACAACAACTGTGAGTCACTGATAATTATTCTTCGCTTAAGCTTAGGAACTCAATGTCAAAATGGATTGAGAATGCCAAAATCATGTCTTTCCAGCGCGCGACTGAATGCAACAGTCAGCAAATAAAAAAAGAAATCAGAGGCGAATGAATTTTGTCCCAAAACTGATCAAACGAGAACACTGGTGGCAGGTTGCAACTCATACTGCGTCCATACATCCCCGACGGAACTGGTTTTTGGTGATTAGATCGCATAATCGATTACTCTTCCGCTCATAAACACGACCCATGACCTGTATCCATCTATAAAAACCATTTTTGCTTCTACGTAGTCAACTTTTGCAAGCAAACTAGTCAGATACAGTGAAAATAGGCCGTAGACAAAATGGACCATTAAATAAGATGCGGACGATCATGAGAACTTTGCAATTGATGTGAATTCTAATTAGATGATTATTCGAAGAACCCAGCATTCCAGTCTGGGAAGCTATCAAAGGTGGAGTTTCTAGTGAGAATGAAATCGTAAGAACAGCAACAGGAGCAACAAAAATCAAGCTTGTTATAGACAGCTCCCAGGGACACCTTGGTATCAGACAAATCACAGATAGATGCGAAATTTGATATATTGTCTTAGTAGATGATAGGATTGATAAAGTTGAAAGACATTGGTAGGACTTTAGATGACACCACATAACGCAATCATGCAATGTTCATTCCTTCCGAAAAATCCAGGGTGACAATCAAATTCATTCGATTCACATATTGTGGATTTATTACTATGACAATTACACTTCGTTCGCCAAAAAAGGCGATATTTTCAGTGTTACAAGGTGTGAGTGCGCTTGTTAAGTGTGGGTCACAGTTCGCATCATGGGATGAAAAAACGCACCAAAATTATCGCTCCCAAAGGTCACCAAATGATTACTGTTAATGTGCTATTCATGCCATGGGACGAAAGTGCAGGCCTGCTGGGATGAAAAATTACTGTTTATTACGGGCTGGCAGAACTAGTAAATGTTAAAAGATTCACACTTAAAAACTAGTTGACCCCGGCACAACTCATGCCCACAAATAGAGGCAACCCATTCTACCAACTGAGCGGCATGGAGATAGTGAACGGTTTTCGGACATTCCACTTCAGGAACATTGGCTACGCGCATAAACAGACGAGTCCATTCACGTTGTTCGTTTGAATGAAAAAGTGGAAACCAGTAAACGGTTATTATGCGAGTGGTTAAATCAAAGTTCATTAAATTTGATCGATATAAGTGAAAATAATGGGAGAATAAGATATTTCCTAATCGAAAACATGACTGTATTGATTAAATCGATACACCAATAAACTGCCCTTGAATGAACGGGAAAAAAATATCCGCCCGAACAACGAATAACGTTTATGCAAGTGACACAACCATAAAGACGACACGTATCAGAACAGCCTAGGCGACTTCTAGGGAAGCGTAATATTCTTGTGATTCGCGAGTGATCCAACACCAAGGGGAAATAGAAGAAAAAATCGGTCAAAGAAGACGATTCTGAGCTCACCATCCATCAACTTCTTTCGCTCGGCCTGTAGGTCAACAATCAACTTCTGTGATTCCTGTTCTCTGGTTTCGTGTGTTGCGGTATTCTGGTGCATTTCTTTGGAGGCAAGAGAAAAAATACTAGTAATCACATGACAGATATTGAGAAATGAGTCCAAGTATAAATTTTGACTAAGTACTACAGAAACAGCTTCGGGAAGTGTTGGGTTCCGAATCCAAAATGATCAAACGGTATATGAACTGGACTACCGACCATCGGCACCTAACGGTTTACAAACACTGTTTCGTTTCGCCGCTTTGTTGTCCAGAGTCTTTCGATCACCCACTCGGGTGGGGCTTCCTAAGACAATCGGAGTAATACAACGCTGACAGAAGAACCCTAGATTATGACAGACGTGAAGTCTTGAAGAGCTGAAATTTGTGATGAACCCTAAACCAAATGTCTTTACTCTTTCCCTCGCATTGTTATGCATTTTTGCCATGGTTACGATTGACCTAGATATTTAGTCGGATTTTTTCTAACTTTTACTTCCTTTATTAATCAAACAACAATGTAAATTTTTCAGAAAGGGGGCCGCGGCCAACAGAGGGCTGCCAAGTGGGGAAGTTGACCGGCGGTGGCAGGATTTGAACCCACGACTTTCACGTTCAAACGCCACGGCTTTATCCGCTTGACCACCGCCGGCCAAAACATTTGCGCGAAATAAATGATGGCCTCATAACAGTTCCGTATCCACATTGCCTTAACAAAGATAATAATGATAATAATAATAATAATAATAATAATAATAATAATAATAATAAACGGGTTCTTCAATAAATAGGGCCCGTGCACATATCTGGTCCCTAAAATGAGTTTTGGTGAGGAATAAAACAGCGGAATTTCCAATAATAGTGATGATGAAGCAGCAGAAGTTGGGTATGCAATAACCATGAAGCCAATCGCACCTCCGGGAATGATAACACTTCATAATCCACCGACACAACCCGTTTCAAATGTTTCATTGTCCCTACTTACTGTGAATACAGGTTCAGGTGGGCTACTACCTTAGAAAACCTATACTTAGAGATTTAAAATTTATATGATGACCAAATCTAGGGGGTTGTAGTGCAGATAACAGGAAAACGACGTGTGCAAGCGCATAGTGGCTTGTGATCCGGAAATGAGTAGACAATCAGTGGACTGTCTTATCCTTAAACTCTTCACAACAATTAAGATCCGAGGGTCTGCTGATTTGGCAAATGTCACATTTCTCAGTGAGTGGAAGCCCTTCAAGAGCTAACGAATTAGGAAGTAACCTAAGAATCAAGGATCCGACCTCAATCCACACCCAACCACGTATTGCAATTATGCTTCGATTCGGATATCCTGTTCCATACCAAGTTCTGATAGAAGCTTGCCATGATTGGCTGGTGCATAGCTGGAGAAAAGGAAATGGTATTACTGTCATGAAGATTCAAGCGCTGTTCCCAGTTTCCAAAACTGTTCAGATAGACGACAGAAATTAGGTAGGACACCGCAGTGACACTCACCATCCAGTAACTTTGCGCGTTCCGACTCCAGATTCGTGATGATTGTTTGTAGTTCACGTTCCGTGGCCCGACATAACTCAGTGTTCCGGTAGATTTCTTTCATGATCAGGAAATGAGAAAAACAGACATTTCAAAAGTCCCATAATTTAGCCAAAAATAACGTTAAGTTTAGGATGAATAGTTTTGTTTTCCATGTTTCTCTCTTAAGTTCTCATTTTGATGAGAGGGCAAACAATGACCATCAGGTACTAATTAATTATCCCATTCGTGAACGGGCACACAGTTGGAACTGCTCAGGATTTTCAACATACTTCATAAAAAAAATTCGCTGAATCTGCTTGGAACTTATTCCACACATACGAATAATCGATCCCTGTGGGAGGCTTGTATCAGCTGGGCAGCTGCATATCAAGAATTCCGAGGGTGACCCCGACGGTATAAATATACCATCACAAAGGGATTCGAGGATGTACAATTTTCGCATGCATAGGCCAGCAAACTTAAATAAATCATGATCAATTTCCGACAGAGCTTTGAATGTGTGCAGGTACGCCGTATTTGCCATCTTAGTAAGAACAATCGTAAAAGGAACAGTAGATAACTGCAGGCAATGGGCCTAAAATCATGCTCGAATGAAGAACTAACACTGCAGACTGACCACGATTTATAGAATAAATAAAAATCTGCGTCCGACAGATGAGTGATGCGGACCATGATAAGACCCGAGGGTAAGGAGTTACGGAAATACAAAAGGAATATATACAATGACCTGACTATCAGTCAAGTGCGATTGATTTGTGAAGCTTTGCTCTGCCCGTCTGCACCAAAGTGCTACCAATTGCTGGTGTTACGGAGACGATTTAAATGCCGTACCATGAATATTTGTGGCTATTTTGCGTTTAAAAAAGACTAGGATGATAAACACATGATTCAGTGAACTCAGATGATATTCTGGTCGCTTGCTAACTTGACTCGACAAAGCATCTTCCATGCGCCTCAGGGAGCATGTGATATGGACCCTATGACACATTTCGAAGCTTCACTAAGTGTCTGCAACCAGGTCTTAAAGCGGAAAGTTAGAAAATCACTTGTCTTTACGTGCCAGCTATTGAAAATGAACTTCAAAAAATTACCTCCACATAAAATTTACCAATGCGTACTGATATCGTTCCCGATTTACTCACTTCGTCTGTTTTGCTCTTGGCTTTTAAACCAAACTCGGTAATATCACATTTGCTAATCTTTTATTACACATACAAATGGTTGGACAGGAAATATCAGACAGCTCTCAGTTCTATGAATGAATGTGTAACTGATCTGTTTCGTTCTTTATGCGCCGTCAATACACCTAAATCGGGCTTCTAACTATGACACTCTTCCGATGTCCATTACATCTAGTTTAGTTATGACTTCCCCACCGTAAACTTAGCGGTCTTACGCTGATTTTGGTTTGATGTTGCGGCACAATAATCTAGAAAAGGAGGAAATGCTAAGATAACGATCGTGAAAAATGGGATTTGAAGGAACCAGTTTCAGTTTGTGCAACCATTAACTTTATACTAACGTGCTCTGGTCTTGGTTCTTACGTCGCAGTACCGAACAAAAGTGAAAAATACGAGATCATAAAAACTATAAAGGAGCTAAAATATATTGAGTCGGTGAACATCAATGATTCCGGCACTCATCCGTATCGTCTAAAGCCTTAATCATCGGGGAGCTTAGTGTGGTAATAAGACACCACTTACTTGGCACAATAACTGACTAAGGTTTTCATATTTTTTCGCTAGTTTTTCTAAAAGCACTTTTTCGTGTCAAACTTAAATACGACATTACGTCAAGATCACCAAATGCATCCAAGATAGATTTAATGTTTCCAAAAATGCAATTTGAAGTCACCAAGGGACTGTTTACAAAACTCCGCTGAAGCAATTGGCATTTCCTGGGCACCACTGCTAGATCCTACCCTTGTGTCACGGTCAGTGTGATACTTGATTGGCTTAACCGTTCTAGTAGGAAGTTAATATTCTCACAGACTACATGATGAAATGAAATACGCCTATTTGCGGTGAGAAAGTTCGAATACTTTCCGTTATCCAGTGTGATGCAGATCCGTTGCTATTCGCCTCTGGTCGACTGAAATTTTTCTTCTCTTCACAGCTTCCGATTTTCTGACTTACGAAAATAATTTTGAACCGATGTTTACTGAACGGGTCAGTTTTCTAGCCGATGCGAACACAAGGATTAAACCGTTCGCACATTTGGTTAAAGTTCCTGTTGACTATCTTGTTTGGTTAGCTGCATGTTTATGGCGGACCGTCCCACTTCAAGCATCCACACGGAAACCGACGCACCCGCTTAGGTCAGTTGAGATTTGTTCACTGACCGGCTTTCCATGTGAATACATTTGTTTCTATTGGCTGTGACCCATGTGAAACTCGAATGAATTTTCCCGGTAGAACGGTCACTTCTGTGAGAACCTCGATCAATCTGCACTCGTTTGCTTGGTTTCGCTTAAGTGTTTACGTGTCGGTTTAGTCAAATGCGCCCGTGCGTGTCGGTGGCTTCACACGGACGCTTCAGCCCATATGCGAATGAACAGCAGCTTGTTATCGCATGATGCAACAAGTGCTTGCTGATGCGCGGTTTATTCTCGTACCACTTACACGTCAGACCTTCGGGTTTTGTTCAACTCGCTTGTGTTAGTCATTTTGCAGGCGGACACGTGATCTAAGCCCAACTACGGCAATGAAAGCAAAATGGACTACGATCACGTGTGTGTGCACGCATGCCTGAACCGCTGATCTCAGCCCATTACCCCTGTCTGCATTCTAGTCAGCGCATACATCCCGGTACGAATCGAATGAGTCACTGCGTGGATCTGTTGTTATTTGACTGCACTGTAGCAACGGTATTTTTTACTCGCCACAGCCGTATGCTTGGTTTGATACAGTCGCTTTTATGACGTGGCGACCCTGGGGACTACTCCTACTGAAAAAACGGCTCCACTGCATGCGCTGGGAAAACCCTGGATTGGTTCCAGTTCGGCCTACCTCAAATATATTGAATTCGATCAGTAGCAGAAATGGGATTTCTGATTTTTCTGAAATTTCCATCTACGAGTCCCGCGACAGTTTGTTTATTAACCTTGGTCGGATTGTACGTGACAAAGGGTGCGTAATTCTTTTCATTTGTTCCAATGTTTTCACACGTGGAAATGAAAACATGGAGAGCTACCATAACATTCCAAACAGCACTGACACCGGTGACTCCGACTTCGAGCCATATATATCAACACCTTACTCTAACCTGTTGGATAATAGGGTTCCAACAAGGTTGAACTGACAGCCAGCTTTTTTAACCTCTCCAGGTCATCGGTTGTCCACCAGGCCGCTGTTTCTAGTCCTGTCCATTGAGCGCGAATACAGAGCGATGAAGCGAAAGCTGAGTGAGCATTCCCAAGACATGACCTAGCCAAAGCAAAGAAGTGATCCTTCAGCTAATTGTGAATACTCTCATTCGCACTTCCTCATTACTAGCGTGATACTGGTACCATGCTCGTGCGAGTGATCGTAAGCATCCATAATCCCCTGTGAGCACTGTTCAGTGATTTCAAACCAAAGAACGAATTAACAATGGCGTCATGTCGCTGTCCAACAATAACTGTGCCGGTAATTCGTACCAGACAGGAATAGCCGATCATCTGCACAGAACTAAAGAAGCCTATCTCCGTTGCCTGTGAGCAGAGCAGGTCAGTCACAAAGCCAACCTAGACAAGTTTCTAACGCACTATCTTGGGCCTAAAATTACCAGCAAGCACTATAATATCAGTCTTTGCTTCTGCGAACAAAAGTAGTGAGCTCATCGTAAAACCCGACATTTCGCACGTCAGTACAACACTCTGTTACAGCATATGCCCAGATGACAAACTGCGCTCAACACAGCTTCTTTTTCGAACGTGGAGTCTTGCAGCACACAAACGACTATTAGACGGAATTCAGCATGAAAAGAGCGCTTCAGTCTTATCACTCATAAATACTCATACGCCATCCAGATCCGTAGTTCAGGCTCTTAAGTCTTCAAGGTGCGCAGCTAGTTGAGTTAGAATATTCAAATGCTGAATTTGCATTTCACTGACGCATCAGACATCAGTGGTTAGTGAGTCCACTGTGAGCTTTAAACACCCGTTGGTCGGTCTGCATGAGATTAAACATGTTACAGGAGCCGAGGCTTAAGTAATACGACCAACAGCCCCGAAAATCATTAACACTATTTTAGAAGTACCTGAGAGAGTATTATCGGTAGACTGGCGGAGGAGGAAGACGTTTGCGGACAAAAGACACAAGTCGAATGAAAGAGGAAGCTCTGAGCATTGGCTTACTTGTGACTATCCACGGTTCTAGATGCAATGAGCAGCGCGGTCCCCGTTATCCTGCACGACCACTGATGCAATATGAAATTACTTATAGTTGTGCAGTCCATGGAAGAAGGTGGACTGGTACTGCCAGACAGTGCAGCCACTAAGCAAGAGAACGATTTGCGTTTTCAACCAAGACCTTTGATGTTAACAAGAATCTGTTCGGACGATAGCACAGTGGCTAAATTGAAGCCCATCTACTTGGATCACTTATTACCCCTCCATTTTTCCCCACTGAGTTAGCAGTTCAAATCAGCCCCAGCCTAGAGGACCATTTCGTCAGGCCTGTAGCTGTTGACCTTCCAGCCACGACTGAATGTTCGGTTCTAAATAAACCATCCAGTGTAGCTAGTTGGGTCATGGAGGCGCGCAGTCGTCACACCACGCCAGGGGTTCAGTCTCATTACGACAAACCATTCGGACCACTACTGATCTAACAGCAGTGGGTAAATAAACAAACTACAGCAATTACAGAAGGTGATCTTACTTTGCGCCAATTGATCACGTTCAGTCTCCAGTTGCGCAATCCGTTCGTTCAAACTGGAAACCACGGGTGCATGTTGTTCGGGAAATCCTGAAAAGCAAAATGATGACGTTGATTGTTATAGCACTAGAAAGCTTGTACAAATAAGGCGTCGAATATTTTCAATCGACCCTGACGTTGACTCAAGAACAAGGTAAACTCGACTCAGGATACTGTTTTGTTTATGATAAATATTTATGGAATGAATGAATGTGCATCTGAGCCAATGTAAATATCACTGGTTCTTCCGAGTCATCTCGCGTCTGGTCAATTTTAAATCTGATGTGGCTAGAACTGACTTATGTAAAATAGACCGCATACGTTGACTGGTTTATTTTCCACTTGTCTATTACTTATTTCATTGAGCCCAGATTGGTTGAAGTCGGTTTCCCGCGGATCGTTCAGCATAACACGCCAGTGTTGATCGTCCAATATCTGGACACAGATTCCCATTGAAAAAGCACGACTTGGACAAAAATTGACCAGAGTCCTGCATGGCAAAGAAGCACCAACTCGCATTTATAAGTGAGCGGCTGGCTATCTCTACGGAACAGGACGAATTGGCTCACGTTTTGTTCAGATAAGAGAGACACTGCATTACTTTATCAACTCGAGTCGATGTATGGATGTCGTCGAATGAGCGCAGTCCATAATCATAACAATACAATCCACTTATCAGAGGGAAGTGAATCCGAGATCACTCGGAGATGTGAACGGCGATGGCAAATTAGATTAAACGTCTCTCACCAAAATGGTCCGAAGTTCAAGTCCCAAACCCGCCTTTCACTTTGGTAGTAAACGGCAATCCACTGCCGCTCGGCTCGTTATCAAAGAACCCACTAATCAGCAACTTTTCGGACCACACCGCTTTATTCAATATTAAGCATTCGTAGGTAGACAGCTTAATAATTACTAGTACCATATTCTTGATGAAAACTTTTCTGACAAGTTGCCCCTTCTGTTCGCTCCTCTCAGAACTGAACAATGCACTGGGATGGCAATCAAAGATTGTCATATAGTACCATTTTATTAAAAAGGGTGATGGAAAAGTCACTCAGATTGAATTGAGAAATTCTTAAACCAATCTGGCGGACAATATCAACTTGATTTTACAACCAAGCGCCAGCATCCGCACTACCGAACAAGCAGCACCCAGTTGGTCAACATCCCCAAATCAACTCCATCTGACAAGATGTTTGCGTCAGCTTCATATAGAAATGGCGACCCCAGAACATTGATCGCTCTGCATGCTGCGCATTTAGTTACCTTAGTTTAGAAAACAAACCGAATGCCTATTCCGTCTTTATTATTTATCCAATTGCCCCCAAATTCCATAGGATGATCGGGGGTAGGTGTCTCAAGCTCTGAGTTGACCACTCGCCCTGAAGGCAAGTCGAAATGTTCCCAAGTGAGCGGCGTCTCAAAAAGCCTTTACTGAGGAAGTGCCACAGATTGCCTTCTCGTGGCAGAGGTGATCCTGCTAAAGGGCCAGGACGCAGGTAAACATCCGGCGCGTACCATCGGCCATTGATAATAAGTCCGAGGAGAGTTGGTTGAACCCTGATTGCAAAACAACCACAGACAGCGTACGAAGCACACGGCGGTATGCTTACCGGCGTCCGTAGTGAACAGGTGTACTGGACGCTCAGGATGTCTAGCCCCATCCGAAGGGCGTATGGACTGAACAATTAGTCACCGGCCCCCGTGGGTTACGTGATCCTCACATCTTCTTGCCGTC
>LUCM01001791.1:6406-47841 GCA_008360955.1 Fasciolopsis buskii
GGGGAAGTACGACACTTATAGGCAAGAACGGAGTTTCTAGTGGCAGTGAATTGCATCGCCCATTGCCCACACTACTCGTCTCGTGAGTATAAATCCTCCGTGATACTGGCCATGGTTCGGGGTAAGGAAGATTGCCCGAAAACATTCACTTGCTTGATATCTTCAGCGAATAAAAGCAATGTGTCCTGACAAATTGTCCCACAGATGTCGTTCATGTGGAGCAGAAACAGTAGGGCATCGAGGACACTTCCTTTTGTTACGCCGCTGTTCATTATCCGGGTTTGGGTTGGGGCTCTGTTTGACACTTACGATCGGAGAAAGGTCTGACGGGTAGGAAGTTGACCAGGAGTACAGCGGATCTGCTAAACCATACTATTTGATTTTTAGTAACAATCGTTCATGGGGCACACAATCAAATGTCAAAGGTTATTATAATCGTCCCTTGCTCATGAACGTTCGGCGTGACCAGATGAGAACATCAAAGTGACATTAGGTGCAGGATATGTGCTTAAGAAAGCGGTACTGGGATTCACCACTAAGTCGTTTGTCGTGAGAATGCAGTTTGGCTGATACTTGACAATTCTCTAGACGATTCTGGCCAAGATGGGTGTAAAGCTTATTGGGCGGTAGTTTTGTTAGTCGTGCAGCAGTCCAAATATATGTGAAGACCTTACTATGAACTGCAAGTAACCCATTTGAAGGGCTATGTCGGGTTTGCCGAGGCGGAATAGGGCAAGGGAACGCCATCTGAGCCAGGTCGGTAAGATGGTTTGATGGGGGCAGAAGCCTTCCCTATTTCCCCTGCATTGAACAAGATGGACGGAAGTGTCTTATCTGTTAGCCTACGAAGGGTAGGTCAAGTGGTTCCAAAATATCTTAGACCTAGTATTTACGCACAGCACTCCTTGTATTAATGTTTCAGCGCTAAAACGTTTCCCTGGGAGTGACCACAAGATGGTCAAGTGTAGCTTCCTTCTCCTTAACAAACCTTCCTCACTTATGTGTGCCTACCATGCTGCCTCCTCCTGTGTCGACTCGTTGGGACGAAATCACTGACGCTCTGCGAACCCTTGATTGTTCCAGCTCCCTTCTATTGCCTGACCCGCAGGGAGCGGCAGACGACCTTTACGCAAAACTTCTTACTATTAATCGTCTGTCCACTCCGACCACTCAACATAAACCCAAGAAGCCTAGTAGGGTTTTTCGGCTCCAGATGAAAATTTTGAAGGCTCAAAGAATCCCCAACAAAACGGGAGACTTCCCGCACTTGGTGCAAGTCAACCGCTTGCAACAAGAATTTCTTGTGGGGTCAAAACTAAGGTTAAAAAGGCAGGAAATGCTAGCTCTTGGGTCGCCTAACCCAGTTCGGAAGATTTCCCACATTTTCAAAGCTCGCTAGCAGCCCAAATCCTCAACTATTCCGAGCTTCATCATATTTACTAGCTAACGCATCTAGTCCCCTGTAGACATGGCAGAAGCATTCAATACATATTTCCCTTCTAATCTCATTAATGACAATCGGACACAATCTGAAATCCACACCATGTTAACTTCGGCTAGATTATCTTCCATCTCATTCGACGTTGCTGACATCATCAATGTGATGAAATATGCCAGGCCATCCCACAGGCCTGACCATGATGGCATCCCACAGTTCTATTTCGCACCGCTGGGCCAGATCTTCTACTGCTCCTTCTAAATTTGTTCTCGCTCTCCATGTCCGGCGTTACCTTTCCGTCACAATGGAAAACCTCCATTATTGTTCCACACTACAAAAAGTGTTCTGTGCATGAACCTGAAAACTTTCGCCCCATTAACCACACTCCAGTTCTATCCAGGCTTATGGAACAGATTGTCGATAAACAACTGGCTAACTTCCGTACTACTCACAACCCTATCAACCCCTCCCAACACGGCTTACCCAGGGGCTGATTATGCCTCACCTATCAGTATGACATCTCAAACTCGGTTACTCGAATTACTGAATCTCGCCAGTTGATGCCCATAGTCTTTTCAGACATGTCAAAAGCGTCTGACCGCGTTTCTCACTCCCGACTTCTGGCCGAAATTAGGACCAATGGAATAAAAATACTCCCTTATTTGGGCTATCATCCTAACTTTCCGATCGCTTTCAGGTAGTCAATATTAATGGTTACTTTTCCCAGCCCTCTGCTATTACCAGTGGGATCATTCAGTAGAGCGTCCTAGGTCCTCTCATATTCCTGCTATGCAATAATGATAGTTTTAAAGTTATTCGTCATGGCACACCATTCCTGTTTGCCGATGACAATAAAATAGTCTACTCTTTTGAGATTGCTTCATTTAGCTCCACCCTTGCATTCACCAATGAAGACCTAGTCTCTTGATAACTGATGTTCCAAGTGGCTTAGGAAGTTCTCTGCTGACGAAAGTTCTCTGATAACATATAAGTGCCATGTTCGTCCGGGCGGCCTCTCTATAAACGGCATGCCAATTCTTGTATCACACACAGTTAAGGACTTAGGGTTACAATGCTCCCGCTCCTTCAACTTCCACAAACAGGCTCACCATCAGACCGCTATAGCTAAGAGAATCTTCACAATGATCTTAAGGGCATTCCGCACTCAACGGTGCAGAATTGTCACTTTCAATTCCCATGTTAGGCCTCACCTCGAGTACTGTCCGATTATCTTCACGCATGTGCTAAAGTTGATCGAATTGCATTCGAAAATGTGCAGCGTGCATTCACTGGAAATCTCCTAGGTCCTTCATCTAGCTTAAACCACAGGGCCAGATGCGAGCTGCTTGGACTTGGATGATTGTGGCTTCGTCGATTTAAATTAAACCTTGCATTCCTCTTCAATCTTTCTCATAAAAATGTCCACTCTACTAAAAACGCCACGCACGACGCTGGTAGTCCCCCTATCGACTTCCTAGTAGATATTACTCGATAATAATAACCCTTACTCGACTATCGATCAGGACAAAATTCTTCACATTTGCTTGCTGTAAACTGTGGAACAAACTCCCAAGCTCCCTGCGGTAGTGCCCAAATTTAACCCAGTTCAATGCCCAGCTGGCAAAGTTACTGGATGTCCAGTTCTTAGTTAACCTGACACGAGCTAACATTGAACTGTACGAGGCCTGCGAACATGGGTTAGATTTCTAGTTCATGACCGAATCTTTACTGAGGTCATCCTCTGGGATTCGGCTTCACTTCTCACTTCCTCACTTTATCGCACGTCCCCGCTAATGCACTTTTTGACCTCCCTTGTAGTAATGTACCCTCTTCACCAGTGGCTTGAGCAACCAACTATCGAAATTCTCCCAATGTGGGCGGACGAAAATGTCAACGTTCTTATTGTTGGATCCATGCTCTCATCACATCCTTTGATTTTAAACACCAGCCTGTGTACTCCTCGCTTGCCACGTCATCTTATCCTCTTTACTAGCTTGGCAGGGCTAAATAGGTCGTTCTTGGTAGCCCCTAACCTTCAACTACGTCTAAAACTGCTGCCACAGCTCACTCTAGTTACCACATTCTATGGAATAGATGCACTATGTTGCAGGTATTTCGCCGCGGTCCAATAATCAACATGACCCCAAGCTGGCACCCAAGCCAGACTACTTCTCTCGTGCGTTTCAGATCTCGCATCCGCAGAAGGCGCGCTGCTAACGCTTTCGTCCTCGTAATGGCGATTCCGAATCTCCCACCCTATCATTCCTGTTAGGAACCTGTTAGCTAGAGCCGGCGCTCGAGTTCTGGCCCGGTGAATGGTAACTACGCGGATTGTTGCACTGGATATCTCAACTCGCATTTTGCGATTCAGCAAAACCGTGATTACCACTGTCTCCGGAACGGCTTGCGCACCGCATCTTCTCCACTCGTACTGCTGAATAAGATCAAAAGGTGCGACAATGCAAATGACAGCATAGAGGACATTCTTGGCTAGTATATTTAAGGAATGTTCATGCACATAAGTTCTCTCATCTGACGCGTCTCCCGGTACAGCTTACCGCCATCCGTATGTAAACATAATCACTATCTTTGGAGTTCCACATCGGAAGCCTCACAAATTTCCTCCAGTTATTTTGAAACAATCTTTCTCCGCTCTCAGCATTTTTTCGGCCATTTGTTGTCAACTACATGTCTCATCTAATTTTCCTGGCATTCTGCCTGGTTTTCACCACTTCCATTCAATTATCGCATTACCACCGCTTGTCGTCTGTTCAGCTTCACGTTTTCGTCCATTACGTAACGCTCCCGACGTTTGGTGTCTCTAGCCATATATCAATATCCACCGCTGGGCTCCGTCCATGTTGTGCGCCAGCAATGAGCACATTTAGTGCAGTTAAACATGAAATGACTCGTAGTCTGCTGCTTGCAAACAGTCCCAGGCAACTCTTTTCGGTCTTGAAAATCAAGTTTTCTATTTTTTGCTCTTCGCTGGCATACTTGTACTTTCCCCAATGCTTTGCAGTACTTCATTTCACTTTTCAGGGAGCTTCTGCAATAACTCAATATTGCTTCCACCCACTTATCCCATTAGACTTCTATCATCCACATTTACTGTGCATCATCTTTGTAAAAATTTGACCTTGCCCTGCGCATGCCTCTCGCAAATCGAGAAATATACGGTATTATTATTAATTGTTTAGATTTGCCAACCTCCTTAACGTGGTTATACGTTTTGCGGTTTTACTAATCATATTTTATTTTTGGACAGTGCCAGAAGCCTGCACTGCGCGTGATTGTGACATGCGAGGAGAGTAACAAAAGAGAAAAAGTGAAATTATTAATAATAATAATAACATTCGGATATTTCTCGGAAACTTCAAGAGGCATGCTTAATTGCGCAATTGAATGTTACAGGCTTATTGCAATTCACATCGAACAAGCAAATAAATACTGGGTACAAAATAAGAAGAAAAAGCAAAGCTGGCATATCAAAAGGAACGCGATGTTCATACGCACCAACGATGCGTATCGCAGGTGAAGAGTTCAACTAGAAGATGGTGGCGGGCGTGGTGCCTGCAGTATCTGGATTTAACGGGTCTATAAAATGAACATGTATGGTAAACTGTCATGAAGAGAGTCTTCAAATAATTTCAGGGCAAGGCAAATCTTGTCAAAACGGACCAAAACAGCTGGCGGGAAGAGCATTGATGATCTTGTGTACTCTGTATTATAGTGGATGTGAAATGGAACGTCGGCCATTTTATCATGGATCCTGGAGCCAAAAAATAGTCACAAGCTTTTGAAAATGCGGAGGGACGAAGAACACTGGCCAACCATTGTTCAAAGACATGAAGAATGGAAATGTCTTTGACATTGAAGAAAGTGTGGATTGATGTGTTATGCGTTGAATAATATATATTTGACGCTGGTAAGCCAGTGTGAAACAAAAACGGGTTTCCTTGCTCCTTTGTTGGCGTTCGTGGGCTTAGCTGATAGGGTTCACTGGCATAGTGATAGTCGCGATTGCCGAGGCGAAAATTGGGATGATGTTCGCGATAGACGATGGCAGCGGCATCTGGAACAGGGATCTAAGTGTGGGTGCCCTCGTGCCAATTGGATGTCAAAGAGGTAGGAATGTTAGGCACGGGTGGGCAGTTCCAACAGTAGATCTGTGCAATCGCGAGGACTTGTCCACTCAGAGACTCACAAGCATTGCGGACCGGATTATATGGCCTCGATTTCTAGGCAGACGTGCAAAAGGGTCATCAGGTTACGTTGTTGAAATATGCGAATTAGAAGCAATGTCCACATCTTCGCGACCGCGGAGCAGTTCGAGTTTGTCCGTCCCGGGATAGTTGATCTAAGCCTTGGATCAGCTTGTTTTCACGGTGGGTTGAGACGTGCGAGTATGGGGCCAGAAACTGGATGGTAGACTCTTGGCGAGGCACGAGTGCAAAGCACATAATTGGGATGAAAATAGTAAGAGATGGCAGCCTGGAGGTATTCCAGGTGAGGGTTATGTTGCGTGCAAATCAAAGAGCGAGAAGTGATGAATGTTGCGTCGAGGGAGGCGTTATTTGTTGCCAAAAGTCGCGCTTGGAATGGTCCAGTTGGTAAATGCATGCATAAGAAAGAGTTTATGTGGATATTTGTTTGGAATTGAGTGAGATTATGGCATGAGTACGTCTTTTTATATGCCCTTCCACAAATGCACTTTGCGAATATGGTTTAGGTGGGAAAAGCATTGCACCATTTTTTCAGGGGTGGCTAATCCAAGGCGAGCCGAAACCGCGGTATCCAGGGAATCAATTAAGTGTTTTCATCCAAGCAGAAATGTATTGCCTGGAGCAGAGAAAAAACTGGCGGCGGTCTGGTTCAGCTGACAACCGCAGGTGAGAAAGCGATCAATCTTACGAGTTGTTCAGTAAAGGAATCACTAGAACTTATATTGCAACCCAAAATATAAGGTGGGTGGCTGATTATTTGAGCGGTCCGGGGTTTGTATACTGAAGCGAGTATAAGTAGATGGACAGCATAATCTAGTGCGTGGGTCGTTTATTATACGAGTAAAGGGAATTGAGCAGGAATTCGGTAAGACGGACAGCGGGCAACTGCTACAGATGTAAGCACTTAACGAGCTAGAAAAGACAGATGCAATGAGGGCTGACTAAATTCACAGAGCAGACATCATGGATTATATTCCACTCTGGAGAACATGCCTTTCAAATATAAGAAATGGTCGGGACCAGCACCCTATGCTCGAACAGCGTGACATGCATTTGCGTACATTGCCCAATGTGCGTGCGAAACGAGTAGTTAATCGTGAAAAGAAAATCGCATTTGTCGGGTCCGATGTGGTTATTGAGATCCCAGGAAAATTTCATTAGACGAGTGCGAGTTCCAGAAGTTGCCTTATTGTTCGTTCTGCAAAAAATGTGCGCGCTGTCCCTCAACAGCTTAATGTTGACAATAGCGCCTTTAGGATAAAACGACGGGGGGTAGTCTTGGTACCTCGAGAAGGGACAACATGGTTGGAAACCTTATTTTGTTCCGCATTCGGGCTTGCTGCCTGTGGAAAAATGCGGTGACGTGATCATGGCAAATGCTACTTATTAGGCTAACTTTCAGGACTTCACTCCATGGTAGGCCATGCACATCCATGAAAGTGGGCCTGATAGGCTCTTTTTTGCGAACTACGGCCCGCTGAAAGCAGCGCAGATTCCTTCTATATCGTCGGCAAAATTTGGTAATTGTCATCCCCACTGCCAATGTCCTCGCCGTGGTCGGTTACCAGAGGATTACAGCAAAATGAGTTCAGTGAAATATACAGCGGCGCAAGAGTTGTAGTCAATGCCAAGAGCCTAAAGTTACTAGAAACCGCGTACAAGGCTTGGCGGTTTGTCAAACTTGGATGAGCGGCGCGTGCAACAATGGATGCGTCCCTTTATGTGTGCTTCTACCTAGGTCAGCTCCGACAAGTTTTCTGATGCCACTCCTTGCCTTAATACGTAATTTTTGGTTTATTTATTGTTCATATGGCCCCCTCTGAGAAGGCATGGGCCAAGCACGAAACACGATGAACACAAATCGGCGGAACCTTCTCGATCGACCGCATGGACGTTGAGACTAAGCACTTTAAGCAGGGTTTATCTTCAGGGCCATCCCTCGTAGACGTCTTTGGGTTGATTGAAAGTGGACGTCATCGCTTAGAGCAAATTTTGGTTGGTCTCTTTAGGGCATATGCTTGTTTTTCGAACTGCATCGGTAGTCGTTGTAGATAAAAAGGTCTATTACAGGCTAGAATCACCAAGGCTGAGTAAACTTCAAAAGGAGGTCGTTTGCTGCATCCGTATCTCGTATTTTAGTGCAGGACTTCCGTTGGTGTTGACATTACATCACTTTCCTCCGCGTTCTATTTTCGGTGATTACTTGGAGGTGAAAACGCATTAAATTTGGATACTACAACCAATTGGGGCCTTTGAAATTACTCAGGGGCTTTTGAAAGGTGCACCTAGACGGATGCGCGGGCGCCACTCATTTTGTTCTTCAAATAAACTTCCGTTCTCGGCGGCAATGTGCTAATGATAATATTGTATATTTCTCGAATGGCGGGAGGCATGCGCAAGACAAGATCAAACTTTTACAAGGATGATGCAAAAAATCGAAATCGAAAGGAATAAGGTGGAAGGCACGAGTATATCAGTGGAAAGCAAAAAGTAGAAAACTAATTTTTCAAGACAAACAGAGCATCCTGGGACTGTTTGCAAAAGGCGGACTACGAGCTATCTCACAGATGAGTGCACTAAATGTGTTAATTACTAGCGCACAACATGGACGAAGCTCAACGGCAGATGTCGAGATATGGCCGAATTTCCTAAACGTTAGCAGCGTTGCATAATGGGCGGAAAAGTTGAGCTGAAGGGATGACAACCAATGGTAATGCGGTATTTGGATGGAAGTGGTGAAAACCAGACGGAACGTAAGACAAATGGTATGACACACCCATTTGACAAATAATGGACTGACAAGATTGCCTCAAACTACCTGGAGGAAATTTATGAATCTCTGTATATGGAACTCCCGAGAACAGCGATTATGTTTACATAAGGATGGCGGTAAGCTTCAACGGGAGGTGCCACAGATAAGAGAAATTTTGCGTGAGCACACTCCACAAAAATACGCTAGCCAAGAACGTCACGGATATTGTGATTTACTCGGAAGGGGAGTTTTAGTCCTAAGAATCTTGATATATTTGTGAGGCTTACAGTTGACAATGTTCGCCTTGTTTGCTATAAACTCCTTAGCAGAAATTTCATCGTGAAATTGAAATGAAATTGGACAGTTATTCTTGAGGGATTTTTTCCGAGGCCTAGAACACAAACAAGGGCGGTGGGTGATACTGCAATCACTGAGAATCGTGGATTGGACCAATGACAGTGGGAGGCGATCGTGTATATTGAAGACAACAGCATTCTTTACGTTCGCAATATTTTTGTGGGCTTCTTCAGTTGCGGATTCAAAAAAGCATCCTGTGGCAGCTAGATTGTTGTCATTATTGTCATTGGAAGGGTCAGTTAGGCTGGCTTATGGGGACACTTTGAATGACAGGTCCTCGATCTGCTGTACTTTGGTTTCTAGGTCCCTTCGTCTTTTCGAGACATCAAGAGTTTTGGGACCAGAATTGCTGAATATGTCAGTAAGCGGAACTGAGCATGTTTTAGTGAGAATCAGGGGTTTTGAGGGTTTTCTTAGAATTACGGTGCGGCGCTGAAGTCGCTTTGGTTCGACTGGTGAGTGCATCGTACCGGCTGTAGAAAGTTAAGGACGTCTGAAATGGCTATGAGAGGCTGCAAAAGTTTGGTAACAGACAACGGGATGGTGTCAAGAAGTGCAGGAGCGTAAAGGCGGAAAGGTAAATAGACAGGCTAATTAGTAAAATTGCTCTTAAAAGTAGATCGATAGACGGGTAGAATATGTGGTTAGCAGCAAAAAGACCTCTAGAATAGGTCCAGGTGTGAGCTGAATATGTGACGATCCACACACAAACTTCATAAGCTGAGTCATCTACTAGTGGCTGACCTGAAAGCAATTCGACGGTGGACACGATAAAGCTTAAATCTGCAGTACTGAAGAGCAACCAGATGAGTATCTAGCCAGCTTAATAAACTCATTCATAAAATCCAGAATCAAGGAAATCGTGCATTTTTGAAACCGTGCATCTCAAAACCCACAAAACTGTCCTGAGGAAAACCGATAACCCGAATGTGCCCACTCCATCACATGAGTGACCTTATTTGCTGAGGCAGATACCGCAACCATCAGGGAGCAGTCGGACAAATGTGGAACTCTTTGACTCAGATACATCAAAGTGACATGTGAAATGAAAGTCGCATTGAGCAAAACATACCATTCAAAAGATTAAAGGTGTACGACTTATTCAGCATACCCGCCCACACTGTCACCTCCATCAGTCATTCTCAAACATCGTCTCTCTCTATGCAAATAGCCTTTTACCTGCTTAGCTCACCGTGTCACAGAGACATCCAAACGACTCTCTCCAGCAGAAACGAGGTTGACATCTTGATTTCTTCCTTCTCCATTCCAATCCAATCCCCCTTTCTACTTTAGAAACTTCGGACCTCTTTTCTCCTTCCCCCGTGAACGAAGAGTCTTAAGTGGCTTTTGTTTTCCCCTGTAACAGTCTATATTCATCACGCCCCTTAATCCTGACCAATTCTTGGGCTTAAACTATAATTCACGATCTGTGCATCGCCAGTTTAGTCAGTTCCCAGTGCTACTCTGCTCCTTATAACCCGTTCCCTAATTCATATCTACTGCAGTTGTTCCTGGCCACTCGCCCCCTAATACCGGCTGTCTACCCTCTACTTATGTGTGTGAACGATCAGCCCGGACGCCTATCGACACATTTATTCAACCGGACTGAGGACAGCATCAGTCATCACCCTTATACTTCTTTGGACTAAACTATAGGCATCAGTACTTTTCCATTCTGAGCCGCGCATAAGACTGATCGCTTCTTAATTCGCAGCTGCCAATAATGCCAGACCGCGGCTTATTCCTTTTCTTTTCGTTCCAGGCCGTTTAGTTCTGCTTCATTGTATACAATAATCTCCCACTCTGGTTACCGCGGCTTTCGCCTGCCTTCTATTATCCAATCCGTGAAACCTGGCATAAGGCTTGTCCTACACACATTATATTCGCATTCCTCCATCCACTGTCCGAGTACATCGGCGTTACCACAATAATGCAAGGCGCGGTCATATCCACGCCTTTGGCCGGAGCAGATCAAGCGGGCCGCTCGGCTACAGCGGTGTGCGCATGCAAATAAGTTGACGGATTTCATCCTATGTTTTCACTCCTCAACGGCGTTTTTCAGATTAGATGCCCAACATTCGGTCAACCCCACCCACTAGCACGGTTGTGGTGACAGCTCTCAGGTTCCTTTGCTCTACGTGCACTATTACGTTCTGGCTTACTTTTTCTCCCCCGCCCATCAAAGCTTTTGTGACCCAATCCTTAATGGCAAATGAAACTCAAGTAACAAAATTTTTATTGGCATCTGATGTGTTTTTGCGTTGTATGCACCTCAATATTCTTCATCAAAACGGCTGGAGACCACCAATTTCCACGAACCTTCACCCCGGTCTATCATGTTTGGAAACAAACTGCGGCTTTTTTACACTACATTTGACAAGAGTCTACCAGACATCGCCTTATATGGGCTACATGCCCATCCCTTTCCCAACTCCATCTCCACCATTGGACCCGGCTGAAAATCTAGAAACTAGAACTAACCACAAACAAAAGACATGCGAATAAAATTTGTTATCCCATGCCACCGTCTTCAACTGCATAAATGAACTGTGATTCCAACATTCCAGACTGTGCGTTCTGCCAGAAGTTGCCTCCAAATATTTTGTTCACTGTTATAAGGTATTTCCTTTCTCCTCGCAAGCCGTTCACCTCACCATGCCCAGTTTCGTGTCTATTTCAATCACTTTCTAATTCTACCGCAATAAGGGATCCACCACTGGCATTGTAGACCCACCTGGGTCTGCCGCGTGCATATGGCGGTGTACGACATACGCAACGAACACAAATTTGTTGGGTCGAGAAGTCCTCATCGATTTCAAACTCCCCGTATGTAACTTCGTCACGGATTGCGCTCTGAATCTACAAATGTGACAAGAGATACACATTATTCGCTACTGCATTTGCCTTCTACCTTTATCTATGTGAATGCCATTGCTCCTCATGATAACGCGCATTCCTTGCCCTAGCTGTGTCCGAGAAATAAACATTGTTATTATTGTTCAAGTTCCATCTGCGTCATACATGTGCAAATTTTACCTTGCTATACGCATTCTTCTCGCAAATCCAGAAATAAACTTTATTATTATATCATTCCCCTTACGCGAATCCCGGGGTGCATCCGAGCCAAATTAAAACGAGTAGCGCTCAACGGCACCGCGTTTTCCGTAAACAAGTTGTTCGCTTGGTAATGAAGTAGGCGTGCAACAGTATCTACCTCAACAAGCTTCATAACAAAAAGGATTTCTATTTATCCATCCCCCTTAAAGGCCATTTTATTGCATGCAACCGTAACCTTGCCGCTTTTTCCACTATATTCTGCCACCAAACTACCATCTCATCTTTTGCGCTTAATGAAGTATATGAAGTTAAAGGGCACTTTTATTTGTTGCCAAATTGCATCGCAATTCTGATAAGAGCGTTTATGAGCGAGGAGCGGCGCAAACGACGGAGGCAGTGACATCACGAAAAGTGCTGTCTTGCCAGAAAAGAATTATGGGGCGCCGACTATGCACGCATCCTATAAGTGAGTTTCTGTTCAGTGTGTCGATTTTGTCGATGAATGCGATCGAATCCTTTTGGCTACAGAGGCTCTAAAAATCCACTGGGATTCGGGCAATTTATTGAGTAGTTGAAAAAGATAGGTCGGCAGAACTTGCCGGATGTATCTTCCACAATAGTGCTTGATGGTGCCCACGACAAGTATCTAATAACTAGGACTGGACGTACGGATTGAGCTGAGCTCGGGATGCCGCGTACTGATCACCCTACAGAGCCTTCCAGTGGGACGTATAAAGCGGGGCTTGTGGCAATAGAGCAGGGCCTCCAGATTTCGGTGCTGTTCTTATCTAGGAGACAAACGGGTCCATTGATAATTCAGCGCCAAGTGGGAAACTGGACGGCGGTAACCAAGCCCCTTTAATGAAGCAGGCCCGGAGATCGGCCGTGGGGCGCAATGAATTAAGCCTCATTTCTGGTGTGTTACTCAAACATTGATCTTGAGGAGGTTCAAAATGTATAAGGAAACGGTGTGGCGACCGAATCATCCCGTGGCGCCGAAATGGGGGCGCGCACGGTCCCGAATGGGAGACTAACAATAGCGGTGCGCACGCTACCGCGTCTAGTATCCAGAATGAGGGCAGCGACGTTCTCTCTCGGGTATCGGCAAATGGGCACTGAGCTGGGCGTAGTTCTTGGATCGTCCACAGACATACCGTCACTGAGTGAGAGTGGAGTGTTGGTCCCAGATCAAGAGCCCTTGGCTGATGTGCCGGCGGCACAGTGAGTGACAAAAGCTCAACAGGTCATAGCCCGCAAAGCATAGTTACTATGTTATGGCATAGAAACGCGAGAAGTTTGAGAATCATGTGTCATGAATTGAAGGCGAGAGCCAACGGTTCAGTGGTAGTAGCTGTCAACGTGACATGGAAGCTTAAGATAAAGGGGCGACTAAATCCAAAGGCGGTTATGAAATCATTACAACGGGCCGAAGACCAGATGCTTCAAGGTTGGAAACAGAGTACAAGTGATTATAGGAGACATCAAATTTGACTGCAAAAACAGAATGGTCGGTGTTGGGGAGCCTGGAAGCTCCATGTGTGAAAGTCTAGAAAGCTTGGAAAATTTTGATATCATGTTAGCTTTTACACAGACTTATAGAGCCTAAACTATTCAGTCACTTTTAAGGCCCCGCGCCTGTATGACCAACTTGAGGTTCTCGGGATCTTTCAGTGTAAGTGGATAACACCCGAAATAGACAGGATGACTGCTCATGAAGACGACGTAGTACATATTTTGGGAGGACTAAAAAAGCATAACTTGGCAGAAGTGAACAGCATCCACTCCGGAACTGTCTAATCTACAGTGGATGACCCAATAAAGCCCGTAACTGAGCTCAATAAAACGTTTCTCATTTGGGGAGAAATTTTCGTGAAATGGAAAGTGGCTATGGTTGTGGCGTTGCACAAGACACGTTAGAGACACATGGCCAGCAACTGCAGGCCCGTAAGTCCCCCATCAACGTAGTCTAAGTGCTTGGAAGTTTTCTGAACTTATAAAAGTGCTGGGCATCACCTGCCTGAGACTGCGCACAATTTCGGGCCACTTTTAAAACAAATGTTTGCATTAAACAGGAAACTTTAAAATTCTGGCACCAAGAATCGCAGCTAGGCAGCGAGGAAAAGAATTACGCATGCAGATTTCAAGAACCCCACCTATAGTTGACGGAGCGCAGAAGAATCAGAACGAACTTAATGCGACATCTTAAAACTGCGAATGGCCAAAAAGACTCTGAGACAGGCGATCACTTCAAGTTTGTTCCCTTACGTGGCACGGGAGGAGATAGCCTGAAGCTGAAGGATAATCGTTCTAAGCTGGAATTAAGAGCCTGGTGTTTTGCTAACCAGGCTGTTCTACTCATGCACAGATTTCCCGAGTCTGATGTTCGCTGCAAGTTGGTTGAAACATTCGAACAAGCTCTGAATACCGTAGCCCCGGGGTTTGTAAACAAGAATGTGGTCCACGAGCGACGTCTCTCACTTCCCCCTTCCTGTTTGTGTATATTTTGTATTTATGCATAGTTCTAAGGGAGAATCTTTTGAAAATCGCCATTCAGGAAACAAAAATACCAAACTCCCGCGCAGCTCCAAAAGCCAAGAAAATTGCCTAACGCAACAATCCGTAAGATCGTTTGACCGTTGCGTTAACTTCTGTCTTCTGCAGAGAAAATAATGCGTTCGCGACTTTTTAGGGTCAGTCGTTTCATTAACAGCGGATGGATATTTTGTTACTGTGTACGACGGCAGCATGAAAAACGTTCTGAGAAACTAATTTAGCAGTTTACATTAGATGAATGCCAGCTTTCACGGAGTTAGATCTTCCGCTTCTGCTACCAAGGATAGATAAAGGAGGCGCAGATAACGGAGGATATAGTTAGTCTCCACCTAGGGGATAAAACGTGTTTATATCGGCTAGCCTGGATGGGATCCAGCCGCTATTATTGATCTCCTGGTGGGATCCTTGGTACGGGCAATTTGTAAGCCGTACAAAATAACTTTGGCGGCTTATTGAAAAATGACAGCAGTTGTGCCTATTCACAAGAGCGGGTCACACTCGAAAGCTGGGAATTATGGCTGAAAACTCTTGATCGGCGTCCTCCGCAAAGCAATAGAAGGCAATACCTGGTACCACGATTGTCTATACCTGGCTGAGCAACCTCTGTTGTGTCCCGCTCAACATGGATTTTAAAACGCTAACCCTACCGCAGAAATTTACTGTTTTTCTTAAAAGAACCAGTGTGCGAACTAGATGAAGGCTTGCCGGCAAAACGCTATCTGAATCCGGTGAGATGTTCTATTGCGAAAATCGTCACCTCTTTCCAGTGGAGTCGCGCGATTTTGGTATGGATGAGAGGTTAACGAAGCGAATATGGACAGTGGTAAATGGTAGAATTTGTTACGTCTGAATCGGAAGGGCCGATTCGAATGCGAGGGCGGTCGATAAAGGAGTACCGCCAGGGTTATGCATCTGCGCCACCTGTATTTACTGTTCATAATTTATTTAGCTGCAGCATTGTAGGCTCCTGGCCTTTTCCGCTTGGGCGTTTTGGTCTTCTGGACGGGATGGCCTAGGAAGGGCTATCAGCCAGGCGTTAAAATGGACAGAAAAGGGGGTTCTACCATTCACTACAGAAAAGCGTCAACTGCATTCAAGGAACACAGAGGGTGATACAACTCCACAAGTAAGCGGACTTTCGCGATAAATACATCAATCAAAGTTGCAGACCCTTGAGTCCACCCCACGTCTGATTCCCAATGGGCTGATCAGCGTGTCGCGGCTACAAAAAGCCAGTGGAAAGGCTGTTTAGATCGAGGACAATGCCGTTGAGCCAAAGTAAGATACTCCCGTTTATCCGTGTAATGCTATTGAAAGGCTTCATATGGAATGCTGTGTGCAGGATTGTTCACCATTCTTTCAAAAAGATGAAGGTTACTTGGAGGAGATGCAAATTCTAGCCAAACGCTTGACTGAAGTGTAAATACGGAAGACATTTGGCCTGGACTTGTTCTTATCGAAAGGCCCGAGGGTTTACGGTGAGCTGATTGAGACATTTAGGATGGTGAAAGGCCTATGTGGAATTTGGCCTGTGACTCATTTCCTGGAATAGCTTGAATTCAGAGCAAAGAAAGACCGTTGACACACCGTGTCAAAACTTTCAATGTAGAATAGCTCGAAATCGAGAGAAGGTCAGTATATATGTGCGTTTTTAAGGAATGCCTGTTACTTTTGAAGTTGCATGACAGTTTGGAAAGCTCACGGAGTAATCGAACTCCCGCCCTGAGTTTGAAACGAGTTCCTCCTTCTCTGTCCTTCCCCTCCGGCGGAAATCGATTTGGCGGAAAGGCAAGGATAATGCAAGGATGGCGATTTCTGTGCATACTGTGAAGGCTCGCTTGGCTCAACTAGACTGAGCTGAATCACGAAAACCAGAAACCGAAAACAAAGGGGTTAATGAGACTTAAGGACAAACGCGGCTATCGAGGTCACCTGGGATACATACTGGAGAGAAAAATGATGTTATCCATCTCGTGATGACGTCGAACCGCCTACAACGAGGATATCTTTCGGGGTAGCTAAAAGCAACCCCAAAAGCCTATTTTGACCATGTTGAGTGAAAAACCGCCAAGAAATTAGATCTACCTGCAGCCAGGAGAAACCGGCAGCCTGCGGAGATTTTTGCAGGCAGTACACAAGCAGGATCGATGAGTCTGGGGGCAAACGCTCATCCACACCACTCTTATGATGTGGTTTTCGGACGAGGCGATCAAGGCGAAAGCGGTGTGAAACGGCCTGAAACAAATGGACAGGTCGACGTCGACCCAGCGGTAGTAAAGTCGATGGCTGAGTTCCTGACAAAACCCTTCATCCAAAGCTTTGGTGCGTCGCAAGATGAAGGGTTGATTCCCGCGGACTAGTTGTTGCCGACACTCACACCCCTGCGAAAAGGCGAGGGCATAAATAATTGACAGCCATAAACCGGTGGGTCTGACATTCGCCTCGCTAAGGATTTTTGAAAGGGTCCTGCATGACAGGATGGTTAAGCCCCTGGAAGCACACAAACTAGTAGTGGTAGATTTACATGGATTTTGTGCAGTCGCTCGTGCCTGACCAGCTTCATTAGCTTTCCGGACAATGTAATGGGTGGGATGGAAGTGGAAAGAAGGGTAGAAGTCCGCTATCTGGCCCTCCAGAGGGCCTCCGATTCCATCAAACACAGGATTCCAGATCGGAAAGTGAAGGGTTTTGTGGTGGCTGCTAAGGTGAACAAATGGATAACATAGAGACCGAAGGGTAGATCCTTCTGGGTGAGTCTCGGGAAGTCTACCTTGCGCGGGACTGATGTGCTGCGAAGCTCCTCGGGAATCTATCTTATGCCCACTGCTGTTCCTAATGTATGTGGACGGCGTAAAAAGCAGATTGGAAGATACTCGTTATGTATTTGCAGACGACACCAAGATATTAAGGACAGCAAGCAGTGAAGCTATCCAGAAAGTTATGAATAGAGTTTACCAGTGGTTGGTAAGATGAAATCTTCCGGTGAACCTGAGCAGGTGCCAGCGGCCTATGAAAGCGGAAGCTGGACCCGCTGGCCACATGGGCCCACCTGGACATCAGGTTGCGATGGAACAAACGCAGCAACCAAAGGACCCTGGGGTATTAGTAGTTGCTGACTTCAAACCTGGTCTACAGTGTCAGGAAGCAGATAGGCATGGTGTGCCTTGCATCAACTTACGAGGAATGTAGGATCTAGTAGACCCAAAGTTCTTCCGCCCTTCACGGCGCTTGTCTGACTGCACTTGGAATACCGCGTCCAGGCATGGAGAACTTGTTTGGTAAGAGACAGGAAGATACCGAAGTGGATTCGGCGTGTTTTTTACGCTGGTTTGGACAGCTGAAGCACGTAGGATATGAACAGGGACTGAAAACACTCAACTTGTGCTCTCTGGGAAGACGTGGAGAAACAGGTGACATAATGCAGGCCTACAAGATGGTTAGGATAATAGCCTGGGTACGGGGTCACCAAGGAGACCCAATACGGAAAACGGGGAACGAAAAACTAAGAAGAAACCGGGAAAAGGTAGAAAGCGCGCTATAGCAGGGCTGAGAAGCAAATCGTTTGCCATGAGAGTCGTGAACGGCTGAAACAAGCTACCAGATGAAGTGGTCGAGGTTGGATCAGTGCTTGAATTGGAAGGGAGGCTAGATAGCTCATAGGTATCTGTATTCGAAGTAGAAGGTTTGTGAGATGTGAAGTTGAAGTGGATGGTCGGGGGGAATGCATCACATAAACTTCCCTTTTGAAGATGATGGAAATGAGAGCTGGAGTCAGATAAGAGTGTCGCAATTCCACCAAGGGAAATTAAGGGTTTCCCCACCCGCCTATTGTCGAACAGTCGTCTGATCGAAAGAGCTTTCGGTGCTTTTTTAACTAAAGCTGGAACTGAACTGAAGGTCGCCGCATGTGAAACCGTGTGCAACTACGACGCACCGCCCAGCGGTTACTTTGTGGCGCGTGCCCTTCAAACGGCCATTGTAACGAGCAAGTTGTAAGCTGCCGTTGTGGATCTCGTTGTGTAAGTGTTGTTGATGGCTGATACGCCTACCTAGCCTCGGTTCACGCTGTTTTTTCGTGCTGTCCATTGCGGATTAACGTTGAGATTACAATCGCACCTGAATTTACCTACCAGCAGGTAGAAATTTAAAGTTTGTGGCCCGGAAAATTGACACTAAGTGGATTAGTCTGTTGCCTTTTAGTGACAGATCCCGCGATGAAGGAAACTGCGGTTGCTTGGGTTAACCTTTCTTTCTTGCACATTTCCCTGTTAGTGAACTTCCGTTTTCCCATGATAGCGCTGCCTAAACGTTCATCAGTTATAGAAGGTAAACTGGCAGTATTAAAGTTCAACCAGCTGGCTTAAATTCGTTGTGTATAATAGCGTGTTTATGTGGACCTAGTTCTCTGTGTTTTGGCCCGTAGTTTCGCCATTGACAAAGTATTTTGTACATGTTGATCTTTTACAAACGATGGTTTTCCACGTAAACGTTTTCGCTGCATCGCACAGTGAAGACTTACCGAGCGGTTACATAAAAATCGGACTCAGTTTACTCGTTTGTTCCCGGCCCAGTCGATATAGGTCAGTTGTAAACAATGGTTGGGAAAAATTATAAAATTTTCGCCTATAGGCAGTCCGTCGCTTAGTAAATTCCAAATACCGAATTACATAAACTCACGAAATATTGTTATATTTGGTGACCATTCTGTCGTTTCTGGGGCCGCAGATTTCAGCCTTATTATACCTTATACCCCGAGATATTTTAAAGATGACTATATTCTAAATATTGCTCGGTTGAAAACTTTTATATAGCCGCAAAGGTTCCCAAAATCTAGCTCTGTGATTGGTTGTTCCCCTATCGACCAAGCTTACCCTACAAAATTATAAGCGATAGGGCTCACTTGACTTGTGGCCCGTATTGGTGGGCCACCAATAAAGGTGCGACTGTTCTGTTTTGGTCCTCTGTCTCGCTAGCGGGTTGGGTTGGCCGATCGAATCTCGCGCTCAGTTTCCGTGTGACTGTCTATTCGAAGAGATGCTGTCCGTTTTACTCTTGTGCGACTGCCGCACTTGAAGGCCCAAGCCAGTTTCATTGGGTCTCCAGCATCGGTTTGCGTTAATGTCCTGCTAGGCTGCAGGCTTTGTGCTATTGTGCGCATAGGAGCTACACATTTACTCTCATTATGTAAGGCGCAACGATGCCTAGCCATGCGCTACGGCGCCCAATCATTTCGGTGTCATTATAGTATGGTGTGACGTTTTCTGTTGATGTTCTGTGCAACAGTGTTTTGTGTTGACCTATCCAGCTCGAAACGCAACAAATGTTGAAGCTCAGTACTCGCTTATTGTCTGAAGTGGAGCAGCAACTTGACAATGCTGGAGCAGTTCGCTGATGAGTACGAGCACTTAACCTATGTGAAACACGATGCAGCTATGATCCAGAAGCCGGGGAGATTAAGCCACGTCGTTACTGCTGTCAAAGTTCCCAAGCCGTCCCTATCAACACATAAGTTGAATGCATGTCAAAATTTCCGGACACCCAAGCCGCGCTTGACTTGCAGGTATTGTGGAACATGGGATTTTTACAAACTGCCTGTTTCACACCCATCAGTGCAAACACAACTGTCGCTTTGCCCACAAAAAGGTTTCTCTCAGGCCAGAAAGTCCCGGTGAGCTACACCGAACTTGATACTGGATGGAGAAGAACTAACGGTTGTGGGCCGTTTCACTTGCCGTGGTAGCTGCGTGTCAAACGATGGTAACTCAGCAGTGGAGGTAAACAAGCGCATACCGAAGGCTCGAGCAACTTACGATGGACCGAAGCACTTGTGGCGTCGGCCTGATATTTCACTGAAGTTGAAAGGCCGTGTGTACTGTGCCGCCGTGCGCTCAATTTTGTTGTGCGGTTGCTAGACTTGGAGTAAGCGTATGAGAGATGTTCGTCGGTTGGAAGTTTTCGACCACCGATGTCTACGTAGTACCACTAGGATATGATGGGGTGATCGGGTGAGTAGTTTGGAGGCCAGGAATCTAATACAAGATGTTGACTATCAGAATACCTTGTTTCAGTATATGAAACTTAGTAGACTACGCTGGTTGGGTCACGTATTGTTTATAGCCACCACTCGTCTACCATATCGTGCCCCATCTTGGAAGTGGAAGAAGCCATGTGGAGACCAACAGATGACGTGACAACGTGGAATGAGAAAATGTGCAGCGAACTCAGGTAAAGTAGGTGTCTCCCGTCTACGTGGCTGGGGTCCGAAAGACTCATCAACTAGCTGGCTAGAGACATTAAAGGGTATGGCAGTGAACCGTTTACAATGGCAATCGTGTTGTCATTTTCTATCGAATCAGAATGATTGAAAAATTGCGTTTGTTATGTTAGACTGTGTCCTGCGTGTAGGTCCACTCCCTGTTCCCCTTGGATATTCACTCTTTTCATAGAAATTATTAACTCTGGGTAAAAAGCAACGGTCAGTGACGCTTGCCTTGCATTGCTGTTTAACGCTGAACGATGAATGACCTGCGAATTTCAGTTCAGTTAAGTCAAAAACATTGACTGATCGTGGGGTTTCAATTCATTCATTCTGGTTGTAGCCTATCGGTTAAATGCGGCCGATCAAAGAAAGTTTGTCCAGGTCGACATAAAAGATCATACAGTTCGGTCACAGCTGTACGCTGCATCTGATGTAAGCATCATGTCCGACTCAACATGGCTTGATGTTGGCCAATCGCCTAACTAACCCACATCAGTAAACGCGTGGGTGTATTAGAGTTAACCGGACATCTCCGGTATACTGTCGAGTGCATCGACAAGTTGATTTCGAAGTTATGCTACATAGCGAAATCCTATAATAACCCGCTAGGCGCTGAATGGCTAGTGGAGCTGGGACTACCCATTGACATTACCAACGAGTTCAGGCACCTCAGCAGGGTATAGATTTAATGTTCAAACAGTTCCCCTGTTTTTGAGGAAGACATCGGTCGCTGTAACATGTGCCAGGCTACTCTAAAATTGAGAAGACTGTCCGTCTGTTTTCCGCTCACAACGTTCAGTGCCGTACGCCACCCTACCACTTTTGGACCACGAGCTAGTGTCGGGGAGGCCAAGGGATTTTGGTCCCTGTATCAGTTTTCAAGTGGGCGGGACTAACCGTTGTCGCAAAGAAAGCAACTAGCATTATACTTCTTTGTGGTGACTTCACCGGACTGAGCGCTGCATTAAGCGGTGACTGCTATCCGGTGCCGGTTCCTTAAGATATCCTCACCAACCTCAATCACGGCGTCTGTTCTGTGAAGCTGGATTTAGCCAGGGCGTATTTCCAGATAGAAACAGCATCAGAATCTCAGAAGTTGCTGACAGTCAACACCCATCGTGAACTTTCCAACTTCAGCCTCTTCCCATTTGGCATAAAGACTGTTCCGACAATCGTTCAACGTGTGATGGATGCCATGTTGGCGGGCCTACGGAGAGTGTCGGCATGCCTTGATGACAGGAACTCCGGCAGGTGACCAGTAAGATCACTTGACCACAGTTCTTCAACGTATAGGTGGTTTTGGGCTGCACATGCCCAAAAAGACGTCGATTCTTCTTCAACAATCAAATTGGGTTCGTCTTCGGTGCTAACTTTAAGCACACAAACCCGTAGGATCTCACGGCAATTCAACCTGTTCTGAAGGACGTCTCATCTCCGTGCACTTTTTGGCTTGATCAGCTACTACAGCTTCTTTCTCCGGCACCGTCATCGTGCACGTAGTTCACTCAACGAGCTGCTATAAAAAGCGCAGACCTGGTGTTGGTTTTCTCAGTTTCTATCGGTCGTCGACATCATCATCATCATCATCATCATCACCATCGTCCAATGTTAAACAGCAATGCAAGGCAAGCGTCACTGGCCGTTGCTTTCTACCCAGAGTTACTAGTTTCTATGAAAAGTGTGAATATCCAGGGGGAACAGGGAGTAGACCTACACAGGCGGGAAAAGATAAGACGCTGCTGCAGCCAACAAACAAAACATAGTCTAACTACACAAACACTCTTTCAATCATTCTGATTCGATAGAAAATGACAACACGATTGCCATTGTAAACGGTTCACTGCCATACCCTTTAATGTCTCTAGCCAGCTAGTTGATGAGTCTTTCGGACCCCAGCCACGTAGACGGGAGACACCTACTTTACCTGAGTTCGCTGCACATTTTCTCATTCCACGTTGCCACGTCATATGTTGACCTCCACATGGCTTATTCCACTTCCTGGGATGAACGCAGGATGGGGCACGATATGGTAGACGAGTGGTGGCTATAAACAATACGTGACCCAACCAGCGTAGTCTACTAAGTTTCATATACTGAAACAAGGTATTCTGATAGTCAACATCTTGTATTAGATTCCTGGCCTCCAAACTACTCACCCGATCACCCCATCATATCCTAGTGGTACTACGTAGACATCGGTGGTCGAAAACTTCCAACCGACGAACATCTCTCATACGCTTACTCCAAGTCTAGCAACCGTACAACAAAATTGAGCGCACGGCGGCACAGTACACACGGCCTTTCAACTTCAGTGAAATATCAGGCCGACGCCACAAGTGCTTCGGTCCATCGTAAGTTGCTCGAGCCTTTGATATATACCTGTTTGCCTCTACGACGGCGGTGGCCAAACTGATAGGGTTGTGGCTTTCGACCGTGGAGGTCACGGGTTCGAATCCTCACACCGCCGTTCAACATCTGCACTTATGAGCTCTGTTGGTTGCGGCCCCCTTCCTGAAAAATAATTTACATTGTTATTTCAATAATGAAAGAAGTAAAGGAGGTATTAAACGGGGAATTACTGCTGAGCTACCATCGTTCGACACGTAGTTACCAAAGTAAGTGAAACTGCCCACAATAGTTAGTTCATCCCCATCCAGTATCAAGTTTGGCGCTACTGTCGTCCAGTCCTGTAACAGCACTTTACACTAAAGGTGCGATGCACACGCCAAACCGAGCAACCGACCTGGAGAGCCTGTCTAGTGCGCGTTGTGCATCGTTCGCGGATTCGCACAGATACACAAGGTCGTCTGTGTAATCTAGACCACAGCTTATCTCCATTCCCCAGTCTGACTCCTACATGATGTAAACCTCCTGAAGCACCTTTCGTCATCTCGCCCATGGCGACACTGAACCGGATTGAAGAGATGGGACACCCCTGTCGAACGCCTCTAGTCGTTTCGAATGAACTTGGTAGTTCATCGTGTACCCTCATGTGACCATAGGTATGCGAAAGGTATGCAACAGGTTCAAGGACTTCGGTGGCATACCCTCATGGTGGAGAGCACTGAATAGCACGCCATTCAGGTCGGGAAAGACTATAATCGTTGGGCGGCCTTATGTGTGACGCGTTTCTAGAAACTGCCGAACAGTGACTACCTGGTCGATGCAACCTCGACCTGGACGAAATTCGGCCTGTTGTTCGCGGATATTACTCTCGCGAATCGGAGTCAAACGGCGCAGCATTATCGAAGCTAACACTTTAGTAACTATCAGAATTGAACTAATCCCACGATGAATGCTACGGTCATTCCGTATGCCCTTCTTGAAGATGGGTACAATCAGCGACTCGCCCCACGATAACGGCATGCGCTCCTCGTTCCAAATATCATGAAGCAAGGAGGTAAGTGGTTTCAATGGAGCTTCTCCGCCCAACTTAAGAAGTACTGGGGGAAGGTCGTCAGGACCGGCCGCTTTCTCCTTCTTCAGAAGTCGAATATTGGCAGCTGCAGATGTCGGCCTAGGTAAGCTAGCGTGTGGCCAGCTAAACTGACCCTTCAAGCGATCAGCCCAAAGGCCCAGCCTTTGTTGTTTACCATGGATGAGCTCTACATCCCTATCGCATGCGACTCCACTAACCGGAGTTCGCCGTCCACCGGAGTTACGTATAAGCTTAAACAGTTTGTGACTGTTACTTGAAGCGGACGTTTCTTCCATCTCTTCGGCTACCTTAACCCACCAGTTCTCACGGTCATTCTTAAGGCCTATGGTCAACTGACGCTGCGACTGTCGACGCATCTTATTCATTTCCTTGCAGTTAGGCAGCTCGCATTTTTGCTCCATTAGACCCAGCAAACCTTGCAAGAACCAGTGACCTTGATGAACGCTAGACCTAAGAACACAGACGAAATCTGCTGCCAAATTCATAGCCTGCTTAATTTGATCCCACTAATCGTCCACAATGCTGCTCTTCGGTGTTCTTAGTTGCTTGGATAGTTTCTGTTCATAGCTGTTGAGAACAGCCGAATGAGACAAACGTTCGACAGCCAATCGGGTTTGTGGCCTGCGTCGATGGCCATTTAGCTGCAGCAAAATTCGCATTAAAACTAACGCATGGTCCGATTCGACGTACGTGGTCCAATCTGATCTACAGTTCTGGACAACGGCACCAACGGTAGCTTACTGCAATATGGTCGACCTGACTCAGACTACCTGTCGAGTTGGAGCGCCATGTCGCAGTGCGACGCGAACTGTGTCGAAATTCGTGCTCGACAGGAATAAATGATTGTCCACACAGAAGTGGTGAAGTCTTTTCTCGTTATCTTTTCGCTGAACAGGCGCATCGCCCATCTAAACAGGACTCCGATGTACTCAGTTTTCCAACTCGTGCATTAAAATCACCTACCATAACAATGTCGGAGTGCTTGCTCTTCCGAACAAGAGTGACGAGGTCATCGTAACACTCGTCTTTGTCCATATCAGTGCTACAGTCTGTTGGAGCGTATACCGACAGAACAAATAAACTGCGCTTAACACTACTATCCTTCCGGACGCAGACTGATCCTTTTAGTCTTATGGTGCACAATCGCCTGTTAACCGGGATCCAGTATGATAGGGCCGCTTCATCCTTCTAACTTGAGGCAATTCCTACACCGCTTTGACCCATAGCTTGAGCTACTTCGTCTCCTGAAGTGCGGAGAAAATATCTTGACGAGACATTAGGCGCAGTTAGTTGAATTACTCTACTCGCATCCTGAGTTCGTGTTTCACTCACGCAGCAGACATCAATCGAAAGTGAGTCCACTGTCAGAGCCAAACACGCCTATTGGCCAGGCTGCACAGTAAAGTGCGCACATTGGAGGAACCGAGATTCAGAATCTGACGAGGCTTGAGAAAATGCGAGCCAACAGACTGGAAGTCGCCTACTACACTACTTGACAACGAACCGTTGCGAGTATCGGGCGTGTTATCAGTGGGGGACACTGGGTAGCCAGAAAGGGCAAAAAGACTGGGTTGGAGACAGAAGAGACAGGCTGAATAAAAGCGAGGGAATTCAGAGCAGTGCCATGCTTATCACTACCCACCCCACCTGCGTTCGGTGCAATGGGCAGCGCGGTCCTGATAATCCTGCGTGACGACCGATGCAGTCACGTGTCCAGCATAGAAATTATGACACCTTTGAGCGCCAACGATCATATTACTCTGTCAATAAGTTACAGGTGCGACACTGCGATTGCGGCGAAAACATGGCTCGGACGAAACGTCTTGTATTTTTTTGATGATCCAGCGGCAGCTGCTCAAACCTTATGAGTAGTTACAAATGGTGTTAGTAACATAGTAACACGTGGGTTGTTTTAAGGGGAAAAATCGCTGGGCTAATGAACTCATTTGGTGCGTAGCCATGCCTGCGGCCCTCCTTGGTTTGACAGTGACTTAAGGAGACAATCTGGTATGGCCGCTCCAACACTGGATGTGAACGAAATACGGTAGGTATAGATAAATCAGAAACCTTCTTACCTCATTCAAACTCATTCCTAAGTTTAATCCGCTGAAATAAGGTATTCTGAGTACCGGCACCTAGTATTAGATTCCTTACCTCCACGTTATTCACCCGGTCACTCTATCATATCCTAGCGGTACTAGGTAGACATCGGTGGTTAAAAACTGTTGTTGCCGAGTTTGGTTAGTCTATGCACACACTGAAGCACAAAACACAAGTACTTGCGGCGCACGATATCACAGGAGCACACAGCCTGTGGTCTAGTAGAACACGAACACACACAGAGGTTGGAGACAAAAAGTTCGGGCTCAAGACTCAATGCCTGTAGTCGCACAACGAGTACGACAGATCCGCTCCCTTGAATGAGCAGCCACACGGAACAATAAGCGGCGCGAAATACGAATAGCTAGCCCAGCCCGCTAGCGGAACAGAGTACTGCCGCGCGTTTATTGGTGACCCACCAACACAAGTCAGAATTCAAGTGAGCTCTATCGTTTATATAGTTTTGTTGGGTGGACTTGATCGATGTGTGGACTAGCCAATCACAGAACGGGCTTTTATGAATCGTTTCGCGGACATATAAAAATATTCAACCGCGCAATATTTAAAATAACGTCAATTTCGAAATATTGAGAAAGGGACAGATTCTTTTAGAAAATTAATAGCAGGAATGAAATCTGCGGTTCCAATAACCTTGGATTGGTCATCGACCATAACAAAAAAACCCGAGCGATGGATATTTCCGACACGAGTACTCCGCCTTTTGAAGAAATATGATATCTACGGTACGAGAGCCGAATGGAACCGAACGAAGACACTTTGAGAAGCAGATCTTTATGACATACTCGACCAAATGCCTCGGAGATGTCCGGTGATACCAGGTATATTTCCGTGATTATCCGCTGCAGCCGACCAGAAGTGTGAGATAACTGCCGTTAGATCGCCTGTAGAACGACGCGAGCGAAATCCTTATTGGCGATCACTCAGCAAACCTTCGCATCCGGGGAACGGACGCACGTGGTCAAATAACGGTTTAGAAAGCTTTCGGAATTACAAAAGTGAGATTGATGGATCGATTATATTGAAATCGGAAGTGTCTCTGTGTACTGAGGTAGGAGAAATAGTTATCTTTCATGGAAATTGAAACAGTTTTTCTTGAGAGAAGAAAGATAGAGATGGTGTATTGTAGAGGTTAACTCTGGAGCACACTTTTAGGTTGATGAATGCCATGCCTTTCACACCGGTAGATTTAGAAATGTTCTTGTTAGAAAGAAATTGACGGGCCTTTCTGGAGGTCGTAACAGGAAGAAAGGCATGGCTGGAAACGTGAGAGGAAGGCAGGTGAGTAGGAATTTTAGAGGGAGTCAAGTTTGAGGCAAACATTGATCCAAGGGAAGGGAAAAGGGCCTTCTGACATGTCATCTGCGTCCACTTCACTATGGCATTCGATAAAGTTTCACACCACCGACTGGTCTTGAACCTGAAATCCCCCAGAGTTCCGGAAAAGCTGCCATTTGATTATGGGTTTTGTGCGAATGTCATTCGCTGTGTAGGTCGTTCACTCGTACTCCGTCTGCCGTGAGGCCGATAGTGATATGTAGCAAAGCTCTTCTCGATGTTCTTAAGCAATTTGTCACAGACCGTGAAATTTCCATGTTTTTTTGTATGCAGATGATTTGGAACTTCGGTTAGTAAACAGAGAGCTTGTCGTCCAGGGAGAACTACAGAGGACTTGGAAATTCGCCTGATGGTCGGAAACAAGGCAGTTGCCGGTGAGTTATGCTAGTTGCGCGGATATTCACAGAGGATGCGTGAAACGCGTGCCTACACCTTTCAGTCAAAGACTGTTTAAGCTTATACGCGACAGCGGCAAGCGGCGAACTTCGGTTAGTGAAGTCGTGTGCGATAGGACTGGAGAGCTCATCCATGGTAGACAGGAAAGACTGAACCGTTGAACAGAGCATTTCAAGGGTTAGTTTAGCCGGCCATGCGCTATCGTATCTAGTCCAACGTCTGGAGCTGTGAATCCTTGGGAGGTGTCACTTGATCCCCCAACTAAAGTGGAAGTGCAGTCGAATATTCAACTTCTGAAGAGGGGAGAAGCTGCCGGTCTCGTCGACCTTCCCCCAGTACTTCTTAAGTTGGGTGGAGAAGCTCCATTGAAACCACTTACCTCCTTGCTTCATGGTATTTGGAACGAGGAGCGCATGCCGTTATCGTGGGGCGAGTCGCTGGTTGTACCCATCTTCAAGAAGGGCATACGGAATGACCGTAGCATTCATCGTGGGATTAGTTCAATTCTGATAGTTACTAAAGTGTTAGCTTCGATAATGCTGCGCCGTTTGACTCCGATTCGCGAGAGTAATATCCGCGAACAACAGGCCGAATTTCGTCCAGGTCGAGGTTGCATCGACCAGGTAGTCACTGTTTGGCAATTACTAGAAACGCGCCACACATGCTCACGGCTGCCTTAGGATCGTAGTCTTTCTCGACTTGAAGGATGCTTTCGACTCCGTGGATCGTCCAGTACTATTTAATGTTCTCCACCGGAAGGTTATGCCACCGAAGTTCTTGAACCTGTTGCGAGCATTGTACTCGCACACCTATGGAGGCGTAAAGGTATACAGTGAACTGTCAAGTTCATTCGAAACGACTAGAGGCGTTCGACAAAGGTGTCCCATCTCCATTTCTGTTCAGCTTCGTCACGAGGTGATAGAAGATGCTTTAGGAGGTCTTTGGGATGTAGGAGTCGAACTGAGAAGAAAAGGGAAGCTGTGCGACCTAGATTACGCAGACGACGTCGTGTGTCTGTTCGAGCCTGCGGACCATGCACAACGGGCACTAGACAGACTCTCCAGGTCGGTTGCTCGGTTTGGCATATGCATTGCACCTTTAGTGTAAAGTGCTGTTACAGGACTGGACGACAGTAGTGCCGAACTTGATACTTGATGGAGAGGAAATAACAATGGTGGACCGTTTCACCTACCTTGGTAGCTGCGTATCCAACGATGGTAGCTCGGGATTGGAGGTAAGTATGCTTATATCTGAGGCTCGGGCAGCTTCCGCTGGATTGAAGCACTTGTGGCGTCGGCCTGATATTTCACTGAAGTTGAAAGGTCGTGTGTACTGTGCTGCAGTGCGTTCAGTTCTGTTGTACGGTTGCGAGACGTGGAGTATGCGTGTGGGCGATGTTCGTCGGTTGGAGGTTTTCGACAACCGATGTTTACGCAGTATGGTTAGGATTGGATGGAGTGACCGGGTGAGTAATATTGAGGTTAGGAATCTGGTATTGGGTGCCACTTCTGAGAATAGCTTGTTTCATTGTATGAACCTTAGTAGACTACGTTGGTTGGGTCACGTGTTACGTATGACGAACACTCGTCTACCATACCGTACCCTATTTTGCTTTCCTCCCAAGGAATGGAAGAAGCCATGTGGAGACCAACAGATGACGTGGCAACGTGGGATGAGAAAATGTACAGCGAACTTAGGTAAAGTAGGTGTCTCCCGTGTACGTGGTTGGGGTCCGAAAGACTCGTCGACTTGCTGGCTGGAGAAACTGAAGGATATGGCAGTGAACCGTTTACAATGGCGATCGTGTTGTCATTTTCTGTCGAATCAGAATGATTAAAATATATGTTTTTACAATTAGACTGTGTTCGGTGTGTTGGCTGCAGCAGCGTCTTATCTTTTCCCGCCTGTGTAGGTCCACCCCCTGTTCCCCTTGGATATTCACTCTTTTTATAGAAACTTGTAACTCTGGGGAAAAGGCGACGGTCAGTGAGGCGTGCCTTGCTGTTTAACGCTGAACGATGATGATGATGATGATGATGATGATGATGATGATTCCAGGATTTTCTGCTACGACCAGCTGATGGTGAAAATGATCTAGTAGGTAACATTTTCTTCGTTAACCACTCACACTCACCGCAGTCTGTGCCTCTGCGTGGGGCGTTCTGTGTGCTGTTCACTGTTCTGTCAGCTGGTTACTGTGCAATGTCTTCGAGTTGTTGTGCATCACTCACAGGTGCCGATCACAAGTGTTTTTGTTTGCGAGGGGTGGGGTATTGCTGCTTTGCTGTGTGCCTTTGCGAAATTCACGAAGCCGAAGACCATTCAGCAAACGGCCACTCGATTAATTGTATGGCTACGTGGACTCAGCTACAAGGATCGTTTACAGTTGACCGGGTTGTTTTCTGCGGCGTACCACCTTGCTCATGGAGATCTTATTTGCGTTCGGCGCACCATCCGAGCAGAGTTGGGACCGGAGCTGCAGGCCAATTTCCCACTCTACGACTGGACCTGGACCAGAGGACATGCATCCACACAGAGAAATAGAATCTACCGGGTTGTCGCTAGTCCGTTGCCTCTTTAGGAGAGCAACCAGGCCGTGGAACTTGCTACCGGCAACGGTGGTGGGAGGGGATGACTACCACAAGTTCATGTCAACGTCGGTAACTTGTTGGTGAGTTCGTTCAACTCCTTCCCACGGAGGGTCGGGGAAAATTGGGAGCAACAGTACTTTAATGAAAAAAGAATGAACAATGAACCTTTTCGAAGCGCGCCACTCCGCTTGGTAGTACATTTTTGGTACTCACCTGGGAACCGAGTGGTCAGAAAGGTCTTCGTTTGTGACCGCCTGAAGTGGTGTGAAAGGCCCACCCTGTTTTTCCTCTGTAGCCGCCCTGTGGTTTCGGTGTAGGTGGAGTACAAAATACTGTAGACATTGTTCTTTCGATGGGAGGGAGGAATACATCGAACAGTTTGTGCATCATCGTATTGGACTTGATTATGTAAGTTTTGGTGAAGGGCGATACGCTTACTTTCACGTTGAATCATATGTTAACACCCCTTTGAAAAACACTACCCCACGTATATATTACATTGGTTCGGCTGTGTAACTGTTGATGGTGGCTGATACGCTTATTGTCCCAATACACGCGACGATTTGTTAGCTCGTCTTGAGGTCACCAATGCCGCTTTTTTAGTTGATGATTTACTTTTTCTTTTCTTTTAGTGACGAAGTAACATTCCTAAACAGATTTAGTCGTAGATTTTGGACGTAAAGTTGGTATAAAACCATTTTCTCTGAATGAAGGAAGCTTCAATTTAAGCTACTTGACCTTCGCCAGTCATGATTTAGCTAATCGCAGTGTTTTCTTGAATTTAGTGACGGTCTTTAATGATGCCCGGCCTTTTGGATCCATGGGTCCCTGGGCCTTTCGACACCAGGAAGAAATGGATCATATTCATTGGCGAATATGTGGACGGTTTGACAAAGTTTTGGTTAAGAAACTTTCAAGAAGGCTTCATTCCCTTTTAAATTTGGAGCATGCTTTTGTTAGTCAGCTCTGCTTAGGAATTCACTCTATAAGATCGACAGCCAAAAGATGATGCAATAGAATAAACGGACCGATGTAGAATTACCTTACAGTACGGTGGCGAACACCCGTTCGATTTTGAAGTGAATGTCGCTTCAAAATCTTCCGATTCCTGCTGATAAAAACAATCTGAAAAATCTGATAGTCGGCCGACAAATCTGATTCACTAAATGCCGTAGGAATTCAGGCTAGCTGCCGTAAGTTATTATCTCAAGGAAATCGGAAACCGGCGGTTTTTCACCAGTAAACTTGGAGCTGCTGTGCTGAACTTCGGTTGGTCAAGAACTTTCCGATGGATATCCGACTTCCTAATGAAAAATCAATTGAACTTCAGGGATAATACGTCGTTTTCAAATTCCTGTTTCATGTTAGTAGGTATCTCGAATCCCATATCACTCATAATTGTAATAAGTGAACTGTGATTGACTGCTGATACTATTTGAATCAACTGCGTAGTATGGTTCACTTTTCCGTCGTAAGAAAACTGAGTTTCTTCCACGAAGGCAAATCTTTTTTACAGAATGGTCAAATATCTCCATTAATTTAGTTTGCTGTGGATGTCCGTATATATCTCACTAATTCTTGTCAATCTTGTGTGAGATCGGTATAGCTATGTTTCACCGACTGCCTTTTGGACTTTATCTTTCATGTCGGCTTTTACGAGACGCAAGTTCTACGGATATCCCATTCTGTGTTTGCGCCATTTCAATTCTCTTATTTTGCTATGTTTCGTAGATTTATGTAGTGGTAAGAACGCCCCATAGCCGCCAGGATCCACCATGCGGGGGAGGAGGAATGAGCAACCATGACAAGCCTGAATTGGTATAGAACCATCTTGAATCCCACTAAGTGGGCGTCCCTAACCGACAAAGACCCTCATTTTGGGGCCTCAACCAGGAATTCGGGAAGCACCAACCGACACCAAAGTGAAAGCTGTTTTCTCCATCCTCTTGCGCCGAGTTATGATCTGACCACCGCCTCGCTTCTCTCGGTATAGACAGAATGAAAATGTAAACGATTGTTAGGCAAACGGAAGACGTGTCACAGTCACCGAAGACGATGATCCATGCCCATAGAAATACTGCTTCTTTTCACGCTGTAATCCGATTCAAATAATGGTATGGAACATAGGTCAAGGTAGCCAGTCGATGACAACAAATAAGTATGAAGGTTTTAACCAATGGACTGGCTCATGTACATCTAGTTAGGTTATGGGATTTTGGTCCACAAGATCCTCTCAGGCGATTGCTAGACACGACAACTAGTATAAGTCAGTGTCGAAGTCTGCAGTGTTCTTGAATTCGAAATCTTCTCTCTTATATATATTTGTCCAATTTATTACCCTGCCGTTCATTTTTTACCGTTTCCCGCTCTCTTTTTAAACCGTGCGAAGGATGACAGGTACCAGAAGTTATTAAAACAAACCTAGTACTCCAGTTACCGCGCGAGCCCTTCCCGAAGGTGGGAGAGACTTGGTCGGGACCGAGCCTTCTTTGATCAGTTCCATTCCTTCATATTTAGGCAAATTTGGGGAATTGCTGTCGAAGGCCGGTTCCTGGTTGCGATGTGGGGCCTACGTTTCCTTGCGAATCTCCGCCCGTTTTATATATATATATATATATATATATATATATGTATATATATATATATATATAAGCAGGAAGTAGTATCTGGATGCGTAAACAAAATTATATATATATATATATATATATATATATATAAGATCCCAGCTAGCTAATCGGTAACCACAAATTGAAATCGCTACCGAGGCTAGTCTGTTCATATTTCTATGTCGTGTCGTAACCTGAATGCTCCATTTCTTCGTCCAGTCCTAGTCATCATGCGATAATGCGCTCAAATAGGTAGATGTAAGGCATGAGTGTAGAACATTCGTAGTGGTTTTCTGGTGTTTACCTTGATGCATGAGTGCAGTAGGAGGGATATGTCCGGTAGCCACTAGGGTCCACTGCACGGGAGGATGGGAATGCAACCTTCACCGTGAAACTTGGAGTGACATAGAGCCATATTTAGCCTCATTAGGTCAGGTGTTATAACGAGCTGAGCGACAGCGGTTCGCCTTCTATCACCAGAGTGACCGTCAGATCTAGGATTCAAACGTCTGACCGTTTCGGTGACAGGTGCTAAATCCACTTGACCACCTCCGAAGAGGCGGAGCTTTCTGGGCCTTTTTGGGCCAGAACAAACATTGTCTCCAGTAGATTCCAACGCTCCTTGTGCTAGTCTTCATCACGGACGAGCTGACTTTTGATCTATAGTAAGACGTGTGAAAATTCGCAGAGAAAAGTCCGACAGCTGTCTTGTTTCTGATCATGGTACTAACTAACATTCGAGTCTCAAAATCCCGTCCATTTGTTACAGAGGTGTTTGGTGTAAAAGATAAATTAGATTGCTAGTCCGGGTGCCAGACACCTGGTGCCAACATTATGACCGTCGATGATAAAGCAGACTAAGTGCCTGTCACTCCGCAAAAGCCAGATTCACATCCAATGTTCGCCAGCCACCTTGGTGACAGATAGCAATTTGCTGTCTCCCAGATTCTTACTGCACCTGACCTGTTTTGACCTCATGGAGTAGACACCAGCAGCTGCAGGGCATACCACTTCCAATGTACTCATGCATGAAACAGTGAAAAATGAAACGGAGTAGCAGGCGCCGAAGCTGTCAATTGACGGCACTGAGAGTCACCGAAATACCGGAAATCAAGAGACCCATGACAGTCGGTTAACAACACTAGTGATTTTTTTAATGGCTTGCTTGATGTACTGGTATAGTTGAAGTAACATGACTCATCCATTATGCTTACCCCCCGGTGGGAGTGTGTGATGGCCCGGAAACCATGACTGAAACTTATTGTTGGGGGACTACGTAAATTCCCAATTGATTATTTAGTTTGTTGACACCAAAGGTAAGCATTCAGAGGAGGTAGTTACACACAAGTAGTGCTTTACAAGTCATCTTGGTTTAGCTTAATGAAAGTGGTTGGGATAACGTTGCCGAAAAATACTGTTTGTCAGTAGCGCATTTCACTGGTACATAGTGTATACATTCAGTTTACGAAATACAGTTACACTATTGGTTTGTCTTATAGTTTTGCCTTGGTGGGGTTATCACTTTACCAAAAATGTTACATATCGGTGGTCACGTTTGATTTTTCATTTGGGGATGTCGAATGAAGCGCCTCAAGTTCGGTCTTAGGAGTTTTCGCTCAACCATGGTGTCGTTTTGTCATTGGCTTTGTGCTTTTTCTCGCGTGTGGAATAGTTTGTTCCCATTTTTTGGTAATCATCTGGTCTCCAATTGTGTGTGGATGCCCTCTGTGTTTTAGAATGCCGGAAGCCGTGAATGTTTCGGACAACAGCTGTTCATCTTCTGATACTTGCAGCTTAAAATGTAACTTGGTGGTGAGTGTTGTTGTGACCTTTCATTGGAGTAGTTTGTGAATGATTGGGAGATATTATTTGTTTACTTCACTTATAGTCATTATTCCTTTACTTATGCCCACTTTGAAGCCATATTGAAACCAGTACAACTCATCTCATTATATCACGTTTCATGTGCCTGAGATGAGGAAAGCGGATGGTGTGGTGAAGTGGATGAATCAAAACTGGAAAACGTCCATGTATGTAATCCAGATCTAAATCTGAACTAGGGTAGTGGTAGTAGCTAGTTTCGTTGTTACCCCTTGACTGCGAGGGAATTAGGCCCAGCGAGCTTTAATGCTTGGACAAAATGTCGCTGGATGCATGGTGGAGAACCGTATAACCGAATCATAACAGCTTCCGCGACTCGAAAGATTCGGCACTTGAGCAATCTTGAGTGTCTATGTGACGCCATGATGAAACGCCTCGTTTGCATTCTCTGAGTGGCTTCACTAAATGAGGCTTGAAAAAACATCACTAATAACTGCCCTGGTCGTCCCACTGTTCTTTCAAGCCGGATAAGGCTCACGGACCCTTTCGTTCAAGTCCCAGTGGTACGAATCGTATACGCAGTTTCGCACGAACAGGTAAACGGGTATGTATGTAGCCAAGTTACAGAGACTTATGCTTTATCTTTGGACCATAAGCATAAGTCCGTCTGCGATGTGAATCGAACTTCTGCTGCCTTAGCAGTAAGAGAAGGCAGTTGAGCATGAAGGTTGAATTTGAAGGAGACTGTCGTTTGATTGATTCAAAAGAGGTCGTTTTACGGTTAGAAGACAAATGCCCAGAATTTATACTTTATTCGGTATAACAAAAAAGTGGAAGCTGAAAAAAACGATAGAAAGCAGGATTAGAGAAATGTCGCTTGGGTAAATGCAAACGGGTTTAAACATGACTAAACCTAATAGAGACGGCTAGCTGTTTGTGTGGGAGATGAGTGGGAAAGTTTTCGGGTAATGGTACTACGGAGGCGAGCTCTAAAGATCGAAAACCAGTAGTATCGATAGAATTTGTACAACGAAGCAACTATCCGACGGTGAATAGAGATTGAGGATTAAAGAAGGCTTGTCATCAGCCGGATGGGATTTCGTTGAACACAGTCAAGAGGTAAAAGAGAACTAGACGAACCTCCACCCCACACGTGACCGCAGCACTGAAGTGTGAGACGAATTTAAGCTTTGTGCAGCAGAAGATAGGCTACACTTAGGAAATGTCTGATGCGGAGGGAGAAGTCATCTTTCGGTACATCACGACGGTCAAGATGAAACTTAAAGCTTTACCAACATTGAAACAATTGTAGAGAGGCTGGGAAGAAAAAAATCTGTGGAACGTAGTTCGGTTTAAAGAATAAGTCCTCTTATTACATGAGTATAATGGAAGAGGCATTTCCTGTACATGCTAAGGCTCACTGGATTGGGGAGGAGAACCGGTAGCCATGACCCTGAAACTTGGATTGGCATGAACTGCGTAAGGTTCAAATAGGTAAAATGTAGCGAGCTGGGTGACAACCAATTGCGCTGTGGCATCAAAATGACCAACAGATCTGGAATTTGGGTCTCTAACTTTTGTAGGACGAGGCTGAGCAACACCGCTGGAATGACGTTTCAAGGAAACTGGAAAATAATGCTTTTGGGAGTAATACATGGAGCATGACTGTATGAAACCCAAGTGATGTATTAGAAGTCGTTGGCTAGTAATAAATTTTCTGCACTACGGTGACATCAGTGTGTGTGTTGAAATGAGAAATGCAGTAAAAAGAGACACAATAAAGGCTTATGTCATTGGAAAAGTAATGAATTAGATGGATACTAGTGGAATAAAGGTCAATAACGAATGCAAGCGTAAGTTCTTAATCTCACAGAACACCAGCACTCGCAGGAAATCGCTGGGACAGAATCTCATCAACTCCGATCTAGGCGGTTCGCTTATTGACGTAAATTGATGTCCACGCTACGAGAATTAGAGCCAACCCAAACGCGGATAGTTACACCTGGAAGGCTGTCAACTCGGACGAAAAACTTCGATATATCGAGCGAGACCAAATGATTGTGTCCGTGGTTACCAAGTGTCAGAGGAGATCCAGCGGATCACGAGTGAAACGCTGAGGCTGTAATCCGCATTGGCGATAGCTCCGCATTCGGAAAGCGGTCACAGTTTTTCGGAGATGATTGTTCTGAACGATTTTGGGGTAGCGACTATTTAAGCAAACAGACGGCAGTTTTTCAACCAAATGTTCGCCGCGTTCGAGAATAAGAAAGACGTTATTGCTTATAGAGGTTGGGTAGAAGCTGGAGACAGTAAAAAGTTGGAAAAAAGATAGAGTAGCTGACACAAAAGAAAACCCACTCAGGGACACATTTTGAGGGCAGTGAATGCCGTGGCATCCAAACTAATTTGTTTGCAGACCTTCAGAGACTGCAGTGTTTGACGGGGCTTCTTAGTACCAATACAAGGTAGAAAAAATGAAACAGTGAGATAAGGAACGGAAGATGTAGAGTAATTAGATGAAGTGGAGATAGAGGCGAACCGGAAGCAAAAACTTTCAGTCCTTTCATGTGGTTTAGTGGAAATATCACCAAAGGAATTACAGATGGGAGCGGCGAAAGTTGGGAAAAACCACTTTGGGAAAAGAGCAAAATGTTTGGGTGTTGGTGTTGGAGGAGACCAAACGTTCTAGAGTGAACGAAGTGTTTTTTAATTTCATATTAGACTATGCATTTCTCTTCACCGCAAAGAAGAAATACTCCATGGACTCGCATACGAGACAAACCACTAAACAAGTGAAAAATCATGGGTAAGGAACTTGCAGTGATATATTACCACTGGAGTGATCAATACTTCGTATGTGAACACTCAAGAGAGAAGATTGGTGTTTTTAACTCGAAATTGAAAGGTTAGTATTTTCATAGTTCACCTTCAAAAATGAGTCCATAGCTTCCTCAATGTTTGATACCACTTTTATACGCAACAAAGCTCAATTTTAATTCTTGTTTATTCTTTGCTTCTCCTCGCACACCTTCTCCCAGTTGACTGCGGAACAAAAGGAGTGGTTCCTCGCCAGCATATTATGTGACCAACTAAAGATGACTGGCTTACTGTCGAAAAATCCGCAACTTGTTGAGTGGAAAGTACGTTTACCGTTCGTTTGTTTCAGCCTCGGTTGGATCACCTAGCTTTACGGGAACGAAAATAAAAGAAGAAGTCGGTAACTCTGTTTCCAGGATGCACGGGTGCACAAAGTATCCCTTTCACTTCCCGTTCTTCTTCGTTACTTTTCTGTCACCTTTTAAGAATAACTTTATTAGGGCCATCTTAGTTAAAACAGAAGCTGGGAACCAGATAGGCTTTTTTGGAAGCATGCATTACAATGCTGACCGTATTATTACTTGTATTCTAATCACTGTCAGGTTTAGTCATTATTCTCCTCTTAGATCAATTGTTTTCACGTGGTTCAGGGCAATGAACTTTGTTTTTTCTGCCCTGTATGCCTTGCTTTTTTCGCTTCTTTTATTTGTGACATAAATAGGCATGCTTATTTTAGAAAGAACATCGAGGTTGATTGGAGACGGTGAGGGACATTGGTATTAGCTCAGCCACACAGCGTGATGTTCTTGCCTGGCTGATTTACTGGGAATAAAAATCCGCCCCCATGAACGGTGCTCGTGCAAGTGATTTCCTCACAATGTTATCATAATTGTTTTGTACGAAGGCTCATCCATTTTTTATTACTGGCACCAGACGGTTTACAATCCCGAGACACATGGCAATCATAACCGAGCGACGCGAAGTTAGTACAACGACCTGTGTTGTCATTGGTTAACTCTGTCACATTCCGTCACACTTCGATTTTCTGAAGCCGTCCCATTAGAGCACTTTGGTGGCGCACGTCTGACTGGTCCGTTCTTGATCTGGTTGTTAGATCATGATTCAAAACGACTAGAGCCTGACGACCGTATGACTTATGGCTTTGCGTTTTTCGTTAACGCCCCAATTAACCCCCTCTCACACCCATTACGAATTCCCCAGCCAAATAATTAAATCGTTCACGTGTTAAGTAACAGGTGGCTTTGCTTCTTGGATTCGCAAGCGACTGCGAATTACTGTTTGTCTTGCTGTTTCCAACACTATTCGAGTAAGGGAATAGGATTTATCTAACGAACGGGTAACAAGAATTTCTTTTCAGTGTGCCTTAACAGCAAAGTCAGAAAGAATGGATGTTGAGTGTATCGCGACCAGTGTCACTGCGTTCATACGCATCTTTACGAAGATTGGTTTAATTGTTTGTATAGTCACCAAGATAACCGTTGATAATTGAGCCACGACTTAAGTGGATGACATGACGCGACTGACAGCGAGTGTTAGAGAAATCAACTGTTTGCTTTCCGAGACAAGTCAAGCGCGGTAAGTTGTACAGTGCATTGGGGAAATGGTGATACGAACACCTAGAAGCTTGGTAGGAAGTCTCCTGCCCTTTTAGACAAATCAGGCTGGGTCTATAAAGGCTTGTCTGGCTGCATATGCAGAATAGAAAGATAGTTGCATTATTCCATAGTCTGTGGTTTCACTAGGGGTTGTTACTCAGCGCTCGAAGTGCCGTCTATGGGGTCATCAGTGTCAAAAACTGAATCGTTCAAGGTCACGCACAAGGCTGCAAACATTGGTTTGCTCAGATATACTGATTTACTAGGTATTTCTAGGTACAAACCTGAACCGAACAAAGAGCACAAATGGTTTATCAGCGTTGGATTAATTTCCTAGTTTAACATTCATTCTTCCATTCGTTGTCACTCTTGTCGTATAGTTAATCATTCACTCCAGAGTTTTATCCAGCGTACCCGTGTACCAATTCTGGAAAACTCTCTTCGACACATTTTCCAAACTTGCCAAGGGACGGTTAAATCTGAAAGGCTGGGAGTGATTTAACGTTCGATTCGGCCCCTCACACGACAACGTAAACTCTCACTGAACCAAGCAAGTGAGGCAGGGTGAGTTATGTTCACTAGGACCACATCTTCTCACGAACATAGTGACCGTGGTTCAATCGGGACGCCAACGGGCGACGTAAAACGGACTGGGTGTTTCCGTAGTGCAGACTTTATGAGAAAGCAAAGGAATTGGAATGTAAGCTGATCTTTCTGTTACTTTCTTGACTATACAGACGAAAAATTTAGACTTTTCGTGAAGAGGTTCATAAAACCAAGAATCCTGGTGCGCATTCGTGAGATTCACGTGCTACTAATAAATCGTATTAGACCAAAGGTGAATTGATGCATTTGGCTAGAGGCTCAGTGCATCGGATTATCTGATAAATCTGATGCACAGAAGTCGCTGATCATCGCCGACTAGGCGTTGCGGTTTCAGTTCAAATCTATGCTTTCAGTAAGGCCAGTGCATAATCTGCAGTGTACGAGCTAAATGCCTATGTTAACCTGCATGCATCAGTGTTCGCACATTGCATGCGCATAGTTTGACGGGGGCATCGGGGACGAAGAAGTGCATCAGCCGGAGTAAGCAGGTTCGGTGAGATTTTGATGCTATTTGAGGGAGAACGCGAGAGAACAGAAACAGCAGTTATTCCAATGACACTGCCACCACTTTGGTGGTGGATGGCGATTGCTGCTGCCCGAGTCGTTCCCATACATGACCGAATAAGACATTATGTGGTTCTCTTTCAGTCACTGCACAAGACCTTTTTGGAGATGGGGACAACGATGAACTCTCCCTTTCGGTAGGGACTTTTTCGGAGTTCTCTGACCAGTTCCATTTCCCCATTTTTAAATATATCTGGGAAAAGGACATCGGAGCTCGGCGCTTTATCTCAGTTGGTGGATCTGTTGTAACGGATCACCGGACACTTGCCGGAATAGCTGCGGGAAGTGCTGACTCCGAGAGCCAGCGAAATTATGTTTGAAAGAGCTCCGCCCGAAGTACAAGATGGCAGTGCAGGTTGTGGGTTGGCGAGCCGTCAGTTTCACATTTCGCTTTACTCACACTCAACGCTTTCCTGTCGGAATTTCCAATGGCGGCGGCACGTCCCATCTCCAAAGTCTGTTGAGATCACCAGATCTTGCGATCCCTATGCAAGCTTTCACTGAGTTTATGTCTCCTTACGAGCCGTGCTTTATTGTACTCGCTACCAGTCCGGGATGGTGTGGCCAACGTCGAGAAGGTGCAAAGATTCAGCAGAAACCCAAGTGATACAGCGCGACGGGTCAGGTCACAACTTACCAATCCATCAGAATGCAAGGCATTCTTGATAAGCAACCAGTGCTCATTGATGTTCTGAGGTGGGGGCAATGCTAGCTTTTCAGCCAGCGTGCTTCGAAAAATTGATAAGCGAATCGGATCAGATAACTTGTTGCCATCTAACCGACGCTGCAGCGTGCGTCTTGAGCACTCACCAAAGCACTTGGCCAGCTTAATGCAAACTGACGTGTGGTCGGAGTCGAGGGGAGCGCCCCGGTTCGACCGG
>LUCM01001791.1:49505-175671 GCA_008360955.1 Fasciolopsis buskii
CTGCTGCCCAATGGCCACACCATCACGTCGGATACACAGTCTATGATCTGTGACAAATGCGATGCTCTTTCATATACACTTGTGTTCGATAAATTCATCTGACTAACACAATTGCCTACTGGTTCACGGTTTCGACTGCCATTACCCTTCTTAATATGTCTAGTACGACTAGAATTGGATGGAGTGACCGGGTGAATAATATTGAGGTTAGGAAGCTGGTATTGGGTGCCACTTCTGAGAATAGCTTGTTTCATTGTATGAACCTTAGTAGACTACGTTGGTTGGGTCACGTGTTACGTATGACGAACACTCGTCTACCATACCGTACCCTATTTTGCTTTCCTCCCAAGGAATGGAAGAAGCCATGTGGAGACCAACAGATGACGTGGCAACGTGGGATGAGAAAATGTTCAGCTAGTTGATGAGTCTTTCGGACCCCAACCACGTAGACGGGAGACACCTACTTTACCTAAGTTCGTTGTACATTTTCTCATTCCACATTGCCACGTCATATGTTGATCTCCACATCGCTTCTTCCACTTCGTGAGACGAACGCAAAATGGGGCACGATATACTAGACGATTGGTGACCATAAGCGGTGCGTGACCCAACCAGCGTAGTCTACTAAGTTTCATATACTGAAACGAGGTATTCTCATAGCCAACACCTTATATTAGATTCCTGGCCTCCAAACTACTCACCCGATCACCCCATCATATCCCAGTGGTACTACGTAGACATCGGTGGTCGAAAACCTCCAGCGGACGAACATCCTCTACACGCATCATTTGTTTTGATTCGTCTGGACACTTGGTGTGGTTCATTCGGTTTGCTTCTGCATTCTAGTCGTGCAAAAACGGCTCGATGCCAGTTGGTGCATAATAGTGAATGAGTTCACGCGGTCTCATTCTGACTTTGCCATCCAAACACGCTCACCTGGGACTGTGTGATGGTACCCGTTTCCGTTTACTGATTGAAGGTCACAGGCTGCGTTCCATTAAACTATGATTATTCGTAGCCACTGATATAAGTCGGTTTGGTTTTGGGGACACAATGGGAAAATGGCATTGTCTCATAGATGCTGGAGTGGCGGATTTGGAAAAATCGAGGAGACTTTTTTTGGCGATGTTGGCTGTCTTGTGGTGAACTCCGCTGGAAGATCGCATCAACACGAACTCTGTTTCGGCTGTTCACCTGAAGAGACTGGAAATGTGAAATGAATTTCTTTGATACCCTTCAGTAAGAGACAACACTATAGAAGTGCACGGTCAACTTAAACGAACGCCATTTTCAGATCAAGAAAGACGAACACTGTGGGGTCTACTAAGAGTATGCTCATGTTCTTGTCTTTGTCGCAGCGTGTAGATTTGGTCAACACTGTTTCACCCGAATTGGAAACTGGTTTGATTCTCGCGCGTATACCTTTCGCGAGCACTGAATAATCGGCGGAGAATATTACCCACCAGCAGTGTAAATGTGATATTGACCAAACTGATTATTCTATGGTTTTCACATAAGTATTTATCACCCTTTTAATTCGATACGATCACCGATCCATAACAGTTCTTGGGACTTTCTTCATTTGCGCAGAATTTTGATAGCTCCGATGTCAACACTTTTCCACCGTCCTTGAAAAAAAATGGCGAGAGTTCATCCAATCCAGCTTCCCAACAACTTTCTAGAAAATTTCTCTTTGATTATCTTCATTTCCGATGAAGGAATGGTATCTACCTGGAATGTTTCACTTGCAGCTATTGAACTGCTTCTCGATGTGCTCTGTTTCAGAGTTCCAGCTTGCATCCTTGGCCTAAAATTTCCACCTTAGAGCCCGCTATGATGACTACCTACTAGTTGCCGGGCTAATATTTTCTTTTGCGGGGTCATAGTGGACAAATTTAACTGGTTTGACTAATTTAGGAAATGGTCGTCTAAACTTGGTGCTAGGCGACACCTTGTTGTCGCATGGCTCGTTGCCACACTTAACCTATGAAAACCCCACATGATTCTGTGGGACCAGGATCATGGTTACAGGTCCTCCCGGTAGTGTCGTAAGGCCCAGCGGTTATTGGATGTGCTCCTCTCATTACACTGTTGTCTTTAGGATGTCACGAAAAAAGGAAAGAAACGTATCACTTAAGTTATACCAGTGCATTAAACATTGTATCGTCTTCATGTCTTAATGATGAAGTAGATGATTCGTCTTAAGACTTCAGCTTCCAACACGATGTTGCTGTGTCGCGGAAGTGGTGGGTTTTCTGATCAGCATTATTCCTATTCGCCGCCACAAAGGTTCTTTGGTGGTGTCGTAACTTGAGGAACATGGCCAGTCATTAAATAGTGTCATGAGCCATTGTCTTCGGTTGAGGCGTTGAACTCTGGTATACGCATACGAACCAGATATCTCGATCAGTGCTGCTAGATTACTAAGGAGTTTCTGGCGTCTGATCAGATGCGTTGCTGAGCTCATATGTATTCGACACTACCCCCCCCCCCCGGATTCTGTTTTTAATCATCTGCAATTTGGTGACATTTTAGCCATATTTGGACGGTTGCCCTTGATGTGATCAACTTTCTAAATGCCTAATGTTTCCAATTATTCGCCCTGTACTTTCTACGACTCAGATGGCTGTCGGTCACAGGTAGTGACGCTACATGTTTTCACAAGGTTGCTCCGTTGCGTCCGCCGTAATCAGGGCTGCTCGAGACGTGACGGTGTTTGTCTTGCATCGCGGAATGCTTAGTGAATACAATTTTAACGCCATGTTCTTGTTGTTTGTCTGAAACGCTTTTCCTCATAGGTACGGTTACAAGTTAGAAATTGTTAATTCACATTATCGTTCAAAAATGGATGCCATTCGTGCGCTGCTGTACTCATATAATGCACATCGACCCCAGACGACCGATTCTCAAATCGATCAGGTCTTTTTCTCCACTTTGGCTACGCAAGAAAACATTATTACAGCAGCTGACAGGTAGTTAGCATGGGGAGTTCTGCGATAGTCATTTTTTCTAAGAGTTTATAATAATTTCTTAATGGGTGGGATTCAGTCTAGCTAAGTTTGTTTCTGAAGTGTTGTTGCTATTTTCTTGTGGGTTTCCTACCCAACAGGACTTTTCACCTGAATCCTGAGGATGGGTTTATAACATTTAGCCTGTGATTGAGCAATGCTTTTTCCGATGAAATTCATGAACTAGAATGGACTTCAATTAAGGTAGCCGCAGGTATTTTGTTGTTTTTCGTGAAAGTGGTTGTTGCCGTAGCTGCGCGGACGTCCGACCGCTCATTTGGTTCTTCCCAAATAATCCGGCTTGTTACATTAACGAAAGCAATACCTGACCGTTTAGAATTCATTCTGCAGCGAAGCGCTACAAGTGAATATCATCTCTCGGGTGAAAAACAGGAGGTTTGTTGGTGAATAAAGAAAGGATTAAAACGGTCAAATTCACTGGACCGTAAGAGTTTTCTCTGTTCATTTCAAAACTGAACATGTTTATGGTCATATTTTTGTGCTTGCACCTCTTCCATATGCTTGTCCTGCTTTGCATTTTTGATATCCTAAGTTAATAATCTGATCCCCAACCATCTGTCAGAGATTCTTCTGTGATATAATTATCCTTGGCCGATTTTTACATTTTTAGGGGGGAGGAGGCGAGGGGAAATGGAAATCTCTGCATGGCTGTTGGTGGATGATGTTATTTACTTGCTGACGCTTTGTTTCGGTTTATACGATAATCTAAGCTATAGTCCCGTTGTAGCCCCACAAATTTTGTTTCCGTGCTCCTAAAACTATTTAGAACTCATCAAGGTGCTCTTTGTCAATATTTGGTCGTAATTCAGAATTGTTTTATGAATTACGATCGTGCACAGTTGGGCAATTTCAATATATGTAATCTAATCAAGATTTCTTTTTGGTCGATCATTTTTCATTGTGATATCGTTCACTTTTTGTTTTCCAGAATTACCTTGATGGGGTACGTTTGGACACGTTGTAACCGTTAAATTGATAAAATTCCTGTTATTTTCCGCCTTTGTTATTATATGGACTTTATTCATGCACAGTGTGGTGTAACGATCGGATTCCTTAAGCCACGACTTGCAGTAACTCCGAAGCCGATACCCTCTCTTTTTGGATCGTTGACGAGGTCGATACTGATGATTGTTTATTGTCTGTGGACGACTATCGGGAAAATTCCGTTTCACGAATTTTTTTTGATCGACGATGAAAAACTGCAGCTTTCCAATTTTGGTGATAAAAGTTCAACACCCGGTCATACAATGGTTGAATTAGCCCCGCGACATCAAGGTCGCTTTGCCCTTTTTTATGACATGCTTCATAAATAAGTGTCGTGGAAAGGGCATGCCCCATAGCCACTCTGGCCTATTACGCAGGGGTGTGGTGATGAGCCGGAAGACAGGTGACTTGCGGATCTGATATTCTGACCTCTAACCTTTTTGGTGACGGGCGCTTGATCACTGTCGCTCATTGATAGACCAATAGATACCTCTAAACCGACCGCTTTGTTCCGGGTGGCTTTAGGGAGGGAGGGGGGTGAAGTCCCCAGTCTAACTGTTCCTCTTATTGCACTTCCGTCCATACCTCAACTTATTTGTGGTGCTATTTGAGCGATGATATTTTTTTACTCGTGGTACGCGAAACCAGATTGTCTTGGGATTTTATCTGGTGATAACTGGAAATTAAGGTTGTGAAATATAACCCGTTGGTTATTCTCATTTGACGTAAATATTTGCACAAAACCTCGTTTTAAACTGCTAAATACGCCGTTGTTGTCTTTTCTTCATAAAAACTAACATGTCGCGTTTATCTAGGATCACCAATTAAAAATCCGTCCATTGCTACTCAGTAATCGTTCTTTCCGACTAACTCTAATGCGAAAACTCAAATCAAGCAAGCGCGAATTTTTTTTCAGAGAAAAACTCACATATACATAGAAGTACTGCGTGCTTATCCATGCTTCTGTGACTATCTCACACTTCGCCGATATTCTGAATCACCACCCTACCAATCCATCTCGTTATTTGGCTTTCCACCTTATGTAGCTAGATCGTTGGTTATTTGGTATGGACGACTGACCAGCTAAGCAGGCTTGCCTTTTTGCATCTCTGCCGCCCAGTCGCGACTCAACATCGCCTGCCTGTTGGTAGCCAATGGGATCAGACAGTCTTATTTTGCTTGCCATCGGAACGTGCACACGATTTGGCATGAGTAGATCGCATGCGCTTGTCTACTGATTACTAGTTGCCGCTCATGGTTCATCATCGAGAGACCGCTGGTGGTCAATAAAATAGCTTCCTTTGTGTTTGACACAGCCAAGGCGAAAATCAGATTTCGCCACAAGACCACATCTTGGTGTGGTGTATTGATATGTGGGTACTTGTCACTCTGGCCGATGAGGTTTGGATACCCAGCCTCCTGGAGCTGCGGACGCAAACTTACTGATTAGCTCGCGTGTGTAAAGATCGGCTGGGGTTCAACCTAACAATCACTTGGTGATCAGTCCATACACCACTGGTGAACACACCACTTCAATCAGCAACACCAAATCTTGACGCATGGTTTACATTAATTCCTTGGTGATAAACACCCTTGTAATTTTGTCTGTTCTCAAGGAAAGTGTGCCCAGCTGGTGACCGTATATTAAGCAAATTGGAGATTTCATCATACTGGATACTTTGGGGTTCCAATCTGCTTCCCAATTTCGCATTGCGAATCGGAGCCAAACAGTTAGTGAAATGACAGACCGGACAACTGCTTTTCACCTGTTTCTTCCACGAAGTCGTACGCTTGCCCATTTATCCTACCGCACACACTTCTAGTTCTGATCGTTATATTTTCGTTTGTTTTTGAAAAGATACAAGACTATGAAGCATATCTTAGGTGTTTCTATTTTGTCATAACATATTGTTAATTTTTTTTGATTGTATTTATCTGTCTTTCCATTCATGTCCGTCGGTAACGTTAACTGAACAACCCTCTCTCTTCGGGAATTCGAAAGAATGTAAGTTTCTCTCGATTTTGATTGTATTTTTGGGGGATTTCAGAAAGCAATTATCGTACATGTCCCGTTTACCATAAACATATATATATATATATATATAATTTTTGGTAGGTAAATACATACGTTCTGAAACCATCTGTTTACGTCTTAGTATGGTACCGTGAGATACCCATGAAAAATGACTTCCAATCATCTGTCGATCCCTGTGCGTAAATAAATGATTCAAATGACCAGCAGCAGAATGCTAGGGCACATGCTTGGTGGTGTACGCCAAAGTAGTTCGTTCTTTACTATCAAATCCTGTGGACTCTAAGATTCAACACCGGTGGAATGACGCGAGCGACTGCTCATGAGATTAACGCGTGAGTGTAGCAGCGCTAGAGACATAACCTATATCCTTTTGGACCAACTTCACAGGGAATGGGGCCGTAAACCGTGACCCTGAAACTTGGATCGACATATGACCGACCACGAGGTCTCATAATAAGCCTTCCGTCGTCCTCTGTTCCACCTCGTATGCTATCGTCCACACTTCCATTTTTGCAACTGTCTTTCTTTCCCGTACCATGTCACAGAAAATGTCTGTTCCAACTACCGTTACAAGTACCATTTAGTTCCAACGCATCAGTGCACCCTCATTTTGTTGCACAGTCATTCATTCAATTCAGAACACGGCTACTGTCTGTTTTATCAGTACCATGTATGCCAGTGCCTGAGTTGACTCCATTGGGATAAAACCTTCGTGTTACAAGCTGGTTTCTCAACCTCAAGGGCCTGTTTTACTGATAAAGTTTGTTTTATTTTTGTAAACCGTTTGGGTTTTGACTTATACAACGTGATGTCTGTTAGAAACTGTCCAGATAAACACTACCCCGATTTTAACTATCTCCAAGGCGTTTATTTTATCCCTGATACCGTGCATTTATTCGTTCTCTTGGTTTGGTAAAAATCACTTGATTCATCAACAGCAAGTTCTGGGCCTCATTTCTTCCGATCAACACACTATACTAGAACTTGTGCTCGAAAGTCATCGGTACTAGTTAGGTTTTAGTACGCCAAATTCGCCCAACCGAATTACCGTGGTCGTATTTTGTTCGTATCCAGATCTCACAGAATCCAGCATACAGCAGCAACCTCGGTGTAGATGCCCACAATGGGCCTAGGAAGGTAAGCCGTGGGTAAGCGATTGAGGCGTAAAATACACAAAAACTGATGTACAATATTGGGTTCACGTTGCTTGCAGGAATTTTATAAAGGAATGCTTAGAGTTAACTGATTGAATGAATCCGTTTGTTGTGTTCATCCACATGTGACGCCCGTTAGCGTCGACGATTAGATTTTTTTAATCAGCAAGTTTATACGATTCCCAGTTACGTTTTACTTCTTCCAGTCGACTTGTCTTCCCGTCTACGTTCATACAGACCGCACTGCATTACGCGGCAAAATTTGGGGACTGTGCAATCATCCGGCTACTTGTCGGCAACTACAATGCGGATGTGAACGTTCAGAATAATGTGAGTGCTCATCTTTTTATTTCGATGTGATATTTGAATTTTGCTGGGGATAACTTCGGTTGATACAGACACTGGTGTCGCGATTTCACCTCTCGATTTCTAGTAGGAGGAGCAAGTCCGTATTGCCCATATTTTCACCTCCTAACGTGCTTGAAATTTGACGTCTTGAGTACCATTGACACAGATTTTCCTAAATTATGCCAGTTTGTTATCTTTCTTCGTAGTGATTTCCACGACTATGTGACAATAATAGTGAATCGAATGTGGAGCCCTAACAATCAAGCACAAAAAACGGTGAATGTTGATCATCAAAGTTACTCCAAATCTAATGTTAATGTTGATTGTGCAATCAACAGTCGTCACTTACGATTCATTTTAGTTAGATCTTTAAAGCATTCATTCCGTGAATTGTAGTTTTTCCTCAGTCTTCTTCGACATTGCACAGTCTTCTATATTAGAAGGATGCATGTCTTTAGATTTAGTTTTGACCCGTTAGATGATTTGTACACAAACGTGATTATTTGATTTTCTGTATTTGAGAGTCTCATGGCTTGACTTTTGGCGTGAAATGCGATGAATTCATCGATCAGCAATTTATAAAGACTATCAACGACCAGCACTTATTTGTAGAAAGTTTGAAAATTAGTAGTATGCTAGCAGTATCATTATGATTACAAATGATGACAGTTAAAGCGTAACACCAGCCGTGCTTTGATGCTCTATTTCTTGTGGATTTTGATCATATTGAAAATAAAATTCCTGACCTCTATGTATATATATATATATATGGGACAAGTTTGTACCATCAGAACTATGGGGTCTTTTAGACAAGCACCGAATGACCCCTGCAACCTTCAACAATAGTCCGAGCAAAAACGTGTGATTTAAAACTGCCAGGGGTTGCTGTGTAGGCCGCAAACTAGTAATCTATTCATTTCTGAACAGCATCGGCCACAAGCCCCACATTCTGCGCGTGAATACCAACTGTTCGCATTCACGATTGGCAACTTTTTGTCCAACTAATGACATTCTCCATACTTTTTTCTTCGTACCCCTTCTTCAGGCCGTAAGTTGACTGTCAATTGGACGAATCCATTTTTTGAAAACGAATTTCAATAACTATTGGTTTGTCATCTTTTGTAACATTAATAAGAATGATGTTTCGAAATGAAGTTTGATATAAGTTCCTTTTAGATGTCTCGTTTTGTTAGCATCGGGATTTCAAGATAATGCCACATTCTTGTCCGGTAAATATCCTTTCCTATCCATGTCTTATGCACATTGCAATTAGCAAGTGTCTCCTGTTTTTTGATTTATCTTCTGCATCCAACACGCTCTCAAGAAAACCATATAGCTCAGAAAGCGGACATGATTAGCTGCTGTATCGTTGGAAGTCTGTAAGCGCAGCATTTGTCGATCCCGCTTATGGTGTTGTCTGCAACAATATTACCTCTTGGACTTCACTTATATATATATATATATATATATATATATATATATATATATAGGTGTAAAAAAGTGGGGAAAAAATGCGGTGATCCACGTAATTTAAGAAAGCGACACTTCCCACATCCTCGAATCTATCCTGTTAATTAAGCGAACGGACAAATTACAACTCGAGTACTTTACCCGTTGATTACAAACTGATTGAACACGTCCATGTTTGTGGTTATTCCTATTACGTATGCGGTGAACAGTTGCACCAGTCAATCCAGGTTTCTTTTCTATTGTAAATAGTGACTTAAGCTGATCATTATTGGTCTGCGTCTTTTTAAATTGTGCTGGGTCTGTGTTTTTGTTGTATTGTATTGTAAGGAGCATGCTGCAAAGCCACTAAGGTTTACTGTCCGCGGAAGGGGGACGGATCGGCAACCATAAAACATCTGGTAGCATAAAACCGCATAAGCTCTCATTAGGTCAAATGCGGTGACGGGCCAAGGTACAGGGAATCGCCACCTCCCAACAAAGTGACTTGAGGATTTAAGATTCGAACTTCCGTCTTTTCTGGGGGTGACAGACGCTCGTTCTACTTGACCATCGCTTCATACTAACATAAATCATCTCGAGTTGGGAATGCAGACATTTGACAGGTATATTTCAAATGCAAGGAACAATCGAACTTTTGTGCTATTTTTGTTCGATTTTAGTTGAATTTCGTTATTGTCGAATAACAAAACTGTTTATCGGGAGCCATTCAGTTACTCAATCACAAGGCATTTAACGCGCAAGTTGGAGAAACTAACCACCTGCTTGCCATGGATTAGAGAATCTCGGTGCTTATACACGCTTGTATTCACTTGAACGACGAGAGCCTTACCACAGATCCTTTTGTTTCTAAGTCTCGCCTGGTGTTATTCTAAACATTCTGTTCTCCTCATTGAAACCCGTTTTCTAATCTACTCTCTCCGTACGGGGCAGCTATCTATGTTCGCTAAAAATTCAGCATGCTGACATCCGATCAAAATTTCATAATTCCTGGTGATCCGATTCCCCACCAAAATTTCATTTTCGCGGTCCCAAGCTTTTCTGCTCCGTTCGCGTTGTCCTAAAATTATCACCTTATTCTCTTGTTTTCGTACCGGTTAGTTTCTCCACTTTTTCGAAACCGTGTGAAATGAACTGCTCAGACAGTTTACACTGTTGTCAAGTGGTCGGTAAACATGCGAGTGTCTTGCATCTGGCCTCTCTACTAGATATATTGACACCGTTAACGAAATCGAGTTGATCGGTATCTGGACCATTGTAAGGTTCCGATAGTTCCAAATACCGGACGTGGCGTGACACGTTTCTTTCCGTTCCACGCAAACAAATATCTTCATACATTTAATTTCCTTTTACTAATCTTGAGCACGAAGTCAGGCATAGTCAGCAGAAAGGTTGAGTTTAACTATTTTCCGTCCACTTTGAAGTTTGTTTCGGGCTGTTTGCACCGAAGCCACATTTGGGTAAACAAAATCACAAAAAGAGAGTCAGATTCCGTCGAAATATCTTGGATTAAGCAGATGGAGGGGTCACCATCGTGTCTACTTGTCACCACCTTTACTATGGGAATGGGGAGGGAAGAAGGTCGAGATTAGTCACCATTTTCGGTTGCTTGGACAGAGCCGGCTTGTGATAGCGAATGGGAGCTACTTCCACTTACTATATATAAAAAATTTACTGGACGTCAAGATTTTTGTCCTACCTCTGATTTTTGTAATATTTTTACTTTTGTACGGAGTGTAGCACTTTTCTCAATGGAAATCGCCACGTGACTGTGTAAAGTCTGATGCTTTGAGGATTGTTTGTCCCCCGCCCCCCTCGATGATTGAAGGGATCTACGTCACTACGGTCGACTTTTCTTGATCGAAATCGTCTTGTTCAGCTTGATTTTGCTCCCCTACATGATTCAACAGCTGGCACTTCTATAAGTAAGAAAACAAAGAGAATTCCATTATTTTAGCGTCATCTCATTGGTATCTTCATCTGTTCTTCCGGAAGTGGACCATATTTCTCGGCACAATCACTGTCTACATTGGGTAAACCGAGTAAAATTGGCGAAACAGTTCCAGAGCCTCATGTTTTCGTCTATGTCCTGTTGATAAGTTTTTATCACGATGTCAGGATGTCCAGGCGTGGCCAACAATGTGCATTGTTTTCATAGTGCCGAATCTTCCCGTAGCTCTGTTTTGTTTCCTTTCGATATCGTCTATTAATTAATAACGCAACGTCTTTCGGAACATGGATTTCAGGGGCCAAACTACTTCATTGTCCGTAGGTTGGGTGACTAACTTATGGCTGGACGGTAGAAATAGTATTTGTACATTAGAACTAAAGGTGGACAGGATTTTACAACTCATTTAGCAATTTAAACCTCTCATGAGCCACAATGTAGAAGTCACCCGAGCATTCCCAGGATTGCAATATGTACAAGGTAGACACTTATTGTCGGTAATCCTGAAGAAGCATACTTTCTGATGGCAACTGAAGGCAGGTTTTCATCGGTGGTACTGCAACAAAATAGATTGATCAAATTGGATTGAGAATTTTTCCAGTTGCCCAAGTATGACATTTATCTAACGTTTGATCCGGTGGGAGACAGTAGTAGGACTCCGTTTCACTAGCCTATTGCGATTCGCTTATTATCCTCTAAGCTTTCTCAAATTATTTAATAAACTGTTCGAGTTACCATTTTTTCACTCCTTCCTGCTCATCACAAACCTGACTTGAAAAAGTCCCAATGAAACGAACCAAACAATAACGAGATTTGCAACGGATGCCACAGGGTGCAAAATATTACAATACATCTGATCAGACGACTCTTACGAAGTGGCTCCAATATAGCCTGTCCATACCTTGTTACTTGTTGAAATCATTTCTTGATACTTCACCAAAGCAAAAAGAGATGGTTCCCTACACCGATTCTTATGACTGTTGTGGTCGGTTTTCTTTGTTAGTTTAGCAAGAGTTTATGGTCACGGTCTAGCCGCCTCATTCCCTTAAGGTTGACCATCTTGGAGCGAATATCCTGTTGCAGACCGGTCTTATCATAGCGTTTTATGCCTTACGTCGGTAAAGGTTGAGTCGTTTTTCAACTAACTTACGATCGCCCAGCCTAATGACCGAATAAAGAGCAAGTTATTCTTGAATATTAGCGCGATTCCTTTATCGACTGTTTCACTATCACCTATTTCTAAAACGCACATAGAGAACCTTCTGGCAGTCAGCTGTTAGGCCTTTCCTTCTCATCCGTTTTATCCCACCTTAGTAATGGTCATTCTTGAGAGCACGTATATATATATATATATATATATATATATATATATATATATATATATAGTTGTAAATGTGGGCATTTTTTGTTAGTCCCATTCATATACCATTTGTTTTCATTTGAATTTTCATCAAAAACTTACCCACTTTGTTCTTACGCGTTTTTTTAATTCCGGATTTTCAGGGACTCACTCCTTTGCATATTGCTGCAGTACATGGGCAAGGTGATGCTATCCTTCTGTTGACGTCTGCTTATGGTATGTGGCCTAAATGTCGCACACACAAACAAACTTGACCTAGCGATCGCTTTTTCATTCATTGCCTTCAAAACCCGGTTTTTTAGTTGATCATATTTAATCATATTGAGTTTTACTCTTGTTTGGAAAAATACTTTCTCTAGTTCAGGCAGTGAGAAATCTATTTACTTGAGATTAAGAACCCATCTGAGATGAATTTCTGTTTGCATTCACTATCCCTCATTTGTGCCAACTATAGACCACAGTGAAATTGAGCAGTTTTCTTTCTCAGTTCGAACCGCTAGGAGATTCTGTGGAACTCTCACGTCGTAACAAACTCGAATTCTTTTTTCGAAGCCTTTAGGCACGCAGGAAAAAAAGACATTATGTGGGTAGGGTTGTATGCCACTGCGCGCGTCCCTGAGTTGCGGATAAAAGAACAACCTCCGGTATTGAAAGTTAGCCGTGAATATGGCAAACCCAAACACTAAATAAACGACCGCGGACAAGCAGTAGCAGTATCGCGAGCGTGATAATTTTTCACCTGACAAACGTTCTTTAAAGAAATGCACCCCAAGTTTGTTGGTGCAACTGTAATGTGGTGAGTATGATCTCTCAACTAAATAGGATGGCCACCGCTTGTCATTCTCGACCAACTCGACATAGTTTACCGGAAAAGACAAAACCGACAACTGATTACCTGCTCGTCTGGAATAAACCTGCTGCCTTGTAGATCGTGCTTGGTTACTCAAAAGGTGAGCCATCGAGTGAACAACCGGCATACTCTGGACTGGGCGACCAAATAGTGTAACAACCCACAACGACAACCGATGAAGTGAAAGGAGTCTGAGGGGCCTGATATATAACGCCGATTTTAAACAAACGTTTCTTTTTAATCCTTTTATCTCACTTTGTTTTTGATTTTCGCCGTGGTTCGGATAACACTGATTAGTACAGAGTGTGTGATAAAATGGTGGTTGGACAAGTAAGGCACGAGGATGTTCCAGATTTCTGCTGCTTTGGAAAAGACAGATCCCAAACATTTAGGATACAATTACTGGGACAGTGGACGAACCTTATGGCGTTTGTTGAGTGATTTACTTCGATACTGTTAGAGAAGTTTCTTCAGAAGAAGAACTGCTTTGTTAAAGATCAAAATTGTGGTGATTAGCTACCACTGCAAGTAACTAGTGGCTTGTAAACAAAGGTTTGCCGTAATTTTTGGTTTAATTGCAGGGCAAATGAGTAATTTGTACTGAAGGATATGGTTTATGGAATATGATTTCTGGTATCTGAGTTCATGTCCGACTCACTTGTTGAGTGCGCCCTTGTTCTTCCGTCTCTTTCAGACATCCCGTTTGTTGTGTAAAGTAATTGATTGTCTTCTGACTTTAAAAAATTTACCGGTTCATCCTTGGAGATAAAGGAAAGTTTTTATTGCTGTGAAGATATTACTTTTCCAAGCTTCAGATTAATGCACTGGGAACCAACCCTACGTTATGTGCAAAATGGATTAAGACAGAAAAACTGCGCGGTCGGTAATAATATTTGAAAAGTTATCCAAAATGAAACGGATGATTAGTTGAAGTGTAAGTATCCAAAAATAATTCACTACTCAATTTGAACGATTTCCACCACATTAACTCTGACGTAGAGACCGATTACTGGGGAAGATTAAATTCCAGTACACCATATCCGGAGAAAGCCGAGTCTGACCGATCTAATCGCTGTTGTCCATTGTTCGGGTTTGCCGAAGGGGGCCATAATTAGATCACAATTATTCATCATCAGCAACACCGTTCAGCGTTAAGCAGCGGGGCAAGCCCCACCAACGGCTGCCTTTTCCGCAGCGTTAAATCGTCCGGTGGGAAAAGTCCTAGTGCAGTTGGAACCTGAAGTAGACGTACAAAGCTGAGAGAGAAAGAGTGGCGCAGTAGCCAACACATGGAATGCAGTCTAATTGTACAAACGCACATCCCAAAGATTGGACGTCGAACTAACTACATTAGCGTGCAGCCAGCTAAACTGACCCTTCAAGCGATCAGCCCAAAGGCCCAGCCTTTGTTGTTTACCATGGATGAGCTCTACATCCCTATCGCATGCGACTCCACTAACCGGAGTTCGCCGTCCACCGGAGTTACGTATAAGCTTAAACAGTTTGTGACTGTTACTTGAAGCGGACGTTTCTTCCATCTCTTCGGCTACCTTAACCCACCAGTTCTCACGGTCATTCTTAAGGCCTATGGTCAACTGACGCTGCGACTGTCGACGCATCTTATTCATTTCCTTGCAGTTAGGCAGCTCGCATTTTTGCTCCATTAGACCCAGCAAACCTTGCAAGAACCAGTGACCTTGATGAACGCTAGACCTAAGAACACAGACGAAATCTGCTGCCAAATTCATAGCCTGCTTAATTTGATCCCACTAATCGTCCACAATGCTGCTCTTCGGTGTTCTTAGTTGCTTGGATAGTTTCTGTTCATAGCTGTTGAGAACAGCCGAATGAGACAAACGTTCGACAGCCAATCGGGTTTGTGGCCTGCGTCGATGGCCATTTAGCTGCAGCAAAATTCGCATTAAAACTAACGCATGGTCCGATTCGACGTACGTGGTCCAATCTGATCTACAGTTCTGGACAACGGCACCAACGGTAGCTTACTGCAATATGGTCGACCTGACTCAGACTACCTGTCGAGTTGGAGCGCCATGTCGCAGTGCGACGCGAACTGTGTCGAAATTCGTGCTCGACAGGAATAAATGATTGTCCACACAGAAGTGGTGAAGTCTTTTCTCGTTATCTGTTCGCTGAGCAGACAAGGCCCACGGCCCACCTAAATTGGCATCCGATGCACTCAGTTTTCAAACTTGCACATTAAATTTACTTGCTACCACTATGCTTTCAGACCGTTTGCTCTTCCGAACAAGAATGATGAGTTCGTCATGAAATTCATCTTTTTGTACGTCAGCGCTGCAGTCTGTTGGGGCGCATGCCGAGATGACAAATAAACTGCGCTTAACACAACTATCCTTCAGGTCGCCGACTGGTCTCTACAGTCTCACCGCGTACAATCGTCTGTTAATCGGGGCCTCCTGAGGTGCATAGGAAATATTTTGAATGAAATATTAGGCGCAGTCAGTTGACTTACACTACTCTAATTCTGAATTCGTATTCTACTGATGCAGTGGACATCAATCGAAAGTGAGTGATTGCCATTGCTAGAGCTGAATATGTCTGTTGGCCAGCTTGCATGCGAATGCACACATTGACGGAGCCGAGATTCAGAGTTTGACGAGGTTTGAGAAAATGTGAGCTAGCAGATTGACGACCACTTACTACACTCTCTGGCAATGAACCGTTGCGAGTTTCGGGTGTGTTATCAGTGGGAGCATTAAGGATAGCCAGAGCTTGCAGAGATTTTGTTAGGGGCAGAATAGGCTTGGCCTCGGGCTTCGGTTTTGGTAAAGTGAATATTCCTGGTGTTGATTAATTTTCCAAATGGGAATGATGAATTGCTGTTGTTCTCGTCAGCACTCAAGTCCAATTATGATATTCTCGTTTCCGGCGACATGCACATACCTGTCTGCACCACTGGGCCAAGTGGCTTGGCCACGGTCGATCAATAATTTTTCTCCAACTGACCGACTTGTGTGACGCGCAAAATAGTTGTTTCTGGGCTTAACGTTATACTAATATCATTTTTTCGTTTTTCTAGGAGCTGACACGTGTCGACGAGATAGCAGTGGCCGATTACCTTCGGCATACCTGCCTATCACAAAAGAAGGACAAGCTCTGAAAAGTAAGCTTGCTGATCACCTTTTGCTTTTGCGGAATATCGACCACTAAAAATGTTTTTTTTTTGGCTGTTGGTACTGGCTGCTTTACATCCGCATTACTCATTTATACTAGGAAATCCAGCTTCGAGAGGTCTGTGAGTGAGTTCGTTAGCTTTCGGGGTTGTCTTGAATACAACTTCCCCTCATGCAGAGCACGTCATCTACCTTCACCTCTCTTTTCACTTCATGATCTCTTCTGCAGTTCTTTACGTAGAGAGTAAATTGTTGTTTCATGCCACTGTAATGGGATTGTTGCAACGTCCGAGTTGTTCGTATCATATCTGAAGTACTTACGTTTCACGCGATCTCATTCTTCTGTCACAACGAGACTACAACTTGACGTGATGTGACGGCTTGCTTGCATTCATGATCCAACGAGCTATACAGGATGGCTTATTTCAAACCGAAGATCCAACCATGCCTGGAAGGTCAATGGGTAGAGACCGGACGAAGTAGTCTCCTGGTCCTCCAAGTCGGGGGTTGATCTGAGTTAGCAGCTCAGTCGGAAAAAACAAGCGGAAAAATAACTGATCCAAGTAGTTGGGCTCCCACTCAGCAAAAGCCCGCTGTCTTGCGGTCAGTTTCTTAACAGAACCGAAGACTTTGGTTGAGAACCCTAGTTGTTCTTCCGATTAGTTGCTGGACTCCCTAGCAGCACCCGTCCATCACACCCCATAAGTTACACAACTACAGATAATTCCGTACTGCATCGGTCGTCGCGCGTCTCCAACCCAGTCTTTTTGCTCTTTCTGGCTACCCAGTGTCCCCCACTGATAACACGCCCGATACTCGCAACGGTTCGTTGTCAAGTAGTGTAGTAGATGACTTCCAGTCTGTTGGCTCGCATTTTCTCAAGCCTCGTCAGATTCTGAATCTCGGTTCCTCCAATGTGCGCACTTTACTGTGCAGCCTGGCCAATAGGCGTGTTTGGCTCTGANAGATGACGTCCTGTGCCTGTTCGAGTCTGCGGACCATGCACAACGTGCACGAGATAGACTCTCAAGATCGGTCGCTCGGTTTGGCATGTGCTTTGCACCTTCAAAGTGCAAAGTGCTGTTACAGAACTGGATGACAGCAATGCCGAAGTTGATACTGGGCGGAGAGGAAATAACGAATGTGGACCGTTTTACCTACCTTGTTAGCTGCCAGTCGAACGATGGTAGCTCGACACTGGAGGCAAGTACGCGCACATCCAAGGCTCGGGCAGCTTACGCTCGACTGAACCACTTGTGGCGTCGGCCTGATATTTCACTGTCGTTGAAAGGTCGTGTGTACTGTGTCGCAGTGCGTTCAGTTCTGTTGTACGGTTGCGAAACGTAGATTATGCGTATGGGAGATGTTCGTCGGTTGGAGGTTCTCGACCACCGAGGTCTACGTAGTATGGCGAGGATTGGATGGAGTGACCGGGTGAGTAATGTAGAAGTCGGAAATCTAGTACTAGGTGCCGGCTCTCAGAACATTTTGTTTCAGCGTATGAAACTTAGTAGACTACGCTGGTTGGGTCACGTGTTGCGTATGACGAACACTCGTCTACCATACCGTGTCCTATTTTGTGTTCCTCCCAGTGAATGGAAGAAGCCATGTGGAGATCAACAGATGACGTGGCAACGCGGAATGAGAAAATGTACAGCGAACATAGGTAAAGTAGGTGTCTCAAGTCTTAGTGGTTGGGGTCCGAACAACTCGTCGACTTGCTGGCTGGAGACACTTAAGGATATGGCAGTGAACCGTGAACAGTGGCGATCGTGCTGTCATTTTCTATCGAGTCAGAATGATTGAAAGAGTGCGCTTGTACAGTTAGACTGTTTCGTGTGTTGGCTGCGGGAGCATCTTATCTTTTCCCGCTGTTGTGGGTCCACTCCCTGTTCCCCTTGGATATTCACTCTTTTTATATAAACGTGTAACTGTGGTGAAAAGGCAGCGGTCAGCGATGTTTCACAGGGCCATGTGCTCAGAAAGGAAAATAGCGAAGAATATTAAAAGATCAATTGAAAACTGGACCCACTACCGTGCAACATCACCTGCTTTCTCCAGCTATCGTTTGGAGGACCTCGTGGACTCCGACTCGGAGTTCTAACTAAACCTACACGGGCCGGTCCATTGGTCAGAATTTATATTTCTGGTGCCATCGACTGGCTACCTCTACCCATTTTCCAACTACTACCTGTCTCGAACAGTGCATGACGAGGCAGGCACTTTGTGGACAGGAGCTAAACAGCTCCAAAACACTTTAATCTATTCAGTCTACGCCCACTCTAGGAATTAGATGTTAAGACTCAGTACTCGTTGTCTAACTTATCAGTCAGAGAAAACTACCGTTATAACATTCTACTAATGCTACAAAAACCAAAGCAAATTGAATTTCTTAGGATTCTTCGAACACAAGCCAATTTTCTTGATTTCCAGCAACAGTTGGAGTCCATCACTTCCCATCCGTTCAACTACACTACCCAATCGGTAGTAGCGCCGTGGGCGCGTCGCAGCGAGAATGTGAGCTGCGATTCCCGTGACTTAACCTGATGACGTTCAACCTGGCAGGTGACGAATAAGTTCCCTCGGGAAGAACCGCGCAATTCTTTTTGAACAGATACTTGTGACGAAGCTGAAAACCTGTTGCAGCAAGATGACTTCAGCCTAAGTCTGGACATTGAGCCGCCTTTACTGGCTTGATGTGCGATAACGCTCCACCACCTTTGGTGAGGTCGTGGGCAGATAACCTGAAGAGAATGGGCTTATACTCGTCCGACGCAAACACTCGGACCACCGGTGACGACTGATTGCTTTGTCTCCATCATAGATCAATATCCGAAAGTGAAGAACTCGGGTACCACTGGCTAGCCGAACAAAGGACTCAGGAATGCTTCCAGTGCTTAATTTTCTAGTTCCCCTGGGACGTTCCAGATCAGGTCAAGTCAGGCCGGGCCACAGGATCTGCGGGTTGAGCCAACGAGTACCGGTTTTTACACGGGTGAGCTTTAGAATCCCACCGCGCTACGACCTCAAAGTATTTTTTCTGCACCTCGGAATGGAGGCTGCGATTTCGGAGAGTAAGCCAGGGAGCCTTCGGAATGGCAGGACTTAGGGGTATGCACAGGGAAAGAACCGTTTCGGTTGACTTGGGAGAAATAAGGAGAAAAACCGTTATAGTCATCCGCTCGTTGGAGGAAAAAAAATTGCCGAGAATGGAATTGCTTTCACTTACTAACATCAGGACACCCGATACGCTCATCACCAAAAGGAAAACGGAGCATTTGGGACCGACGACCCGCATAACGCCAACACAGTCGATCAAAACAAATCCTGGAGGTCACGAGGCTTCACAACAGTCAGGAATACGGCAGTCTCCGCGATGATAAGTTTATTGTAGATATGGCACACCGCAATTTAAGTAATTACACAAGATCTTTAACATACGGTTCAGTCTACTCCGGAATACGCCAACCGCAGGGGGTTGCAAACATCACAATTTGCAGCGTACAAAAAAAGAAAACCCGCGTTAGTCAAAGCCTAGAAAGCGCATCAGCCAACGTCAACAATTACACAGCCAAATCCCACATGGAATCCTTGACTTGGTCGCTGCAGTTCTCATGTTTCTACTGTTTGTCAGTTCTTGCATTTAGAGTGCTTGTATGAGCTCAGAAGCTAGTCGGGGACCAGGCCGTGATCGGACACTTCCGGAGGTGTAGTGGAACATGGATTTGTTCCTCCGGATAGCTTGTTTAACCGAACGTTGATCACCATTTTCGCGTTACTCACGCATGCTTCGCTCGCACGATCCTGTCAAAGCATACCCAACCTGCTACCGTCTGCGGCTGTCTTTCCCTTGTACCGATCAAGTGTCAAAGTTACCAATATTGCAGTCGTACCGAGCCGAGTAAGAGTGAAGCACAAATGGTCACAAAGTTTAAGGGCAAGCAAAGTTGATGCGAGAGTTGCGTTAGGACAATCGGTTCTACGGTCCTCCACAGCAGTGCATTTTGGGGCTAACTTGCGCTGGGTGTTGTCGCTAGCATTCACACCTATCCTGTGGCCTTTTTGTACATATCCTAACATTTTCTAACTGGCATTTCTACTGTACTTTGCTGCCTTTATTCTTGCCTGTCCTAATATGAACGATGCCTCTGAAGCCGTGATGACAGAAGGACAGCACCTCCACTCGCCACCTTGTTACAAGGGTCAGGTAGCTGCACGGTTGCCTGTACCTGGTGAGACTTTTCGCTGCGTACTGTCTACAGTCTTTAAGTGAAATAGTCACTCCGAGTACCTGGTTTACCCCCGGGAAATCGCAAACCTCTATTCCGACATGCAGAAGAAATACTCTGAAATCGTGGCCAGGTGGGACCTTTAAGCCCACCGACGCGAACACCTAGATTCTAACTGGCTCCATCCGCAAGTCTTGTGATTAAGGTGCGAGGTCGTATGTTCCCATCTGGTAAGTTTGCCATATGAACCTTCTCACCTTCTGAGTCCCGACCCACGAGGCCTCCTCATTCCTGCCTAGCAGCTGCCCCCAACGGGGTGCCGCCCCTTCGGCGGAACATGGATTTTTATTGTGAATGGTTCAAAGCTGACAACAGTGTTTCTGGTAGAAGTACTACGCCATCGTTTCGACTACCGTGGGTAGTATTCATCGAGGCTTTTTACAACCAAATGACAGAGAGAGCGTCTGCGTGCCAAATGATGTTTAGTTGTCTGTGTGTTTGCGAATGTGTGTACCTTGAACTGTGGGTCGGCTGATAGGTTATTTGTACTTCCCGACGCACAATTCAAAAGTACACACATTCACAAACACACGCGGACACCCAAACATCGATTGGCATGTGAACGTTCCCTCAGTCATTTGGTTGTAAAATATCTTGGGGAAGATTACCCATGGTAGTTAAAACGGTGGCGTAGTAAGTCTACCAACAACGCCGTTGTTAAAATTATATCATTCACAATAAAAACCAATACATGGCGCGTCGAGTTTTCGATGCTCTCCTTGCGTCAATCAGTTCTGCTATTTACGAGTGTGAGTTTGTTCTTCCGGATCGCTTGTTTAACGTAACGTGAACCGCCCAGACCAGCTGCACGTTGCGCACGCATGCTCCTATCAAATATACACAACCTCCTACAGCTTCCGACTGCCATTTCATTGTACCTGTGGCGTCTGGGATGTCGGTATTGCAAGCTTGCAGGGCCTTGTAAGGGTGGCTCACAGGTGACCACAACGGTCAAGGGTAAGCAATCTTAATGCGTGATTCACATTAACACATCAGTTCTTAGACATCAGCGTACTATATGATCCGACCTGGCCCAGCCAGACCTGGGACGTGGAACTGACGGACAGCATAAAAGTGGTGCACCCTTCTTGGAGTTTGGCAAAGTTCAGTATGCCTTGGTGGCGATACGGCTCTAAAATAGTCCCAGGGCAGCGTGTTCCGACCCATTCACCCAACGCGGCCTAATTAAGCATCGAAGCCCGATGGTAAATTGCACAACATTAGGCCCGACACTGTTACCTTTGTCGGATGGTTCTAACCTAGGAAAGAACAGTGAAGCTCCATCTTTGGTCTTTACATGGCCCCAAAGGATTCAGGGGTGCTTAGATCACACGTTATATACCACGATCTAGCAAAGACTTGTGTAATCCTCAGAGAACTTTGCACACATTAATTCCATATCATCGTCGTCTGATCGAGCCTCACGTAAGTGCCCCCATTATCCTCTTTTAGAATGACCAGTGCCACACTTCACTGTACTTGATGCGCAGACCCCATGGCTTCCTATATGCTGTTGTTATGGCTTGTCTTGATTCGCACTTCGGGCCTCAGGTTTTTGTTTACTTCGGAAGCCAAATTCCCACTGTTGGTTCCGCCATCTTGAGGTTTGGCTTTGAGTGTCTTTGAAGTTCTGCAACCAGATTAGTGCTTGGTGGTCAGTACGGGTGCGGAGTTGACTTCCGACGGGGTGATGCCTGAACTTCCTGTCAAAAATTGCCGGGGTGAGCATTTCCTTTCGCATAATGCAACAACTTCTAGCACTCTCAGATAAGGTTTTGATCCTTCACGCCTTGGACGCACTTTATGATCCTGACCGACCTCAGAGAGTGCCGGTTCGATAGTGTCCTCGCTAGCGTGTGTCTAGCATGAATTTCCTCCATCCTCAGGTTGATCTGGGCGAGATAACACGAACGTCGTGCGCAAAGCTGACTCCATTTCCACATCCACTCACTACAATCAAACTAATTTTTTCGAAAGGTCATTCTGCGTTCCCGCCATTTTGGCAGAAGTTTTGTTAAAATGAAAAGAGTGGAGTGCCAACCCTGGGAATCTACCCCGTTTGGCTAGATTGTGTGGCGTCGGGCACTCCTGTACGTGTTTAGCTTGTGCGGGATCGGTCCATAGGCCTTTGCTAGAGAATGCATGGTCTGGTAAGCTAAGTTCCTCGGAAGGTAACTCACATTTTTTGATTTAACTTCGCTCCTACTGCCACAATTCCTCCTTTGCGTGGCTGCATCTTATTCAGGTTTTCTGATTCTGCAGAGCCCCAAATTCAAGTACCATGGATAAATATTAGACATACTAGGGGAGCTAACATTTCGCAACTCGGGTCATCAATGTTCGAATATAGCTGGAGCATTATCCAACAGAAAGGAACTGCTTGAAATTTCTAGAACCCTATCCGGGTGGCAAACTCCGAACTTTCACAGTGGTGCTTAGCCAACCGTACCTGTCAATATGCAGCCGATAAGTCAAGGACAGTGGCATGATGGGCTCTTTGCCACTCGTATGAGCAATTTTCCGTCAGTTGGATCGGAAATGAGTGCCGGTAGTAATGGTATTCAACATCAACTGTTAGCCCTTGCAGAAGCGTGGCCTATCTTCCTTCTAGTTAGAACTACCGGAACCACCCACACATTGAGTTATTTAATCAAACTGTATTTGAACTTTTCCTTGATTACTGGGCAGACGTTTGCTTGGTAGTGCAATGGTTTTCCTAGTGATGGCAGGCAAATGGGATCCGTTTCCTCAATGTTGATCCTGTCTTGAACAGCCCCGTTCCGCCTAACACATCCCCACCACAAAAATGCGTTCTGAAGCTTACCAGGTAGGTTTCAGTGCGGTTGCTTAACTTGTCTCCCTCCCTTTTGGCTTCAACTCGTCAGAAGGGATTTATAAGGTTTGACTCCACCAGGTTGGCAGAATTAATGACAGGGTGGCTCTCGCGATCCAGAACCTGGTGTCAGTCATTGCAAAATGAACTATCTGTTCGGAACAAGGATTAAACACTGGAATGATTGCAACCTCCACAGTCCCGTGACAAATTGCTGCTGAATAACTTACACTGCGGAGAACTTTTGCTTTTTGGGAAGGTCATCCAACTCCAACACCACATTGGCAATTGCTTCAGCTGTCTGTTCTCTGCCGTTCGCTGCTCTGGTAAGCTAGTCTTGGGTGTTGGTTTGGCCCTCACATCCTTGACGCCCGTGTCAAGCAAAGTCCTGTTACAAATCAGCTCATTATGTTGAATACCAAAAGCGGGAAAAAACTGACCCAATTATGATTAATTTCTGGCATTGTCCAAGCCTCTTGACAACCTTTGCGGGTACCTCATTAGTTTGGGCTGCGTTTCTCCTCATGTGTTGGGCTGCATTTCAAATCTTGGTCGACGAAACACGCCTAGGCTGCAGGATGCTATACCACGCCGCGAGATCTAAGTGTTTGGTATTCCGTTTCTTTTGGTTTTATTTGTTAACGCGCACAAGTAGTTTGCTCCCAGTTCGACCAGGGCTTGCCACAGCGGCGCCTTTGTCTCTACAGCTGCCAGCGTCTTTTTAAGGTCCACAAACCTCTAATCGATCAAAAAGTAACAACTGGGCCCAAGGCTGGCAACTGCATTTGTCAGCCGTTCCAGAGTAAGCCTCTTCGCCTTGGCATACCGCTTTGTGGCCATCTTGTGCTCTTCACGGGCATACCTCCGGAAATCCTTGTCTGAGCACTATCATCAGGCGCAAAACTGTTTCTTATATTCAGTAGTGTCTCACGATGAGACTTTTAATTGTCCATCGCTTTTTCGCGCCCCCGCTAGGCTCTCGCGTTAGAAACCGTCGACCCCATTCTGAAAACAACGTCAAATACATGTTTTCCTGGGAAAAACATAACAGGAATTAGAGGTTGACATTCGCTTCAGCTGTAGCTACCTACAACCAGGAGTTTTACCAGGGTGGTCTGCACTGGCGGATGACGTAAATTTATCAGCCAACCCCTGCAAGATAAGAGACAATTCTAGAATGGCTGTCTTTGTCGTTGGAAGATATCAGGCCCTGTGTCTTCGGGATCGGCCGTTCTAATCGGATTCGGCCCCGTAGTTTTCGCTGCGATGTTCTCCCAGGTGCGAAAACAAGCGGAAACGATCAGGAATAAAGCAAGGATTGCAGAAACACGTTTATTCCTTATGTGGTGCATAGTATCTTAAATAATTACAAAATATTTTGCACAGCGTCCAGTCTACCTACATGTCTGTACTGTCTGTCGCTTCCCGTGTCGTCGCTTGTCCGCTTGCGCCGGACTGACGTCCCAAAGTGGAACATGAGGAAAAGAAGGTAACTCGCCAACCCATTAATTAGCGAACCCACGAACGTTTCGCGTGAACTGTAACTCAGTTATGTTCTATTGCGTGCTCCCACGCAAAAGACGTTCAGCGACCCCTACTATATCTCCAGATCCGGGAACCCCGCTGTAACGCCCAAATACGCCAGTCATGGTCTAGATGACGCCCATAAGCGATTGACACTCCAGTACACCCAGCGAAGCATCTCACAACTTTTAGACGGCTCAATGCAAAATAGCTGAGAAATTCATTAGTTAACGGTATCGCTTTGCAAATTCCGCAGTGCTATTAATAGGTCAGACATCATGCACACATCGGTCACACTCTCGGCAGTGAGTCCTATTCGCTGTCCAGCCGAAACAGTCTGAAAGCGGAACAAAAACTTTGTAAAATGAAAACTCAATGAAAACGAATAAATATAATGTATCTGCCTCGTGGTTCAAGCAAATACGAGGGCTTCTGCACACTTGATCAGGCTTTTGAGTGTGACAGTGTAAGCCAGCCGAACGTCTGCGGTCGACCAACTTGGCCGACAAAGGAAAGTGGACCGTAACAAAAACAGATTGCCTTAAGTAAGAGTGCTCCTAAATGATATGTGAAGAATAAAGCCAACCATAAAGCGCAAGGACAAAACAAAGGGAGGCATATGTCGGTGAGTAAGTAAACGGCAACCAGAATCAGTATCGTTGCGAGGAGGCTCGGCAGAAAATATCTGATGTCGGATAAAAAAGGAAGGAAAAGAGTAAATAATTTTCAATCAACCTAGATGTTACTCTCTCAGTCAGACTTGTTTTGAGTAGCTGGCGGCCTACAGCAGCAGCCGGCTCAGACCTCCTCTTCCTACTTACGCCCCCAAGATACTGGAGTTCACAGAGTTTACAGCGGCATTTTTGCCTACCCCTTATCATGGGGCCCCAGTTTCTAGTCGGCCTCGGTTAATAAACACAAGTTACGTATGCCCCTACGCGGAATAAAACTGGCTTCACGCACAAAAACTGTTTCCACCGAACCATCGGCATCAACCTGGCGTTGTTACACCTCTCCCAGGGGCAACTCGCCTCGGCTCGCCTTCCTCCTGGCTACCGGGATCACGTCACCCTCTTCAAAATATGTTCGATCATTTCTGTCTAGAATGAGGAATCAGTGGGTATTTCTTCGACCGCCGACGCTAGAAGGTGTTGGCTACATGGTTTACCTGCTTCCGACGGCGTGAGGAGTTACCACCAGTGCAACCTCCTGCAGGTAACCCATTGCGGTCTACAAGTAGAAGCACAATGTTTGCCCGCGGCGCGTCCTTGCAATGGATGACATAAGTTGTAGAAGCATAGTTTTGGGGTTGTTTTGGCCTCTACAAGAAAGGATACTTGGACTTCGTCATTGACCATCAGATCATCTGTCAACATAAAGAGAGTTCGAACTGATAGGATTCTGCGCTCCCAGGCCCACCTCGGTGACCAGAGGAGAGCCGATTGAACTGCCATTGGATTTCCCTCGCCAACAGGCAGTCTCCAACTTTCTTCCGGTGGAGAGACATTATGACCTTCAACTTTGGGACACACCTTACGAAGTTATTTCCAGAGTTGTCGCATATCTCTTGACGTGAGTCATCTGTGTGTGAACCTCGACATTGGCAGGATAGAGGTCGGTATCCAGATGAAATGCAAATTTTAGATAAACCGCACGGGCTTGATGGCAGCTAAGCAGACAACCGTACCTTTCCTGATGCTTCCAGTAATTTTGACTGGAAACAGGGCCAAAAGGGGTACACACCTATAGGGAGGAAACTCCACCTTTTCTCCGTGCGATAAAAATGCAGCATAAATCTCAGTTACCGACCGACAGGTGCGGCCATTCTGCGACACGTCGGACAGCTTTCTATCACCCTACTCAAGAAACTAATCCACTTCACGACCCTCAATGGGTGCTGGGAGGTGTGTGCTGCCCATGTGTCCTTCCCTGCTTTGAAAGTAGGCCGTTATCAGGCCTGTTACCGGATAACGATCGGACGTGAAGGTTTAACGCTTATATCTTGCTTGGTAACTTGTGTGCGCTGATCGGACCTCGACGCCCAATAAAAACGTACGTTTATCAGCTTAAACATATACTTGCGTATTTCTCGACTACACTGAGAGGCATGGTTTATTGCGCGATCAAATGTTACACGGGTATCACAACTCGCGTGGTACAGGTAAGTACGCATTTGGGGAGATGAGGAGAAATAGCAAAAACGACATTCTAAGAGGAGTAAGGTGTTTGTACACACCAGTGGAGCCTATCACAGGCGGAATGTTCAATTTTAGGATGGCGGCGCGGATACTGACAACTTGCCCACTGCAGCGAAACGGCCCTGTTTTGCGGGCATTCAAATGGTCGAACGCTATTTGTCCATCCACGATAACCGGTTGTGTTGCAAACTGCCCACCTCGCGACAATTGGCTGCGTTCGCCTCTAACTGTCTACTGGTTAAGAGTTGGCAAAATTGCAAAAGGTGATGAATTAGAAGGAGCGATGCTGATAGGATAATATGAACGTCAGTTAGTTCAGAAAAATAAAAAAAGTTGAGTTAGCATGCCAAACCCGTAAATTGCAGTGGCTGTCATAGTGAAAGCTAACTTTTTGTCGTTTATAATTCTCTGTTTTCCCCATAATGGAGAAATATGCATATAAATATGCCTGATTGCCCCGAAGTCGAAATATATATGTAAAGATATATCCGTTTGCCCCAGAATGGTGTTAAATATATGCATGTTTGCTCCATAATCGACTTATATATGTACTTATGCATGTTTATACATAACCGTATTATATAAATATGCTTAAGTGTTTGACACACCATAGAAATACATATATATGTGTTTGCCTCTTAACCGAATAATAAATATATGCTTCAGTTTGCTCCATGATGGAATTGTGTATAATTGTTTGTTTCATAATCGTACTATTTATATCTATATATCTTTGCTAGCTTGCCCCATAATAGGAATATATACATATTTATTTATTTGCTCCAAAATGGAAGTAAATATACATATACGTTTCTTTGCCCCAATAAGGGAAATATGTATACGTGTATACGGTTGCCTCATAATGGGACCATATATAGATATATAAATATGTATGCATACCATCGTTTCCTACATAATCTTTCGTATATGTTTACTTGTTCTCCACATAATCTAAAAATATGTGCATATATCTGTCAGCCTCTTAATCGTTTGATATACATATATATTGCAATTTGCCCCTTAATCGAGTTATACATGCTTTAACTGACTGACGGAAAATCGTACGTCCCCTACGGTAGCCACCGGTCCCTCTCTATCTCGATCTATATGTGGGTGGGTATTAAGGCTGAGGACACCTGTAAACATATGTACACTTACCCAGGAGTATGTCTGTATGAGCACATATTAACATTTCCATGCCTACGGTTGACTAGTTTCACGAACTACTGGTGAAAGAAGAAGCGTCAAAACTACAAACCTTTATTGCACACGTGAAAGTAGACTCACGTACCAACAACCTAATGCATACGATGAAGCCATCAGAAAAATAACCAATCTCGGAAATCGGCGCTGCCGATCAGACAGTGGCGGCCTCAAAAGGGCCGCGGTGGTGTTCACGTCAATTCCGTCTCTCCAGCGGTCCTTGTTCCTTGGGCTTTTCAGGTCCACCTAGAATGGAAACGGTAAAGTTGAATGAAGTGCCCCGTTCACCTTGTTGAAAGACGCGACTTGCATGGACATGTTACTTATCTTTGGTCGACGGGCGATGCACACAGTCGTACAGCTCTTGATCCATGTAGTTGGCGCAGTGGCAGTTAATTCAACGCTGGCATACTTAGCATTTCACCCATTCGGTTGCTGCATCCAAATCCACAATGGGGTGCTTTTGTTTGCATGCGCCGCATAGGTTCTGTGCAATTGGTGTGGGTGGTGGCCAGGATTGTCTACGTTTCTTCACCTTCAGCAATGCGCAGCCAGCAGAAACCATGGTCGCTTGCTTCCTAAAGTTTACCAGCCGTAGAGGACCATCGACATTCTGTATGACAATGTTATCGGTATCCCCGGGAGCAGCGGAAGCCTTTCGTTTAGAAGATGGAGGCAACTGGACGGACAAAGACGCGCTGGGAATGATTGAGCAGCCACATAAGATTGTGGTTCATCCACAGTTCCCCATTGGGCAGCCATACGCCTTGGAGGTACGTAAGCGCCGATGGACGACGGCTACCCATTGCCGCCTTGAACCAGTCGAAGTCCTCCTTCGTCGACGCAAAAACCTAAATTGCCCATCCAGTAATGAATGCGCTTCCCGTTCACTTCCACACCTACGATGAGGCTACCGCAGAGGCGAAGCATGTCTATGAGAAGGTGAAAGCGACAAAATAATTCCCTGGCTTCAGACTGAGCAGCTTAAAAAATTTTTAATTGCGTCAAGCTGCGGTCAACGACAATTGTTTGCACATTACCAGTTGAAGGTAACATGTCTTTCATAGCGTTAATCCCCCGGCGATAGCTTGCTCCGCTTTCGTTGGGAAGCGGAGCATAAAATACGGAACGATCTAACCCGCCATCGTCCGCTATTACTGCATGCTGAAATAAACACTCCACACAGTTAAGCCGGTGGGTATCATCCACTAACGAACCATCATAGTACATACCTACCAAAGGCAAAACACTATCCGGCACAAAAAACGTGAACCGAATTGCATCTTCCCGTTTCACCAGCTTAAGAGTACCCTATCCACGCAATAGGCCCTTAATACGGACCACGTCATTCCGGGCATCTATCAACCAAAAATTATGCCTAGGACTATTTATGTCGCGAACCGTCACCAGACGGTTGAACTTTTCCCTGGCGTATCGGCGAACCTCTCTGGCATTACCGAAAATTTCCATGACGCCCATTACGTGCGACCGCTGCCCTGAGGTTAGCTTACGATTGCGAAAGCAATAACGGTCTTGAGGTTGGTGGAAGGAATAACTGTGGTGCAGACAAATTCCGCCACCTTGTATTGTCTATCAACTGAATGCAACATGACGAAGGCTGGAAAATTTATAGTTGGAAATGTGAAAATAAGTATTACTTGAAAGGTGACAGATTTATCGACGACCAGGTAGACGTCTGCGAAGATTTGCAAGCAGCAATACGGTAATAAGGTAAAGAAGAGATAAGGGAGTGTGGTTGCTCTCGGAGCAAATTCTTAGAGGTAACACTGATATTTGTAAAGTGACCTCAGCGTTTTACTCAGAAAAACCCGAAAATCACATTCAACCCCTGCGATACTGGAGTAGCGCGAGCGAACGAAAGGCGAGAAATAATCTGAATCATCTGTACCGACGGTGGTGTCGTCCGCAGGAGCAGCCATGGCAGCCGTGAGAGCGCAACTGACGTGGCTTCCGATAGAACATGAATTTGTACAATTTCCGTAAACTGGGCATTAACATCTCACATTCATTTTCCCAATTCAATCTCATTTGGCTGCACAGAAGCAACATTTCAAGGTGGATAGCTCGTCAATATCGGCAGCGGGTGTCACGACATATCCGCGTTGGTCGGATTTAACGAGTTTATAAAATGGACATGGATACTAAACTGCCATGAAGAAAGCCTTCAAAGGCCATGAGTGCAGCGTAAAATTTGTCAAAACGGACCAAAACAGCCAGAGGAAAGAGCACTGATGGCCAATAGATAACCAATATTAAAATGGAAATAAAGAACATTGGTTATTTAACCGTGGATCCTGCAGCCAAGAAGATAATTAAAAACCATTTGGGAATGCGGAGGGCGACAAACGTTGATGGGGATTTGTGGCAAACCATTATTTGAAGACAAGAAGAAGGGAAACGTCATCAGCATTGAGGAGAGGGACGATTAATGTGGTGTGCGGTGAATAGTATATCTGGCGCTGGTAGGCCAATGTGAAACAATGAGCGGAATTCTTTGCTACTTTTGTTTGCATTTGGAGGCCTAACTGATAATTTTTTACTAGTATACTGATAGCCGCGGTTGTCGAGGGGAAAATTAAGGTAGTGTTTGTGACAGACGGTGGTGGTGGCATCGGAAATATTGATCTAAGTGTGGGTGCCTTTGTGGTGATTGGGTATCAACATGGTGTTCATCTGAGCTATGATCGGGTAGTTCCAGCAGTAAGGCTGTTTATTTGGAAGGACTTGTCCGTTCAAAGGATCGTAAGTGTCGGAGATCAGATTGTGTAGCCTCGATCTATAAACAGGCTTGCTTTGGTGAGTTATGCTGACCAAGGTCAATGTCCAATTCATCGGGACCCTGTGGAGAAGATCACATTTGTCCCTCCTGGGATAGTTAATGTGAGCCCTGGGTCAGTTTGTTTTCACGGTGTGTTGAGTCGTGCGAGGATGGGACCAGAAACCGGATGGCAAACTTTCGACGAAACATAAATGCAAATGCGCACAACTGGAACGGAAAAGGGAGGAGGATAGCAGGCCGAAAGTATTTCAGCTGAGGGTTATGGTGCGTGCAACAGTAAGAACGAGAAATGACAAATCCTGTGTAGAGTGGGGCGTTAAACGACACCAAACTTGGCGCTTGGGAAGGGCCAATTGTCACATGGGTGCAAAAGAAAGGGTTTATTTGTGGACAATAAATGTTAGCTTGGGGGTGATTGAGAATGTGATATGAATACTTGTCTATTTGTATAACTTGCTACACACGAATCAAAGGAGATCGGATGTTAGGTGAAAAATTGCGTTGACGCTGTTTCATTGACAGAGTTCTCGGCCTATGCCTACAATGACTGCAATTGTGGAGACTACTGAGAATAAAATGGCTAGGCCTTGTTGGATGGTTTGAGATAAGACTTGGAGCGTTATATTCAGTCAGCACCCCGGGCTCAACCCATAGGCCCTTTAAATTGGAGTGGTAGGATCGCGCAAGTTTGACAAATTTTGTACGGTTACTGCTTTCCCAATTTCACTCTTAAGGGTAGCGGAAGCAGGAGAAATCATCCTTATACGTTGTGGTGGTTTATTCCCTAGGGAGGTATATTTGACGATGAGGTTCCTCGCAAGTGCTATCCTCGACATGGGAAGTGACACCAAGGAGCCGGAGCGTCGCAAGCCTTGGGAAGAGTTATTCCTTGCTTGAGGTGTAGAGACGCACACAATTTTACCAATAATCTTATGAAAAATGAGAGGCTAGTTGAAACTCCAGGCAGCCATAAGGGATCGAGGAGTTGTTCTGTGCAAAGTTCCATGTAGTTTAGAGAGGAAGAATGGCCCAGAAGTCGTTCTACAAATGCTCGTTGAACATTCTTAATCTTCATTCTGTCACTCTGTCGCATGTTGGAACAAGCGGTAGTCCAGGATAGGTCTTACATGTTTTATATATTAACAACTTGCCTCCTAGGGTTCTAAAATTCTGCACCAACCCAGTCAGTCTCCTAGCTTATGCAACTTGAATCAGGGTGTAATCTGAGAAGTTGAACGTGCCGGATTAATGCAAACCTAGATCTCGGACATTGGGGGAAGGACTGACCTCTAGGTTAATTTCAAAGATTCCTGTAGGAATGTGGCACTTGTATGCGAGTATGCTGCTTTTGTGAACCGAGAATTTCATCGACTAAGATACGCACCATGAATCAGGAGATAGTAAATCATTTTTCAAATTATCTGTGGTGGTGTTGAGGTCACGAGGGGGAAGCCTGTATAAAATTTTTATATCGTCTGCAAACAGAAAAGGAAAACCATGCATAACGATACCAAAATGTCATTGATTTGTTGCAAAAACAGCACTGGACTTAGCAGGCTTCCTTGAATGACCCCATCGGTAATCGGACGAGCCTGGATAGAGTTCCATTTAAATTCACCACCTGCACTTTAGAGGTCAAATAAGAGGAGGACCAAGCCAGCAGGGTGCTGTTATACCGTAGTTTTTGACTTTCATGAGAAGCTTGCGATGAGATACGCGATCGGAAACATTTGTCATATCTGAGAAAGTCAGGATCGCCGATTTTCCGTCATTGGCAGCCTCTGTCACTATGTTCAAGAAATCAGTGATGCGCGTATAACATGATTTACTTTGAAGGGAACTATGTTGGCCGGCGTTAATGAAGTCATGATCTAATAGATAAGTTGGTAACTCAGGTCTTATTGTTCTTTCCACAAAACGAGAGACAACTGGGGTGTGATTGATGGGTCTGCAATTAGATAGCTCCTGCTGTGAACCGTTTTTGTAACAGTAACAGATTTACATTGATGGAGGAAAGTGCTACAATTTGGGGGAAGATCAAATAGGCTGGGCGAAAGTATAGGGGTGTCTGCACCTCCAAATTTGGAGAGGGCGGGAGAAAGGTCGTCCGGTCCAAAGTGGAAAGGCCATAGTATTTTTGAGAACATTGGTCTAATATAACTTGAGTGGAATAAGAATCTTGGCGGGGATGCAGAAGAGAAGGGCGAAATGTCCGGTGTAGCGGGGTTGTCATGGGTTATCGTAAAGGGGGCGATATAATCACTGATCACCTCTGATGTCGGTGGAAGGTCAAGTGGGTCATGTGCTCCTGAATATGACAGATGTGAAATGCGTATTAGGGAGCGATTTTCTAGCTCTTAGTAGTTTTGCCAGTGCCGCTACCTTGTGGGTAGAGTATAACGCTTGAAGTTCCTTCATCTTTTGAAAAGAATCAAGAAGTGCCCTGCTTTCCTTAGACAGACGGTCCATTTGCAATATCAGAGCAGATTCTTTTGTTCATTTGAGTCTCGTTTGGATTAAGGAATAATTTTTTAGGGCGGTTCAAGGTGCTTAACCTTTTGGGACTGTGCCAGAATGGGTTGGAGTGATCAGATGAAGGCACACAACCGAAATTGCGTGAAAATCGGTTGGTGGCCAGCAGGGGATCTACAGATAGGAAGAAACCTTCTGATATTTTGCCATGAATTATGGAGGGAAGATGGCCCCATGAGGCTTCGTGGTATGGTTTAATGGTAGCTGAGGAGGAGATAACGGACAGCGGAAATGGAAACTTACAAGCAGCCTGGGAATGATCGCATCGGAATAATTTGTTATATATGGACCTGCGCACCTGGGTTAAGCCATTTTTGAAGATAAGCTCAAGAATACTGTCGGTCCTTGTGTTTAATGAAACTCACTGTGTTCACCCACCCAGTCGTGCACTGGAAAAAGGCGGAAAAGTATTTTGGGGAGGAGAAGGAACACCAGCAAATCCCTGGGGCGTTGAAGCCACTCGCTACTATCTTAGGACCTGGAAGGTGGGCGGCCGCGTTAGGTGCATCAGTTGGTGGTAAGAACTCTGGCTGACGCACACTAGGGGGAGGATAGATGCAACTAGTCAGTAAGTCCTGACGCCCGATAGCCACACTCAGTCAGATAGAACCATTTAGGTTATTAAAGTTAGGGTGGTTGTACCATGAACTGAAAGGGTGTCTCTTGTGCATATGAGACAGCCTACCCCGCGCTTATTTATCCTTCCTTTCCTAAAAGTAATGTAATCAATTAAAGCAATGTCTCTGTCGGGGGTATTTTTGGTCAGTCATGTCCCAGTGATAAGAATGAAATCATATCTACGTGTTTAGGCCAACCGGCGCAGCGCGAGCACCTTATTTAGTATCGAACGAGCATTTGCTAGTACCAACGAAAATGACTCAGTAGTATTAGCATGTGAATATCACAAGGGGTGTAAGATTTCATTTTGGGTGAAAGTTCTTTGAGACAGGCAAAGAGGAATGGGTGTTGTTGGTAAGGCTTGTGGGAGACCATGTCCTGTTACTTCTGATTCACGAGCCAGGATAAGTTGCAGCCAGTTCGTTGGCATAGCCGGTGAGCACCGTACATTTGCTGAGGAGTTGAGAGGCTGCGTAAGGGTGGTGGAGGGTATGGTATGGTTGAAAGAAAAACCGGGTAAAATAAAGGGTATCCTGACGGTGTTTGGAACGAATCTGTAGGCGGCAGGATGTTGTGAGGCCCAACTTCTAGTCGATTGCAAGCCTGGCGATTTGGTCTGGGAAGGCGTAGGCAGGTCGTCTTAAGCACTGTGTTTACAGGCTGGAAATGGTCAATCAAGGTTAACCCGGAAAATATGGTCCTATCTCGAGTGGCGTATGGTTCACACGTACGTTTGGGCAAGCAGATGACGGATCAGTAATACGGAAATCAGTTTCAGTTCTGGGACAGTGACCGAGGTTGAAGTTGTGATTATTAACAAACCTCGATGGACGGTGTATTGAGAGATGGGTTCTTTAGTGGCGCTGAAATGAAGAGATTGAGGTCTAGCCGGGTTACCATACCTACTGAACAGAATGAGCTATGGAACCACGGTAGATCAAAGGGAACAAGAAGTAGCACCGCGCTATTAGTGAAGGTCTTAGGGATCTTAAGAGGTGGAAGAGGTTTTTGTCTCACGTCGACCCCTTGTTTTGAGAAGGCAGCAACATCGTTGGCTAGAGGAAGTTTCTTTCCTTGGTGTCGACGGAATCACCAGTCATTTGAAGACCTGAAGCATATAGGGGCAGGGTGGAGCGTGACGGTGAACTAGAGGAATTGGCTTTGGCTACCGTACTGCAGAGTGGGTTTGGGGTGTACGGGTGTTTGAGCCTGACAGAACAGGGCGATGTTGAGTTGCTGAAGCTTAGGCAGGGACGTTTGGACGGAGGCTGATGTGTGGAGGGTGGGCTAGATATGTCTAGATATACAACCGCAGGGCAGAGGCCTGTAGACAGTATTGGTTTTAATGAATTTCTGTTAGGTCGACGAATGTGTGAGTGTTTTGGAGACAACGCCTCTTTTAGATGACTCCGCTGTAGCGGGCTTTGCATTGTTTGCTGGCAGCACCTTGGAAATCAAATGCGTGTGACTGAAGTTGTGTGAAGGGCAGACCACAATTTCCCTCTAGAGGGGTGTTTTGTTCATAATTATTTTTGTTTTTAAAGGGTTTAGTTGCAGCAACAGCGCCAATGAATAACCTCGCTAGATGTTTTGTCTGGAACTGTAGCATGAAGGAAAAACTATGACTCTGGGTCCGTTTTCGAAGCCTCGTAATTAGACATTGTATGTGGGCCATGCCACTAACAGCCATCAGTTGATCACTGAGGCCACTCACAAGAATAGGATCAGGAATGTTAAAACACTAGCTTTACATGACCTTTCCACTCTGCTAGATGTTCCGGAGACCAGCACATCCAAGAAGTTGCCAGCATCTACTAGGCCATAATTATCTTGCCCTGTTTCAGGATCCACGAGGTGGGGTGTGAGTGCAAGCTTTTAGATAGCGCGCTCCAAACTGTTAACGTGGTCAACCAAATAGGGTAATCCTCTTTCAAAAATCTGTGCCCTGTCATGGGCTCCACCCACCAGATCATTAGGTACTACGTAGCAGTGGATCGCTGTTCCCAAACCAGGACCAACTTTGGAGCATTCTGTAGTGTCAGTTGCGCGAACACTCATTGGCGCGTTTAGCCCGCTGATGGACACCACGACCGATTCTGCTCGTTTGGAAGTTTAAAGTTTGGGAAGAATAGGTAAGTTTGTGAAGGCTGACCACTCACAGTTTTACGACTATGGTTAGGACGGGATACTGTGTTTAATCGGTTTTGCACTATTCTTTCGAAAAAAATGTTAAGGTGCAGCGTAAAACAACGTAAATTGGGAAAAATTCACACGACTAAGTAAGCATCAACGGGGGGAGCAGGTTACGCGTCTGCAAAATGGGCCTGAAGGTAAGCATACAAGACAATAATATCCTGCGACTGGCTAAAATAAATAAAATACGACACCGTGGGTCACACGATTGGTCTAAACAGCAGGATGGTTTTTGGGGATATGGAATCGGGTAGATAGAAAAATGAGCAGACAGGTATGTCTACTCCTAAGACAACTAAGCAGACCGATTGAATTTCTGCTATACAGTATAAAACTGTTTACGCTAAGGTCACGTCAGAACTGGAAACACGACTGCGTAACCATAGACAAAAATTGGCAGAATAATTAAGCAGCGATTAATTCAATGCTCAGAAAAATGTAGCCAATGTTCGCATATAGGAAAATAACTAACTCCGCGAATAATGCCAGAATAACAAAACGGGAACTAAAAATCTACGATGATAGCTCACGATGAGGGGCGGTGTAGCGCAAGACTGTACACCAACTTGGGTCTAGACCACCCTTATGAAAAGCATGCACTGAGGCACGAACAACTTGTGGCAACTAAGCATACATGAACAGTAAGGGCGAATGGTGGTAGGGATACACACGTATTAAACAAGGATGAATGCGGAAGGAACATGACTCCACTCTGCATGCGTTTGAGCAAAGACCATCGGTTAACCACGGAAAGTCTGGGAAAACTGCATGGAATCAAAACGTCAGCAAATGCAACAGCACAGCTTGTTTAAGTGTGATGGAATGAAACAGAAAATGTAATACTCACTGCGTATGGAAAAAGGCAAGTTTTGGCCAGAAAAATTATCATGGTTGGACGTACGCGCGGCAGTGACCTGATGGGGGACTCACCCAAAACTGCAGAGGGAATTTCACGACTGTACGGAATGACGGAGCTAACCTAACGGTACTCACAACTGGTGGGAGGCTTTAGGAGCAAGTTCCAAAGGTCGAGAACATGAAGGAAGGGCAAGTTGGTATGAAACGAAAGACCACAGTCGGATGAAATAAAGAGAGGATTATTACTGATCACACACATGGCAAGGGCCGGTAAGCCAGGTCCGGAACATAGGGGAAGACGGAATAACCCAATACAAGTGCGGACGCGGACGATAGGAAGAAAAACCACTTGCACTCTGCGAACATAGATGGAAAAGAAACATTTGATGAACATGTGAATGACATGGGTTTTTGGAGTCGTCAATGTGTACACAGGAAAATTGGCTAATCGATAGTTGTTGGTGCGCTTTTGATAAGGAGATGATGTCCAAATAGACCGGTGGACAGATGCAACTGAAAGTGACAGAATTATAGGGACGGTTTGCTTGAGTTAGGGAATGCTGACGGCACACATGGTGCTCTGCCTGTTAGTTGTGCGTCCGGGACCTGGGCAGGAGAATCCAAAGATGTTTGCAGGACGGGTGATCTTAGAAAGCGGTCTGTAGTTTCTTAGCTGAGCCTTATGGCGGCGAGAGGCTATGTGGTTCGGGGCCATTAGGTATTTGATGGGAGCTTGAGCGCACGGCTGAGTTCAAACAGCAGCGTCTGGATGGCTTTAAGGTGTGATTGACAGTGCAAGATAGCCTTTTGTGGTCGCATACGGGCGGTGGGTCGGTCATCATCAAACGACGCCAGTACAGCAGAAACGACTGGGCATTATGGCGCGACAGCAGCATTGGTCAGATGCTCAGGGTGCATTTGTTAGAGGCAGCTGGCAGTCAAGAATTGAAACTTCGGGCCAAGAATGGATGTCAGGCCTGAAAATGTGAGAGGAATGGAGACCAACAGATTATAATGTGGTCCAGCCAGCGGGTTAGGCAGGCAGAAAAAAGAAAGAAATAGTTGACCTTAGGAGCATGGGTAGCCAATTTTGCGATGCAATATGGAGGTTAATACTTCGATTTAGAGGAGATCGGATGGTGCAGTACGTAATATGTAGGATAAAACTGGGTGTAAAAGCTAATATGTACAACATAAAGTTACCTGTCCTCACTGGGTGGAATGTTTAGAGTGTAGTATGAGTAAAGTTGATAGAGTTGGTTGCAGTGAGGGATTAAGACAAGTTTTGCGACGTAACAGAATGGAATTAAAACGTCAAGAATGAAGCTAGCTCACATGTGATGGGGTGAGTCAGATGCGTTGGTAAATTGAAATCAGTCCTTAACCCAAATGACCGGTTCTTGATTGCCATCAGACCATGAATTACTGAGATTATGTGAGCATCCACAAGATGGTGTGATTTTTTTCCCGGAGGGATATTTGGCAGATGCAGAAAAGGGGGGAACGCGCAGCACAATTGTTAATAATGTGCGTTCTACTTTGCTATTATAATCATAGTCAGAATTGGCAAATTATCCTAGAGAATACGATCCGATGTTGGCCATATGGGAAACGACATGCATAAAAGCACCCAACTCAACGAAAACGGCACGAGGCGCGCACCCAGCTGTGCAGCTTTATAAATCGTGTCAATCGTCATTTTCGGTGGTCTGCATAAGAAGGCAAGCAATATGAGTCAATGAGCGTGTCAGCTGAGAGTCCGTTTGCTCCTTCTGAGACCGTTGTTGAAATCCAAAGGCAGGCGGCAAGTAGAACAGTAGTACTTAGAGGGCAGTTGCGTTTAACGGTATTTAAACCAGGAGAATAGCTCGGCATAGCGTTTTGTATTTTCGGTTTAATTTTTTATTTATTTTTTGTTTCTGAGCCATGGAAATCTGGGGGGCGGCGTTAATTGAACAATCATCACGGAAAGCTACCTACGAACGTCTCACATGAGGCTGAGTCGGGTACGTTAACCGTACGGGTCATCAAACGGCACAAGAAATAGACCGAGACATGGGTTTCACGTGTCGGCTCAAGTGGACTTTGGAAACACGGCAGCAGTATGGCCTCCATTTATGTGACATTTCACAGTTGTAAGACAAACTCCCAGAACAGAATATGACATTCACGTAAAATGGAAACAAATTCGCGGTATTTTTCAGTTGAGACCTTACGACCGCGATTTAATCACGGATCAAGTTTGAGTAGGAGCTAGAGCCTAACCATTGCACTAAGATCGGCGAAGATTGCTGCGATCAGTTTTTTGTCTAGAGTCACTTCGTCTATGACCACAGGTAGGTCATTCCTAAGACTGAGCCACAAGCATATCAAGAAAAGATTATCAAATAGAGGAGATCATCGGTTTTAGTATGGAAACAGAAGTTTCTACATGATAAGTTACGTGTTATTTTTTGGCCAAAATATTAGGTGATTTTAAAAACATTTAGAAGGGCCCAGAGCGGCGTGGACTGACAACGGGCAACAGTAATGTAATAGGTGATAAGAAAGTGGCGGTAACGGACTATGTGGAAATGGCTGCCAGGAGGGGGGCCGGGTGCAGAAATGCCGAATGGAATTTGAGTGATCTGGAACGAATTAAACTGGGAAGGAGGGGCACGGTATCCTAGACAGGTATCAGGCAAAATTGCCAAGAGAATCCAGTATGTGTTGGTGACTTTGAAGCTGTTATTTGGAGACGATATTTTGCATTCTCGTCTTTACTTTAGTGGAGTGTTGCTTGATGTGATGATCAGTAAGGAGAAAAGTTGCGAATTTTAGATCAACAGTGGTGAAGCTAAAGCCTAGTCAAGTGAGTGGTCAAGCCTACACGGGTGTTGGTTACGAGGAAATGGGTGGCTCCAAGCGAAATAAAAAATTGTGCGCACAAGTAAGTTGCTAACATCACCCGCACGCCTGAAAAACTCAATACGTTGAGAGCTATGGGAACTTTACTTGTTCAGAGGTGAAAAAGAACACAGTTAACGGTGCTATTGATTTATGCCCTGTCATCCTATTTTTGTTGACGTTATTGGGTGAGCTGTCTTTTCAGGTTGTTCGATGGGTGGCATAAAAACATTAGCTGTTGGACAATTGTTCAGGGTGAAAAGGAATGATGATGAATTTAGAGTGTTTGGCTACAAAAGAGAAGCTGAGTAGAAAGAAAATGATACAGGGCCACACAGCTTTGTGCTCCTAATTTCGGGTAAAGCTGGAAGTACAGATAGCTCTGGGAAGTTTGGTTTAGACTAACAGTGGCCCCATTTAATTTGACGACGGAGGATAGATCGATAAATTTTGATAAGACATTTCTGAATTGAGTTAAGCCCTTGGGGGAAAAGCGGGGTTTGGTAATTTATTCCATTAGGTGGACTACAAAGTTTTGGATGGTTTTGACCTGAAAGACACCTAAGATGATGGCATTACAATGGGTGACGGTCGAATTTTGAGGGTAAAAGGAAGCTCGTTAACAAACCGGATGTGGTTTCCGGCCGTGCATGCTTGTGCCCTAGGAGTTTAAGAAAGTGTGTAGAGTTCGGAATGATAGGAGGTTACCAAACGGGGATAATGGTGTCGCAGCTTGCATCGTTCTATGTAACTGAGACCTGACGTGGGACCAAGTAGTTTTTGTGAATGATCGTCGTACCTTTAATACTGCAACACCATTAGCTCCAAGAACGTTGCACTACATACAGATTACGGCGTCTAATTTTTCCGCAATGAGGGTTTTATTCCTGTCTGGATTATTCGTTCGACAGATCACTTGTTCGTGGAAGTTGAATGAGCACGAGCACTAAAAGTTTAGACTATTTACGCATTGTGCGGCTATTGTTGAGAGGTGGTATATAAGTAGACTCCCCGTGGGATGTGAAACCCACAGGCCGGAATAGCGTTCTTGGTTTCGGAAAATTGCATCGCCCACTGCCTATAATATTAGTCTAGTGAGTTTAATTCATCCATGATGTCAACCATGGTTTGGGGCAAGAAGGATGACACAAAAGAGCACACTTGTTTGATGTTGCCAGCAAGTAAGAGGTGTGCCGTGGCATATTATTAGAAAGATATCATTAGCACAGAGCGAGAATAGAAAGAGTTTAAGGACACTACTTTGTATTACACCACAAGTGATTAGCTAAGGTTGGGGTGTGGTTTCTTTGATACTGACGACTTAAGAGCGGTCGGAGGGATAGGCAGTCAACCTAGAGTGGGGCGGATCTACTAACCGATAGGATCAGTCCTTTCGTGGCAATGGTTCACGATGCAAGCTATTAAGCTCTTTGGCCGTTTCAAGAAAGATGATTAAAATGGACTTTCACCAAATGACGTTTAACAATACTAATAGCAGCATATTTCTGGAAAAATTTCGAGCAGCCTGCTTGGCTGGATGACCAAATTTTAAGTAAGTATTACAATTTGCAGGAAAGCGCGGTTTGTAAGTGGGAGCAAAATGAAGAATTTGCCCAGGTTTCATGTTTTTCCAGGATGAAACATAAGTGACAATCTGTGGGGAAAAGGTGTTTATAAACACCAACGACGTTTATAGCTAGAGCGAAAGTTAACTGGAGGATGGCGAAGTACATCGATACACAGTAGTGATCACCTGTCCACCCCGGTGAAACGGCCATGTTTTTCGGTCATTCGCATTGGGAACTCCATTTATCCACCCTCGATAACTCGTTATTCCCAAAGCTGTCCACGGCCCGGTAATTGGTACCGTTCGCCGATAAGTGCCCACTGGTGATGGGTTGGGGAAGTTGCAAAATAGTGAAATATATGAAGAGATGCTGGGTGCAAAAAATAAAATTCTTTTTGTTGGGAAAAGTAGAAAAAGTCGGTTTAGCATGACAAAGGCTACCTGTTTCGGTGAAAATGGCCTTTTGTAATTCTATTTCTGTGTTTACCTCATAATCCCATGGAATTACACCATTAGTATATATATTTTCATATTTACACAATTAGGTAAATGCAGAATAATTTTCTTCGCTACGCGCACTAATAGGCGCAATAGGCATAAATATGGTAGAATGAGTGTAACTTAGGTCCGCATATGTAGGCATACAAGTACCCGGAACGTTAACCCTGTGTACTGTATCCGGATGAGTAAATGGTAAAATAATCGCACGTTGGTACATACGCGCGTGCAAGCGTTAACTTCCAACAATTTACGTCTCAAGGTATACACATCCGTTTATAGCAACAGGTACATCTCTAACGGCACCTATCTGTAGGTTACTTCATATGGCTAACGATATCTGTAAACACCTCCAACCCGAGGCATTTCTGTATAAGGAAATATAGATTCCTCATATTTTCTTGCCTGCGGAGGACTAGGCGAACGGAAAACTGGTTAACGAGATCAGACCGTTCTACGAAAGAACCATTGTTGTTGAGCAAGTAGAACAACGCCTGCGCACCAGAAACCTAATGCACACAATAACGGAATAACAAATTTTGGCAGTCGGTGCTGGTAACGAGATATTGGGAGCCCATAAGAGGCCGTGCTTATATTCGTAACAGTCTTCTCTCTCTGACCGTCCCCGTTACTTGGATCCACATCGAATGCTTTTGGCCTGAGAGTCCTCTTCTCTTGTCCTACGCGGTCTTAGGGTCTTCAGGTGCACCTGGAATGGAAATGGTAATTCATGCAGACGAACAGCTCTTCGCCCACGCAGGTGATGCAGTGGAAATGAATCCCACCTTGGGGAAGGTTGCACTGCAACTCGAACGCCTACGTCTCTTATACTTCGGCAGTTTGTAGGCAGCTGAAGCCATATTTTCAAGCTTCCTTAAGTTTAATAACTGTAGGGGACTACTAACACCTTGTATATCAACGACTTCCGCCTCCCTAGGAGCGACAGACATTTGTACGGATGATGACGTACTGGGGACAGTTTCGGCAGGCTTCCCCATTCTCTGTCTTACTACTAAGAACTCGGGCACCAACGAGTGCACTTATTTCGTTGGCATCATTGTGCTAGGTAAAGTAGGTAAAATTATTCCGTTTCCCTATCAACTCATCCATGTTTCGAGGGTCCCCTAACAAACGCCCTAACGTTTCTTCACTTACGGCTAATGAAGAGGCGTAAATGTCCTAGCAAGTACCGGCTAGATGGGATGGTACTTAGATCCCTCACTGTCACCTGGCATCACGGTAAATATCTCAAGCATTGCCGAAAATTTCCATCACCATCATCAAATGCGCTTCCTGCTAGGCGGTGAACTAGCGATGGCGCGTGTACTAACGTTCTTGAGCTCGGTGGAAGGAATGGTTGCATTGAAGACAACATTCAATCATCTTGTTTTGCTTACTCACAGGAAGCACTACGGCAAACATTGAAGAGTCAATATTGGGAGCTCTGCAAATGGCGATTACATGAAAGAAAAATGGACTTATGTTTGACCACGTAGACCATTCGGACATTTAAAAAAGCTGTAATATTTCACTCGATAATAGGGAGGAGAAATTAGAAAGGAGCATGGATGTCCTTGGAGCGAACTTAACGAGATGAAGATTAATATTTACAGAAAGGCATTAGTTTGGCGCTGGAAAAAACAAAAACTACATTCGAGCTTTGAAAACCTCGAACGAAGTGAACGAACAATAAGTGAAAAATTATCGTAATCATCTGCACAAACAACAGTCAAGTCCATAGGAGCTGGACTGACGGGGTTCTCGGTGGGCCACCTGTTCGTACATTCAGTGGTAAGTTTAATCAATGCTCTGGTAAAGCAATATATTTCACAGCATAAACCGGAAAACAAACAATAACATGCCGGATTCATTTCCGTAAAAACTCCCAATTTAATGCACAGAAGCAAACTTTCAATTTAGACAGTCCGTTAATGTCGGGCACTTCGTCAGTACAGTTTTGACGGCTTTGCTTGGCATCACGTAGGCCGCCGTATGCAAGTAACACACCGGATGGGTTGTTGACGCTACAAGATCTCTCTATTTAGCCGAGTTCGTGATTGATGGAGATAGAAGCAAGCCAAATATTATAGAATGGATAACTCGTGGCAAGTGAGAGAGGGGAAAATCCATAAACCAGGGGAAGACAGTTAGCAGGCTGTTTCTTGTGGGATGTGCAGTACGGTGAAAAGAACATTGAGTGGACACTCAGCATAACAAGCCGGAAAATAGAGACACAGTTAACTGTGGGAAGCGGAGACGGCTGCACCAATTAGAAATTGTGTAGTTACGTAAGTTCATTGGATTTACGGGGCTCGTTGTGAGTCGTTTCGATTTTGTAGATTTCAACAAGGTCCAGTGGTGGAGGCGTACTCGGAAAAGGAAAAGAAACCAGTTGACTAGCTGGTGAAGAGCAGGAAACGATTGAGGCAAAGTCAAGTATATTCTTGCAGACCACAATAAAAGTTTATCAGAGAAGACTGACCTCAGCCGTTAAGGAGAAGAATGGTGAGAGGCTTGCGAGATGGTAGCTCATATTAGACACTGCTAAACATTTTCCATATGAGTTCATTTTATATAGTTCGGGAAGAAAGGACTTTGGGAAGGATCCAGTACAGCACGTGGGCACTGGGACTAGAGGGCTGTTAATCACAAAAGTCCTAGTAGGTGAGACTGACCGAGTTCTAGTCACCCAACCTGAAAAACACCGTTGAATGATGGGCGTAAGATGTGTCATCCGCTAACCCAGCTGCACCCGCACACCACTAAATCCGAGCTGCCCGCCTGGCGTGCGCCAGCCAAAGCGGTGGATCTGACCTCGTTCCGCACTGTTGTGATAGAGCCTGTGTATACGAGCGGTAAATAAGTGACTGCGGATATGGTGTGGGTAGGGCGAGCGAGCCATCATGTTTTCAGGAGTCTCAGGGGAGTAGAAATCGTGGTAGCCAGGTTACGAAGTAATTGTTTACGTCCAAGCAGAATTGAACATCTCGACAAAAGAGGAACGACTGATTATCTGGTCCTGCTCTCAGCTGTGGGTTAGGAAGCAATTAGTCGTGCGAACAACTTGGAAGAGAGAGCTACGAGTGCTCTATACTACACTCCAAAAATATCTGGTTGTTGGCTAGTCTTGTTAGAACATTCGGTTACTTGGGCTAGTACAGACAGGTTAACAGGCCGATCTAGCGTGTAAATCAAATAAACACGCAAATGAAATGAAAGTGGATCAATAGACAGGGAGATAGACAGTGAACAATGGCGGTAGACATGAACACAGAAGGAGCTAGGAGAGACCGGGATGCGTTAAGGACTGAATGTATCCACAGTGAAACATTCGTGGTTCATAGGGCGCATTTAAAGAGACAAATCATCTGGACCCACAGAAATTGTGGAGAATGGGATGCGAGGTAAATGGGATCTGTCGGTGCGATTCTAATATGAGGTTGGTTAAAGTCTCTGACTGTACTGTAGAAGATTTATCCGCATAAGTTGGAGATGGTGCTTTGAACAGAAGTAAAATTCAGGAGTACGCCATGTAACTTCTGGTTATACCTTTTTAGGTGGCGGTATGAATAATGGGATTTATTTCTCCTTAACAGTGATCTCAAAGGCACCATCGATGCGTTTTCAAAATCCTAATCCAGTTTCATACATTCGTTACTCAGATGAGTGTGGGTGATATAAATGAATGAGAAAGGCTACGGTATCTCATCTATTTACCTCGTTTTTAACGCGACAGTTGATAGTGATAAAGTGCCAAACTATTAGGAAGTATTTTGTAATAGCGATTGTTTAACAATAAACCATTTGATTCTGACAAATGTCTTAGTTACTGAAAAAGTGATATTGAACTCCGCATTTTGAAGAACGCATGGGAGAGGGTTCCCGACACCGGGCGCGGAGATGCACCTATCATATTTAATAATGTTGCTGAAGGGCACTAGGTTTCCTCTGATGCGTCGAAGCCACAAAGACTTTGAACGCAGCGACTCGCATCGCTCTATGTAGTTCAGGTTTGGGAGAAGCTGTTTGGTAAAGACACACTGGACGTTTTCGACTTCCATTCTTTTGCACTGCTTCATGTCCGAAAAGATTAGGCGGCAATACACCAGAATGGGTCTAACGTGGATTTCAAAAAATGTAGTCTGCTTTTTCAAGTTCAGAGTTCTGTGTAGCGGCCCCATTATATTATTTGCTTTTGCTGCTTTTGTGGAGCATGTTCCGAGATGTTTAGGGTGCAAGAATAATTTAGCTCCAGATTGATAAATTGACTGTTAATGGGGATGACTTCGTCACAATGCCTGCCTTCTCTTGGGGTATGGTGCATTTGTACCCAATATTGCTGCATTTTCCGGCGCAGAACTTCATTATCCAGTTGTTTGCTCGAGAATTGAGTAGAGCTACGATTTGCGACACGTTACCTAAGGTGAACTTCAAGGCTTCCGGGCGAAGGGTGTAGATAATTTTGATGTCGACAGCAAACAAAAAAGGAAGCCCTTACCGGTGATGTCGAAGACATCGTTGACGCACGAGAGGAAGCGCAGGAGGCCTAGAATGCTGCCTTGGATTACACCGCTGGTCACTATTCTAGAATAAGTTGTGACGAATTCCACTTGGACCACCTGATTTCTTTACGACAGGAATGATGGAAACCGCGATATGATTGGATCAGCGCTACTGGTGGATTCGGTTTCACTTAACACCCTAGGGTGAGTTATTTTTTCGAAAGCCTCCATGATATTCATAAATTGACATTCCAAGGTCCACAGCCTTTGTGATAAGGTTCAGGCAGTCACTCATGCAATTTGCTTAGAATTTCGTACGCAGAGAGCCGTGTTTTCCAGTGCAAATAAGTTCATGTTTCGGAAGATGCGCCATAAAACTATCCTTGTTCAAACGTTCCATATTTCTAGCGACTATAAAGATGTGGTTGATTAGACGATAATCGGCGGGGTTACACCGTGTCCTTCTTTTTCGGACTGGAATAATCACCGTGGTTTCACTATCAAGGGAAGGTGCAGCACTGAATAGACAAATTGGAGGTGTGTGCCAACAAAATTGAGATATCGGTCACACCGAGCAAGAAGACAGCAGAGGGTAGTGGGTGAAGCCCGACTAGTGATCAATTTTGGTTCTTAATCGGTAGTTGGCTTACTTCCTTCGGAATAAATACGCTTGCTGAGTAGGATTCTGTAGTCAAGCAAGGTCGGCATAGGTTACCAAGTTTGTCGTTATTTATCACTGCAGGTGCAAATAAATTGCCAAATGCTTCTGCAATCTCTTGTGGTAGATGACATATTGTACCTAAGTGGCTGAGAACCTGGAGGAGATAGTTCTGCGTCTGAGCAACTTTGCTAGGGCTGCGTTTGGGTTAGACTGGTTTAGAAGTAGCAAATTTTGTTTCTGCGGTCCGGTACCTTTTTCCGCGCTCGAGTTAGACAATTTATTCGTGGAAATAGCGAAATGTTTCTGGTCTTAACAAGTTCTTGCCCAAGTTTAGCGAGTCTACAGTTTAGTCGGTCACAGATGCCTCTCTCAAAAAGCGTGCTTAGGGTTCGGGATGGAGCAATGGCGTCAAGGTCCCTGTGCAGGCGGCGGTATAGACTATCATCAGCCGCCTGAAAGTTCGGAGTTATAAAAAGTGAGTCCCAATGGGAATTACGAACTAGATCAAGTAAAAATCTCCAGTTACTTCTGAAACACGAAATTGGTGACGCGTATCTATTCGGGAGGGGCGACGTGAATGAACAGCTGACGGACAAGTGGGTAAATACAGTTAACCTGACCTCAGTAAACGTTTGGACGTGTGGCTATCCTATCGTAAATGTCAAGCCTAGGACATAGCGGTCCCTTGCGGGATCAGTTACTTGGTGGGTCCAATTGCATTGATAAATATTTTCGAGGGAATGTAGTAAGTAATTTAGAGCAGAAATCGTGGACCACCACAAGCCGGGAACAATGAAGTATCCAACGATCAGCTTGGGACTGGTAAGCCAGAAACAGCCTTTGATAGTTTGGTTATCCTCGGAAAATCATTTTGGCAAGAACCAGGGGGACAGTAGACGCATCCAACCAGAACATCCTGGTTACATATTTTGGCTGTGACCCAAACGGCACCTTGTATGGTATTCACCATAGTGGCCTGATACATTGTAGTTGTTATTGATTCTGTGACAAAAACTAGGCTGCAAACTCCGGCTTTGTCCCGAGTATGGCCACTGAGCCATGTCTCACTGATTAGTATGAAGTCGAAATTTGATCAGAGTACTAAAAGACGAACGTATTTAATTTTCGGCCGCACGGAATTATCTTCCAAAAAATAGAGGAATCCTCTGGAATCGCCCTTGCTACTAATGAATGTCATGATGGGTGAGGCTAGGTTTCTTGTTGATTGTGAATCCCGATCGGAAACATTTCGGATTTCAGTCAATACTTTGGACTTCTCCTGTATCCCATATCTGGTCTACACCAGTTGGGAAGGTGTTGCGCCGTTAGAGTGAGGGGCATCCGTCTAGAGAAGGATAAATTTACGTTGTTAAATAGCGGTTGAAAATGGACGGTAGATGATTCGTCAGATCGATTGGGCGGAACGTGTGATGGATGGATAATTTGTGGATCTGGCACCATTACATTCAGTCCGAGAGAGGGCTGCCGCCTTGGGCTAAAATGACAACATTAGCGGAGGGTGGGCCAATGGAAGCACCCCATCGCTGGGGTTGGTGGGTGTGGACGGAACAACACGAACAAGGTGGCCACTTTGGCCACTTCACTTGAAATTATATAGGGAGAGCAGGGCGGGATACATAAAGGAGAGGTAGGACGGTAAGGAGGTAGGTCGGGAAGAAAATGGGGGTGGTAGGAACGGCAATTAATGTGGAGTGGGAGAATTTATTGTGCGTGAGAAAAACACTGGTAAGTGCATATGCCAGTAGATTTTTCATGTAGTCTATACGGCTATCAGTTTGGAAGTAAATTTCGTTCCACCCTATGTTGGGTGGCCCTGAGTGACATGGTGTAACGGCTAGATGTAGCGGGACGGAATGGTGCCCGACACTATGCGTGAAAGGTGGGCCAAATGTTTTCCTGTGTACAGGAAACCGGTTTATTTGGTAAAAATATATCAGACACTGAGCCAGACATTTCGGCTTATCTCTAAATGGACTTGCACAGTGGCCACTTAGACGCAGTTGGCATCTGTGGCACTCCTATCCACGGTAACCCTGGGAAGTACTGAGTGGGTTGGGAGCTGGGAGTAAGGGGAGCGCTAAGGCTAGTTCTACGGTTAACGGAAATCATGAGCGGGCTGAATACCGTAACCATTCAGGTCACATTATTTGCAGAATTTTGCGGCGACATTGAAGGAGGGATTTTCAAGGAATGCAGTGGCGTTTTATCCGGCGCCATCCTGGTAGTTTTGTAGAGGATATCAGCAGAGACAATTTTCTGCCTTCTGTTGAACGCACGGGCAAATTTTTCGTCTCAGGAATTTCATCAGAACCAGAAAGGAATTATGCTTGATCATTTCTCTTGGTCTCACACAACGGCTAGGGTAATGACCCACGTCGCATGCGTTCACTGTGGTTAGTTTAGCCTTTAGAAGTTTGCGGCCTGGGGCCTTAAATAATATAGCAATCTTGGAGTTCTGGACGCGCCCAACGGACTCGGACAACACTGAACCAACGAGTCGTCTGGTCATAGCAAGATCATGCAAGACGGAACTGACGATAGCTAATTAAGATGGGAGAGTGAGCAAGCTTGGCGATGACTGCCTCAGTCGATTTTAGCTGGGTAACAAGACTGGCCAGTTGTTTCTCAAAGACATTTACTTGTTTCTGTAAATGCATCAAGCAGCATGAAAAAGCAGTTGGTTGTTTTCGATTTTGTCAGGGATCGTGGCCTTCCGATTCTCCTGAAAGTGGGTTTCACAGACCCGGCATTCGGCATAGTGTCGAAAAGCCTCGGAAGGTAAGCATATTATCGTGTAACCCTCGTCGTCTTAGGTTCAAATAATGCGTTGCAACGGTTGACACGTAAGGGAAAATGCAGCGAATAATGATAGAGGACAGGCAGTATTATGTGACAAATTTTTAACCGCTGGATGATCCAGAACTTTTTATATAATTTATGGCTCCACTTAGTTGCGTTTAGTATTACGTCAAGGACTTGTGCTGAATTGAGTAGGTATGTCAGCAAATTTGAATTTTGTATAGAGAAGCTAATTCGGGATAATTTCTGTGTACAAGCCAGAGACAGGGGGCAAAGCCGAACCGGAAAAAGAATGTGCGAACAGAATTTGCTGTACTAGATATGGTATACTTGGGGTCACTGCGTGCTAATAATCAAAGGTGGAGTTGAAAGGGAAAAGTTTGGTCAGTAAACGTGAGCAGCTAATAAACGGCTCTGGAGTAATGCAGCCTCTGTATCTAGGAAAAAGATCTCTAAATTAAAGTAATGTGCATAGCCATCCCTCAGGCTCTGTATTGAATAAGAGGAACGCTTAAACCGGGAAACATGAATCCGAGCACTGACATTGCACAGTCTGTTTTGCTTCTTGCATCTTGCACACTGAGGACCAAAGTACTCGACCAAAGTATCGATGAACGGCTACAATTTAAGGATCATTCTGCATTTCGGAAGTGAGGCTACCAGCTTTCTTCCCATGTACAGCCTGCACCCCCAACAATGCATTCGAATTTTGATCGCTTGTTTTTGCGTCACTTTCTCGCGCAAGATCTAAAATCGGTTTCAGATGATGTTCAGCACTTCTGTTTTACTCGCGTGTTTCTCTGTTGCAAATGTATACTGCGTAAACAAATCAACAACGTGATGTCCAGCTGGGAGTATGACCGTGCGTTTCGTGTCAAAGTTTAATTTCCGGTTAGTCGGTCTAGTGTGCAATCGTAAAAACCTTCGACGAGGTTGGGGTTCAACCTGCTTCAGCTTCCAATGACTGGTACAGACTCTTTGCTATTCACGTCCCGTAGTACGCACCGAAATTCCCGGATTGCAGCATTCAGATGAAGTCGCACTCTATGAGCCACAGCTCTTCTGAAATCATAACGCCGATGCGTAAGAAGCCAAAATGCCGGACGTCTTTCATCACCAGCAGCCGCCCTCTAAACCTAGTCGACCAAAACAGCTCCCAGAGAAAACAGGTTCACGGCAAGTACCTGTTGAGAATAAATGGAAAAGAGAACAGCAGAGCACAAATAGCTGTCATTACGCCAACCTTGGCCTACGGCCCGGACTCCAGCTGGTTGCCGAGATTGCTCATAAGCCAGTGCATCTCAGGAAGGCTAAATATATCTGGGCCGCAAGTCCATGTTTCTGGCGGTTACAGGTTTTTCGTCTCTCGGAGGAATAAGCCGACTGGACTGCTGGTTAGTTGGCACGCCTCCACCTTTCAAGGCTTGTTCCATAGTATTTATTATTTGGCCTGTTTGCGACAAACTTACTAAATGGCTCTTTACATTGTGGATGTAGTGTAATAAGATGGCTGAATCCGTCTAAAGCGCCACCATACGTTTAAAGAATATGAAACATCTCTCGGACTGCAGCCTTTACTTAAAAGCTGCTGCACTTAACTCCGAACATCGGGTCGATACAGACTCGATAGATGCGGCTTGAGCCCTGGCCAACAATATTTTTGTCGTTTTAAATCCCATCTACTCCGATCCACCGACCACAAACTACGGTACCCCAATCCAGTTCAGCTGCATCTGAAAACGACTGTGATTCTCTTTTTGCTGCGGGCTCTTCCAGAACATGCATGGTGAAAACTTTAACCTTCCCGGTTCTATAATACTAGTCGGAAACTCTTGACACGGCACGTAATCTTCAAGATCAATTAAGCAGTTTTGACCAATTTTATTCCCGCATGGACAATGTAGCGACATCTTTCCGGAAAAGGGTTTTTGAGACCCTGTGGTCACTTAAAATCCAAATCTTAAGGTCGAAAACAACCTTTTCTAGCCGTTCCATCAACCTCACTGCGCATCTTTCGGCCATGCTCTCATTACTGAGCGACCCATGGTAGTCGTCACCATAAAAGTTGTTAGTAGCGTTATCCACTACTGTCCATTCAGTTGGTTTCTCCTGTATTTCCGATTTCTCTTGCATTGCGTAATTTGGTCAAAGTGGCAAGGATACTGCACTAGATAGGTGAGACATCATCCTGTACGTCAATACCGGTCCGCTCGTCGTTCTCAACCCAGCACGAGAAACGCACCGCACTTCTATCATTTTCAGGCACCTTTAATTGCAAGAACATTTCTCCTATGTCAGCAGATATTGCAACTTTACTTAGTACAGCGCGACACAGGGCCACTGTCAATGATGTGTTGGACCCTCAGAAACCAGGACAACCTTATTTAGTTTTTGGTTGTGAATCATTGCTTTGAGAATTTCTCGTCCAACAATCTGCTTTTTTGGGGGACAGATCAAACTACAAGATGTTGATACACGCAACATATTCCTTCTTCCACGGTGAACACTGTCACTCTTTCTACGCATCCAGGGGTCTCGCAGTACACCATCGCCCCTGAATATTGCCTGTCACAGGAAAATGGTTTTTCCAAGTTTAATAATCCTTAAAGCACGTATGCGCTGCTGCTCACCCCGCGCTTGGTCCGCGAAAACCAAGGGACTGCCAACTGAAAACGACGCGATTCGCACTGGCTCCAATACCATAAGGTCTTCTATAAATATTTTGCAGCGATCACATACCAGATCACGAAATTCATGATTGTGTTGCTGGTTTAACTGTTCTTTCGAAGTTTCCGGCGTCGAAATGACACAGCTAAGAAAGCCATTTCGCCCGAATACCATATGGCATTCACTCTAGTGACATGCTTAGATTCCCCGGTGGTGCGCGCAACTTACAGACAGCCGTGAACTAAAATTCTAATTTGTGTTTTAGCCTCATTTATTCCAGTGTAAGCTTATATCGGGCCAATTAAAAGCTGATTACGGGTACCAACGGCGTCATGTTTGGTGCTTTTAGCGAATTGATAATTATTGCGGTAAAGATCAAAAAGAAAAGCGAGGTTTAGTTTTACACAACGAAATCACGGTTGCTCAAGGCCGAGAAGCTTGTCTCTTGATCTTTAGCTTAGGCTTGAAGGGAATGAAGGAGGCTTCTAGTAAATGCCATCGCACATTCATGATCACGACCTAATAAATCTTACGCTTTTTTTGTGAAGGTATTAGGGCGATATTTCAAATGGGTCCTAGCCTGAGATTTGAAGTCGATTAGCCTGCCATTTTGCATGCTGAATGATCTTGGGTTAGTTGTCGTTTTTTTCATAGCCACGACGGATTGACTGTGGGCTTCGTTATGGAAACTATGCATACTAGAGCCCCGCATACATGGCTCTGTGGCACAGAAATAGGCATGGCATTTACGGCGAGGGTGCCCAAGGAAGCGTGGAATTTGTGGTATCGGGGAACTTTGTTAAAGAAGAGCTTCAGAAGTTACTTGGTTCACCAATTATCAAATTACTTTTTATCTTCATTCACAAGCACATTTAAATTTGCCGTCAGCAAACAATGACGTGACTAATAACCTTAGATACATCACTAATATGCAGCAGGAATTGGAGATCAGGGAAGCAACTCTGGATGACCCCGCTGGTTGTAGCCCGGCGCTGGAAAAACATTCGCCGTTTCCAGTGACAAAAAAGATCAGAAAGGCAAGATGATAACAACAATAGAAATAGATTTGTCATTTCATGTGACCCAGTTTTGACCAGAGGTGAGCGGTGGGAAACAGTCAAGAGCTTTTGGATCTCTTAAAAGAATATGACCATTGACCGGCCGATACCGGGGGCCTATGTGACTAGGTTTTAGAGATAAAAGCGACGACTAGGGCAGGATTTACTCCTTAGGAAGACGTGTTGGAAGGATTGGTAAGATTTTGAAAGTTTATGAAGTTTACTAGTTTTGCCTTAGCAACTTTATCCGTAGGCACGGATATACGTGGGATGTGGCTAATAGAAGAATAGTACCGAGGATCGTGCAAAGGATCTTTTTTGTAGAGTGGGACCATAATGATGTCATTCTTTGTATTGGGAAATGACTTGGGACAAGAGCAGGGAGAAAGGCCTTGCGGGGAACACAGGAAGGCCTGGAGCAACGTAGCAAGATAGGGCCGGTGGTATACCTTCAGGTCTAAGCCTGCAGGTTGGCTCGGAGAAATGCCTCGCTACCCTGATATCAGCAACGTTGAATGAGATGGAAAGAAACCTATCCGACGAAAGAATGGGGTGGTTTTCAGAGAGTGGCAAGTTTTCGATGAGGAATAGAAGAGACTTATGTAGCAAGTGCTTCCGAAATGTCTAGAGTGAATTTTATGGACAAGGTGTTGAGGATGACTAAACTCGGAGTAGCTAACGAAATCGATCGCAAATGAGCTTTGAAAATGGAGGAAATGTTGTGAATTCAGTCAAGCAATCCCAATGTTGGCCCTGCTTTTTGAACTCTCGGATTTAGTTAGATCTTCATGTGGCAAGTTTTGGGCCATTTATTTGAACATTTTCTGGGCCCCAGGAATTTTCAGCTGGAACTGACATGACCTACTAAGATTTTCCGGTTTAATTTCGGTGTTCCGGGTTTGCAAAGTGTTAGCTGTAAATAAAAGTTTAGCGAGAAGATCGTCTTCCGCGTTCTTTTGGTCAGGCTAAAAATAAGCTGGATCAGTGAAGGGTCAACAGAGAGTCAGAAATGTCGATCCATGGAGTCGATATATGGGAAGGGGAGGTAATATGGCCCGCAAGTATTGATGAAGATGGTTTATCGCGAAAACGGAAGCTAGATGTGATTATCTCATGGACACTTATAATATTATTTGCATATTTCTCGGAAAGTTCGAGAGGCATGCCTGGTTGCGTGATCAAGTGTTACAGGGGTATTGCAAGTTGCCTTGTACAAGCTGATAAAAGTTTGGGTACTAAATAAGAGGACATAGCAAAACTTTCATATCAAGAGGAACAAAGTTTTTAAACGCACCAACGATGCGTTTCGCAGGGGGGCCTTAGTACTCCGGCCTTAGCATGGGGGCTGCCGTGCGTAAAAATGGTCTAATAATTTATGAGGCCGTGTGGGCATCTCCGCACGCTGAGTTAACCTTTCAGCAATCGCCCTGAGGACAAGGTTCTTCAGGGATGGTGGAGTGTGTAAAGAAGGCCAACAAATTTCGAGGGTACTAGTCCCTCGCAATTGTCATGGGGCCGGAGAAAAGAATGGCTAAGTAAGAGAATGCTTGCGTGACATCAGAGATATCAGAACTGTTCGCACTTGGGAGTCCTTGTATATAACCTGTGCGAATTAGGAACTCATGAAGTTAAATGTGAAGCCGTAAGAATCAAGGATGGAATCGAGGAATGTGCGGTGAACGATGGAAGCCTTTTGAGCTTGCTTTACATGGACTTCCTCTGCCACTTCATTTATTGGTTAGATAGAAATTGTAGCCTGTCAAAGAAAGCAAAGAAGCAATGCTGTGATCAGCCAGCGAAGCTTTTGAAATCCAATGATACAATAAAGTTTTTGGCTGCTCGCAGTCAAGGCTCTGTTTTTTTACGAGTTAAGGAGCTGAATTTTGGGAAGAGTAGGAAAACTTTGCCACAAATCTTCAGGTCGTGCGCCGTCGAGACAGTGAGTCCAGTAGGAGCCGAATGGTCCCCAGATGCATCACGGCTTCCAAAAGTGTACAGCTATGATGGCGGAGTAAATACATTTCGAGTTCAGTGCACCGGCCGGCGAGGGACTAATTATGTTAGAAGATTTTGGGATAAAAATGTAGGGTGCTGGGAGACGTCTGTGGGTTAATTAACTAGATTTTAAAGATTCCGGGTGTCGTTTGGGTGGGGCGATGCAAGATAGTCCATTGGTAACATTGTCACTGCGGCAATTTCAATCTGTGGGAATGGTGAGGGAGCTTTGAATACTGCTCAAAAAGCCGGTTTTTCGGATAGAGGTGGTTTTGGTCGAAGCGTTGGGGCATCAAAGTACAAAAACGGTATGTGAGTGGCAAGAATGCATATGAATAAGTTTGCTTTGAAGGTTGGTCGGAGTAGAATTTTTGTAACGGGCTCCAAAGGTTGAAGGGCGTTTATGTCATAGTTATAGTCAGCAAGTGGGTTACAGGAGGATGACGGAGGTGAGATTACAGTAGACAAGGCACTGGGGTGATTGCAGTTGACGGTCGGTTGGCAGCCGTATGGTTGAGGGCCGTCCAACTTAGCAGATCTTATGCCGGGTTGACTTCATTGAGCCCAATGCCCCGAGGGTGTCAGACAATTCTGGCACAAAGGTACGTTCCATAGACAGATTATCCGGGTGGCTGTTTACGTGCGGTGTATCGTGGTTAATCTAAGGGGCGATTGAAATGCGCCGCCTAAAGGTTTAGACTGCTATAGGCTGCGTGTCGCTCTGCTGTTTGGGAGCAGGACGGGGAAATGCTAAGGGGCAAATGTTGGATTAAGCCTCGGCCAGACTCCTGGGGTTACTGGTATATCCGGGCATTGGCAAGATGGTGATTACTTGCGCGATCACACAGTCCCTGCAGATAGTTCGGAATAATAAGGTTTCCAAATTCAGATAAGCACAAAGGGTGGCTGGGTGGGCTAAATGGAGCGAGCTCCACCCAACTCTGCCGGTATTGGCTGAGAAAAACGGATATGAAGCCTCTGGCTTACTGGTTTCGCAGGGGGTATAAGTAGAAGAACGTGCCTCGCGCATTTGCCAGCTTATCTTCAAATGAACTAATAGGAGTGTTGTAAGGTGTAGGGGTTGGATAGGAAGCTGAGCAACGTAAGTATAAAACATGTCGCTTAAACGGACTGACTTTGGGTTTAGGTGTAGAGGTGCACTGAGCAACCACCGTCTACAAGCAGGTCTTGGTAGTGATTGCTGAGTCCAAGATTGTGCAGTAGGTGTGGTGGTTGGGCTTATTGCGTTGAATAGGGATGTTTTTAGGGCTTTGACAGCAGGCCCCGAGGTTAATCCGTTAGGATGACCTTGTGCTGGCAGCTTACTATTCTGATGAGGGATGCTCAGGGTAGCCGAATTCTTTTCATCTTGGGAACTTGCAGTAGACTTTCTTCAGCTTAGTATCCCCCGCTGGAATAGATTTTCATCGGTGGAGATTTTGATAGTTTTTGCTGCGTGCAGTTGGCAACGGTGGCCTTGTCGCCTATAAATCCCTTGGCTTTCATTTCATCATGAGACTGGAACTGAATTGAACTTCATGGTCAAGGTTGCCAAAATCGTGCAGCACAGTAGGACGGTTCGCTGAGAGGAAACCGAGATAATTTCTTTTTGCAGATCATTCCTCTGCATGTCATGCCATTATACCCCAAGAATACGTGCTGGAATTAGGGATGCAGCCAATGGACATTGATCTCCCCTTGGTTCCCGGTGGAAGCAGTTCCTGCCACCTATCGCTCATCCAATTCCGGTGTACGAATTAGTTCGAATGTCTTGTCTGGAAACAACTCAGCTTTCAGTCCAAATACTCTGCGTTTTTCTGCTGACCATTCTGTTCTTGCCATTCATTACCTGGTTATTACCACTACTCTGAGGTGTGGTAGTAGCAGTATTACTCACAGTGACAGTAGCGGTGAATCTGACTAACTGCATGGATCTCAGTTTACTAGTCCCGGCAACACAGCTACTGTCCCTAGTTTTGTCGTAATGTCGACATCCACGAATTCAGATTCACCTCCTCCGGATTGCGGGTCATTTGCGCATTCGAGTTCAATTTCCAGCAGAACATGTCTAATTTGGTCGCTTCAACTGCACAAAGCGAACGGACAGAAACAAGTCGAGCAAGCAGCAACAGCAAGTCGCCTCGTATGTACTTCGGAGCGGCACTGACGACATTCACTGGAAGCTATGAACTTGGTGCCTAAGCATCGTGAACTGTGCAATGTATTACCATTTTTGGATGGACGATAAATCCACACGCACCGCGTAGTTTTGGCAGCTTGTTCGGCTTACTTTCGGGCCATGTTCACCGGTGAAATTGCTGAGTTCCGTTGGACAGAAATCACTCTGTACGATCTGCATAGAGAGGCCGTTGAAAATTTGATCGATATTTGTGACACAAGCCAGATTACTGTTGAGGAGCACAATGTGCAAAATTTGCCCTCGGTTGCCTGTCTTTTTCAATTAACCGAAGTTCAGAGAGTCTAGTGCGAGTTTCTCAAGCGGCAGTTAGATCCACCCAACTGTTTGGGGATGCGTGCATTCGCTGATACACATGCGTGTCGTGGCCTTCTTTGTGTTACAAAGGAGTTCACACGGCTCATTTTTTCGGAAGTCGTTGAATCCGAGGAACTCCCTCTTCTTCAATTCAATCAGGTGGTGGACATTCTTAATCTGGATGAGTTGAATGTGCATTCGGAAGAGCAGTTCTACCGAGACGCAATGTGTTGGGTTCATCATAATCTTTCACATCGACGAAGTCATTCGGCGTACCCGATGCAACACATTCGTTTACCACCGATCTCACCAAAATTCCTTGTGGGCACAGTGGGTGCCGATTTACTGATCCGATCAGACGAACGTTGTCGTGACTTGGTTGAGGAAGCAAATATCTATCTTTCAGTGCCTCAGGAACGCCCTCTGATGCAGGGACGACGTAGGAAACCATGTGAGCCCGCTCAATCTTGCGATTGGCTGTTTACCGTCGGCGGTTGGTTTTCCGGTAATGCTGTTGCGTCAGCGGAGCAATAAGACCCGCGTACACACGAATGGCACTTGGTCGCGCCGATGCATAAACGGCGCTGTGGTGAATGACTTGCTCTATGCTGCCGGTGGGCACGACGGACACGGATACTTGAATTCAGTCGAAAGATAGGATCCATATACCAATGAATGGTCGTCCAATGTCGCTCTCACCATTACTTGCCGCGTTGAATGGATTCAGGTATGCAAATGGTGGCCAGGGTGGGGTCTCCTGGCACAATTTTGTCGAACGGTATGACCCCGTGGTAGATAAATGCACCAGGGTAGCCAGTGTGGTCTTGTTTTCCAGGTGTCGGCTTTGCTGTGCTCAACGGCCACTTGTATGCAGTCGGTGGCTTAGAGGGACAGCGGCCTCTGCCCTATTGCCCCGTGTAGTTACTTGGCATCGAATGTCCTTTACGGGCGCTAGACGAAGACATTTAGGCCTGGCCTTGTACAATGGACTGATTTACGCCGTCGGTGGCCGCGGTGAAGTAACTGACTCATCCTTGGCCGATTGTTTAGACCCAATAACTTATACCTGGTCTCCGGTCATGTCGATGACACTTAGAAGAAGTGGGGTTGGACTTACTGTAGTCAATAATCGATTGATTGCTATCGGTGGTTTTGACGGAGCCACGTACTTGAAAACAGATGAATTTTACGATCCAGATGCTAACTGCTGACTTCTCGGAGGTTGTAATTAGGGTATTGTTTTGTAGAGGTTTTTCCCGGAGACTGGATCAGAGGCAATAGTTGGTCACGCTACATGCGATCAGTATGATAATTTGGATCAGCGCCAGTGGTGGGATGTCGAGTGCAGTGAAGACAATAGCGTTTTTAGCGTTGCCAATGCCTTTGTGGGATGCTTCAGCCACGGAGTCAAAATACCGCCCTGTCACAGCGAGATAGCTTGTGGTGGTTTCCATGGGTCAATGAGGCTAGCTAGTGGGGGCCGTTTCGTTGACAAATATATGATGCATTGGGCATTATCTTCTAAGGTACACAGCCCATCGGAGACTTGTGGGGTTATGACAACTGATACACAGATGTGTTTTCTGCCCGATTCTAGTGCAACAATTGAATAAGCCCAGCAATTTTCAGAACAGAGACGAAATGAGACAACAATCGGGTGGGAGAACGTATTGTACATATCATGGCGCCGACGCAGCACCGATACAACAATTCGCGGGATTGCAAATCACAGGAGCGCCCAGCGGTGGAGGCGATTCAAAAGCAAGGGCTCTCAAAAATTACGGCATTGGCGGAGACGTACAGATCTTGTGTGAGGTAAAGCAAACGCTGCCGAACAAATGTCATAAGGTTCATATCAAACATCAAAAACGATACCAGCAAAAATGATAACCGAATATAAAAGACTTTGTTTGAAAATCGGTGTTATTTCGGCTTTATCAAACGTGTCAATAGGGGAGACTGCGCATGGGTTAGCGGGAACTGGAGTTTTTAATTCCTTGCTGAACGCAGCAGTATGGCGCTTAAGTCTCTCTGGCTCTGCCGTAGAAGGTATACGTGGAGCTTGTAGTAAGTCTGTGACAAAATTTCTAAGAAGCACTATGTAATTTGGCTAAATTCAAGGAAAGTTTGCATGGAAACCTGTTGAAAAGAGTGGATGAAAGTAAACAGACAGGCCAACAGGTAGGGTTATTCTTAAAAACAAGCAGGCGGAATTACAGAATTTATGCATAATGCAGAAGCGTTTTAGTCAAGGTCAGTTCAGAGTGGGAAATGTGGCAATCTTGGTTAAGACAAATTACTGGCAAACTGGTCAACTGAAGTCCAAGTGAAAATTTGGTAGTCCGAAAAATTTTGAAAATTTGTCTAACTGCGAAAAAGGATTTAACCATGCTAAGGAAGACTGAATACCACCTTAGCCGACTAAAAAACAACGATGTCAGCCTTCTTCAAAAAACGCAGCGCGGCTACTGACATTAGTAGGCGCCGTATATTCCTGTATAATATTTCATGGGGATACTTTCCTATGGAACTCAGACTGAGCAGTGGGGAGATATCAGTGATAGTTGGCGATCAAAATTTGGGATTTTCCGTCCACACGCAGTCTTTTGCGTCACGAAATACAATTTGTTGTGATGATTGCCCTGTTGGTTTAATTAGCTCATCATTTATCCCAACGCGTCTTTAGAGATTTCAGTATTAGAGTGCGCGAACTCACGAGTTGCTTTCAAGCGCACGATGGATCGAGATAGTTTGCACCACGGACGGGTTTTGAAGTTTTGTATTCCTTAATAATTTCCGGTAACCCTGTTTAATGGAACGCAAGTGGCTTTTGTTTGTCTAGTCATTGTTGTTAAAGGAAAACTGGTGATAAAGGCTAAAGGTCAGATCCCATCCACGGAGTAAACCATCTAGATCTGTTAGAATACTCGATTGTCATGCGGATCAGGGAAAACACAAGTCAGCGCAGCCACACCTTGTCCGCTTTTCCAAGTAGGTTTACTTGACCAGAAATCTAGTGGAATTAGCAAGGAAATATATCAACACTCACCACGACAATGCGGACAAATGGTTTTAATTCCCAGTCATTTAGTATAATTATTGTTATATCAAATATTATCACTGACCACCTCAAATGCTGCTGCAAGCAGCGAATTTTGAAGCACTAAGCACTTAAATTTTAATGGCTATTCTAATATTAAATCCAGGCGTACCGTGGCCTCCAGTGTTGCTGTATACACAAAGGTATTCACGGGTGCAAAAACAATTTTGAGATAAACCTATATGTCTGTGCGTATTCGTATATGTATGTGCATGGGCTTTAATATGATGTAAGTCTTTTTCTACCAACCGTAACATCCAATGTACACAGAATTTACACATGCACTTTTCCAGCAAACGCTAGGCAGAATGATGTCTACAGATAAGCATAATGATGCACGTTCTTTGAACATTTTTGATCATGGGACCCAAGGCGTTTCGTGTAAGGCGTATCTCACTACAGGTGGCACCATAGTAACGGCATTATCTCATTCGTATTGCAAAATGATGCAGGATAAATAAATCCGTGTATTTCTCTTCTGTCTGTCTAAGATGTAGTGCTCCGGGCTATGAGGCCGATAAACCAATGCCCGATATGCTTTTTGATATTTTAGTCCAGCTCACCAGCGAACCGCCATGTCGTTTCAATCCTTTCCGACGTATTCGGTAATTCTGGAAACTGATCGCTCGACCTCGATAGCAGCGATGAGCATATGGTTCTATAAGCTACTGATTCTCGAGCCAGAAGGAATGCAAGGCTATCTCACATTTGACTAAAGCTCGCCCCGCCATATTTCCCATATGCCTGTGCACATGTGTCGTTTTAACGCATGAACCTGAATTAGTTTTCTAAAACCGTGACTCGTAAGTGAAGCGTGCGTTTCAGAAGGTAGAATGAAGTTTAGTGTCCCAAAATCCGACATCGTTTAAAAAGGCCAGGGGTTCCGTCGGAGGAGTAAACATTTTCTGGTCCTCAACAACCGCGCCAGTGTATCCACACATTACATTAGCTCGAAGAACTCACCTATAACCTGGGACATTTCCACTTATATGTAAGTCAGATAAAAGTACGGCTGGCACTAAGGAGGTCGTGCCTCGTATCTTGGCTTGCATTCCAGTGTCGAAAACAACTTGGACGCTCCGAATATAGAGCGCTAATGATAATAAGAGTTTGAGAAAATAAGACGTAATCGTCTGTATAGATCGACGTCATTCGTGGCTGCTATTTACCGACTTGGTTTTGGCTTCCATGGTGTCTCTGAACACCTGAAAAGATACATGCTGAGGTCATCATTTAATGTATATCTGGGTGGTGGTTCAAGTTGCTTTAACAAGTATCCGGAGTTGGTGGCGGTTTTGCTATATCCTGTTGAGCTTAGGTTGTTGCCAATTTATCTTCAGGATCGTTGCCACCCGATCACAGACAAGTGAACACTTTGAAAACTACTGGTTTAGTAATAAACTATTATCATTTCCTGACGGAAGTTGCGAGGCAAATATGTTCATACTAGCGTTTTGCAGACCGAAAGACTCTTGTTTCAGTAACGGACGTCATCACGATGTCCAGAAATGTGCAGTAAAGTAGTGTGCCTACTTGCTCTGTACAGTTTTACAAAGTCGTGGCCGGTAGGGCATCTGGTAAAGATTTACCGGCCATTGTGTAGCTTCCATAAAAGTGGAAAGGGTTCGCTAGTAGCCGCCGAACGTATTCGGCATTCTTAACCTAAACCTGATGAACCGCGGTGTGTGAATCCTCCTCAGTGAATCAGACACCCAAACATGTGATAACCATGAGGTGTATTGTGCTTAATATCCAACGAGAGCTTATGGACACTATGGATGTGCACACCTACGCGCTCATGGACAATACAATAGTGAGCACAACGCGTAAGTCCCTTAACGAGCACCAGCGATAAATCGCATACGACACCAAACAAAATAGAAAAAACCTTTATACAGTGTACTTGATTCACAGCGGTCTCACCAAACTTCCGGAAAATCTAGCTGCAATCAAGCAGTCGATAAAAAGCCCGAAAGGTGTATAAATGGGGTTACATGAAATGGCGCAAAATTGGAAAGAATACTTATAAGTTTTCCACAAAAATAAAGACCCAGTTATCGTTGGTTGACTGATTGGGAGAGGTAAGTGTAGAAAGGTTCAAATCACTGACCGGAAATATGTGCAAGTGCGTAGAAGATAAATCTCATGAAAGGAAATAACTAGTGTCGTTGAACTAGGATTAAAACGTTGTTGCTCATGATGATTACAATTTGGCTGTGCGTTTGTTATAGATTAAAATAATCTTGGGTCGCAGTGCTCAGAAGAATACCCCGTTAATTATACATGAACACCTTGCGTACTTCAGGACTGGAACTGGCAAATTCTGTCATCACGTATAATCTCAGTTTTGCAGGAAGGTCCCACCGTGAGGCGCCCTTTTAGTCATCTATATAAGTCCAGTTAATTCAACTGGTCTTGTTATGCAAGACCTCAAATTTCCCAGAGTTGTAAAAGAAATTGGACTATTGGTCCAGGGTTTCATGGCTCTGTAGAAATTTGTTTCAACAGGTTGAGCTGTAGATATTGTGAGCTACCTCTTCGATGGCACAATACCCATCCTTTGTCGCCGCTCTCCTTGCTAAATCGGTCTGTGCCTTCTGAATTTGAGTTTTATACTACCTTTTTGATATCCAGTCTAGTTTTCGCTCATTTCCATTCCGTTATCGCATCCATACTGATACTCATCTCCACCCTATGACTCTCTTGACTATTGAGTATCCCGGCCAACGGGCGGCGACAGCTATTGCCCTCCAGCCATATTTTGCGCCCGCGATACGCACCTTTATTGCATTCAAACAATATAACTTGCAGTGTAGGACTGGAATGCAACCACAGAAGAATCTTTGCGAACAATTACCTAGCTTTGATTTACAACCCCCTGCTCGGAAAACCACGTTGCCTGTTATGATCCTGTGAGCGTAAACCACATTGCATTGTATGTTTGGTTTCCGTTTTCCATTTCTTCATTGTGCCTTCCTGACCTAATTTTAATGTTATCTTGCGCATGACTCTCGTATGTCGAAAGATATACAAAAACAAACAAGCCTCCCAAATCACTAGAGGTCGCTTTCACCCCCTGTCCCTTCGATTCACATAGTCCGTATTTCCATGTGCATCATCTATGTAAAAAATTGATCTTGCCTTGCGCATGCATCTCACAATCGAGAAATATACATTATTATTATTATTAGGAGTAAAACGCCAGGCATTTGCTGAACAATAAGCAGTAAAAACCTACGAGCAAAATCACCGTAAGTTAAACGTAACTAAAAATGACACAAATGCAAAAAAATGGCTATAAGTACGTAGTGTTCAAAAACCTCTGCTGGCACTAAATCGTTTTAACAAACGGGACTAATATTACAGAGGATCGGACGGAACCTGATGGCTTTCCATCCCTCAATCACTCACGAATGACCACAAAGGCGTTTGAAGTCGCATGATTTTCTTGGTTGCCGTTAAGCAATGTGATTTCCCAGTTCGTATTTCTCAGTGCCGTTTAGGGGTCGCCAACTCCCCTGTTCATTTCCCAGCCAAGCGCTTAGAAGTCATTTTGGATGGAACACAGACACATAGAATTCATGTTGCCCAGCGGAAGCCCTTCGACCATATAAATCGGTGAAGAAAAGAATTGACTGTCACCAGTATGGCAAGGTTGATACTGGCCTACGAGTACCAGCCTCAATAAATGAGAAGGGCATTCTGCCCCGGATATAAACTCCCCAGTGATTGCACTCATCACAGACGAAATACCCTTTTAGAATTTTAACCTGAAGAGCGGGAGCTCTGACAGTCAATCGTCACCATATGTGTAGAGCGACTCTTAATACCACTTCCAATGATATCTGCCAACTCAGATGCCTTACTCTCCCAGTAAAATTCCAATGTTCTTGGTCTTTCGGGCAGGAGGGACATCCGACATTAATCGCTGACACTCACTCAGCAGACAAAATAGGCCAAATTTTGATTGTGGAACCAGATAAATGAAATCCATCGGCCCTAGAAGGAAAATTGATCGATATTTTTGAGCAATGTTACCCTGCTTACATTTCAGTACGGGCTTCATGCGGCCCCGACAAGATTATTTTGGTGCTTCAAAGTGCCACATAGTTCTAGGTTTATTTGGTAGGCCTGGAAGTTAGTAGCCTAAGACAAAAAAAGCGTCGCTCCGCTGCTTCATCGTAAACCTATTGTTTACCGGCAAATTGGAAATGGACTATAAAAACCCAGCCGTCATTGTAACAATATTTTGCATTTATTCAGACCAGGATCCTACCAATGGTTGCAAACGTTTACAATCAAAGTTGACAAATAAAACAACCTTGACCAATCTCTTGACACAGGGGTCCACTGACATTCCTGCGTCCAATAATCGTGCACCAGACGCAGTTTCAGTGATGTTGTCTAGTAAAGAATAAGGGCCTCAATGAACTTTCGAAATGCGAATTTTACCTAGGAAGTGGATCTCGGACAAGAAACAATGTCACGAAATTGGTGCCCAGTGTTGATAGCGCAGTTCAAGGAAGTAACGAATCTGTTCCGTGGAAGTTACTTCTTCCAGTGGCTTGCCTTATATATATAAGGGCGGAATTCCTGCCATGACATTATTTAGTTGCCAGTAGACAAGGGGGGTTGTAAATGGCAGGAAATGATTAAAACTGAGCTGCTGACTACCGGTCTCCGAAAAAATTACCAAAAACATGCTAGTAAAGTGCTCATTTATAAACAAATTCGCGAGGTAATTACACGAGAAGTTAGCAAATACATGCGATTATCCTCAAATAGCACCGTGCCCAATGTCTGCGCCCGGTAAAGTCTGAACAACATGTGAGTACACAAATAAGAAGTCGATAGTTACGAAACCAGCTTGTTGTTTCTTAAAACTATTTGGGAATTGATAATTTGTAATTGTATTGGTTATTTGTTATCATTTGCGTATCTCGGTAATAGGCAGATTTCTTTAAGTGGATCAAGTTTTCCCTGCGCGCCGCCATTTTGGTCATCCGCTTTTGCTACCAGCGAGTTCCGCTGCTTCATAGGCTCTTCGTTGTTTGATTAGTCAACTTGATAAACATTATCTGAAGGAATTTTGGAAAGATTTTTGATACTTTTCTGTTTTTTCCCTAACTCAGAGTACTGCCATAATGAAAAGCCTTCGTAATAATAATAATGCATATTTCTCGATTTGCGAGAGGCATGCACAAGGCAAGATCAGACTTTTACAAGGACGACGCACTGTAAATGCGAATAATAAAAATCAAAAAGGACAGGGGGTGGGAGAAACTTTGAGTTATTGGAGAAGCACACTTGAAAGCGAAGTGAGATGCTGCAAAGCGATGGGGAAAGTAAAAGTATATCAGTGAAAAGCAAACAATGGAAAACAGTATTTTCAAAACCAAACAGTTTCCTGGGACTGTTTGCAAGCAGCGGACTACAAGTCATTTCTTGTTAAATGCAGTAAATATGGGCATTTCTGGCGAAAAACATGGACGGAGCTCAGCGGTAGATGTCGAGAAGTGGCCAGCATCCCCAAACGTCAAGAGCGTTACGTAATGAGCGAAAACGTTGAGCTGAGATGACAAGAAGTTGCAATAAGGTAACTGGATGGAAGTAGCGAAAGTCAGGTGGGAGGCCAGGCAAGGTGGATAAGACACGTATTTGACAACAAAAACGGCAGAAAAGACGATGAAAGCGGGGAGAGATTGCCAAGATTGTCTCAAACTATCTGGAGAAAATTTACGAAGATTCCGTTATGGAATCCCTAATAATATTGATTGTATTTACATGCGGATGGCGGTGAGCTGTACTGGTAGGTGAGTCAAATAAGAGAAATTTTGTGTAAGAAATTTCCGTCAACACACCAGCCATGAATGTCCTTAATGGTCCCATTTTTGTTGTCGCAGCTTTTGATCTTAGTGAGCAGTACTTATGAGGAATATGAGGCGTGAGAGCCGTTCTGGAGTGGTTCTATTTTTTCTGAAGAGTAAATTCATGGCGGGTTCTTATTTGTCGGCTAAAACCGCTAAGAAATTATAGGATAATATAAATTCGCGTTGGCATTAGCTGTTTTCACAAGTAGCTACACAGGTGATTGTTTCAGATACAGCGCACATGGCTGTGTATAACAAACCCATTATTATTTATAGGAAAATGGAAAAAACGGTTTTTAATAATGCGTTGCATCACGAGATGGTATATACTGCCCAGGAAAGAAACAGCTCCATCCCTTACAGTGTGCTGCTTGTGGAGAGACTGCATTGCATAAGCGTCGCGTCAGCTGTCCAAATTAAAATCAGTCAAGTGAATGTACTTGGTTTCGTTCTAAAATTCAATTCACTATGTGCAGTCGATAACAATCCTTCTAGCGTTCATGGTGCTGGAATGTTGGCCAACGTGGTTATCGCAGGTGCAACATTGGGTGCCCTCAATTATTCTGTCACTCTTGATACATCAATATCGGGACGAGGAAGTTTCATTACGTATACAATTTCATTCTCATACGATTTTAACCCGGTGACACGTGGCAAAAGGCGGTTAGTAACTGGAACTGTGCAGTTTCAGGGGGATATAAATTTGCTGCACCAAATCCTGCGTCCTGGTACGAAGGGCACCATGTGGCCAATGGCAATCAGGAAACCACAGGTTCTCCGTTGGATTCCTTTCGGATTGCTTTCGTCCGTCTCAGACTGACGACAGTAAGACACAGGGAATTTTGAAAGCCATACAGCCTCACGCACTGAATGTTCATCGTGACCCTCGAATATTGCCTAGAAAGCCTAAAACAAACCCAAATATGGAACATTCGAACGGACGGTATATTCAAACTGGTCTAGAAAGTATCATTCAAAGACAGCTTTATAAGATAGATTCACTGCCGGAAACCGTAAACGTACAAGAAATTTTCGCTTTACGAAGATTCTACCTTCATTAAATGTGCAGCTGCAGCCCATAACTGAAGAGATCATACAGCCATGCTGGAAATCGTTGTTCACGTCGGATTCTATTGTGACAGGGGTTTTATTAATTAGTGCATATCTGGACTGAATATGGTACTGAGGGAAAATATTGGAGCTGGCGGCACATTTGTGCTATTCACTCTCTTTTCGGTGGTCTCTGATGAAACCGCACGGGCTTTCATCCGACAGGTAAAGCGACGGAACAGTTATTTTGGTTGTGACCTTTGCATGCAACTTGGAATTTAATGCAAAATGCTTGTTACGTTCTTCTACACCGAATACAAAACTGGAAATGACATCCCATTCAGTAAACAAAGATACCCTAAAAACAATATTGATGTTAGTCCTTTTGCCTCCTTTCCCATAAACATTGTATCTACTTTTCTAATGAGCTGTATGCCTCTGGTTTGGTTAGATGCAATAAACAATTTGTTTGCACTTTTTTACATGGACATGTTGCGCATCGCTGTCATTTACATAAGTCAGACACAGAAACCCTTAGTAAGCTTATTATTGACTTCAGAGATTGCATGCTCTGATGTTATCATCGGTTGTGTCGGCATGTAAATGACGTGGACCGCTGGAAGGCCCCAGACTTTTGCAAGCCTCTACTGTACTTCGGCCCTGTATGTTTGGAGGAACAACACTGTCACGTTGTGTATGGACAATTTTGTTATCGTTGGTGTGCATCTCTGCTTTGTGTCGCCCTAAAACAAAATATTTGCAATAACATTGCTGCCTTTCTCTTCCGGTGATTTGTTTTAGTTTTCCCTGCAGTACGGTTTCTCTAATATGGTTTACTCTGTTCATGCTTTAATTCATTTATCAGGGGGTGCTTTACGCCAAGATGCCCCGGAGCGCTGTTTTGCCTTTTTGTGTCCATGACGTAGTCAAAATTTCACCGTGCAGGGACCCAAAAGTCCCGCGCAACAGCCCTGTCACCTCATTTTTGAATCCCTTATGCTGGGTTGTGAATCTACCAATGCCGCTTCTGATGATGTAGGTGATCCACAGAGGTGCTTTCGTGACTGGAAAAGTCGGCTCATAGTCGGAAGCAGTTACCGGAAATTATCTGTTACAATGTAGTCATTGTCGCACGGAAGCCAGCACCCTTGGCGGCACACGTGGAGCAATTCATGAGCCCGCGGTCATTTTTGTGAAGACTTTGAACTCCAGCCACTTGTACATAATTCTTGTCAGCTGTTTGCGAAATGATACTCCGAACTACGGAAACAGAATTAACTCTCAGTAAGCTGAAACTCAATCATTTGTAAAAAATTAATTTCGAGCACCTGTTTCGTGTTTTCTCTTTTTTTCGATGAAATCGGACTTCGGCTAAATCTGCGACAATTTTTTAGTTGCGATTCTATGACCGCTAGCTGTTGATGACATTTTATACTCAGCTCGCTAATTTGCCAAAAAGTACGCAATAGTTCACGAAATTTGTCATCTGGACGACCAACCAACAATTAGGCACACCGTTCGAAATTATGCCGTTATAGATCGCAGAGCTGGAGTAGACCTTGTTAGGCGTTTTTTCGCTGAAAAAGATTCTGAAGCCCGTGCGACATTTGATTAGGAATGTTTAGCGGTTTGCAGTACGTGGTGCTAGTTGGGCCGTAAGGCGGTTAAGATCATCAAAAATCATGGACAACTGGGGAAAAGCACATAAACCGTTGTTTTGTGTTTTGCTTGCCTACAATTTGCCCAGCTGACAATGGATGGGAGCTAGCTACGTTTCTCCATTTTTTCCATATACAGTGATCGGATTCACCGCATTTTTCCGGACCGCTACCGAATAAGGTCCGGATCCGGTATGTAACTTGGGTGGATCCCCATTTACTAAAAACGGACAATCTGAGATAGCGAGGCGATGAATAACCGTAATATCCGCAGCACAACCGCAAACCCTATTTCACTTCCGATAGAAAACAAAACACCACCAAGAAGCAAGAGGCAGCTCAATAATACCAAATATTCACGCGCATCCCTCTTTTGTAAAATAACAAGTATGACTACTTTTGCTCAAGGAATAAGCTATATGTTGTAAGAAACAAGTCTGTTGATCTCAACCTCGATTCTAAGTGGTTGTCTGTCTCAAATATATACTCCAGTCTAGGACTCCATGCAGATTGCGGTTAGACGTTTTCCAAAATTACCAAAATACAAGTCACACTGAGCACTATGGCTTCGCTGCTTACTCTAGATGAAGGTGTGCGATAACTCTGTACGATAAAAACAATTTCCATTTATCGCTCTTGCTGACCGCTACTGCTCACTGAATTACCAGTTTCAAGGACTCATGAATAGCCACGCCGTAATCCACCTTACCCTGCGAACTTCTCAAAGAGCCCCAAAGTTGAGTTCTCCTGCGACCGTCTCTTTGTACGGCCAATTGTATCCAGTCTCATACTCAAAGACATTCACACCCATTTTGCCGCGCTCCGGTGCCCCCTGTCCGGACAGTGTCCTCAAAAGGTCCCCGTGAGATGATGCACATTTAGAGTGCAAAGATGTGCATCCAGTTGATTTTTCAAAGGAAATAAATCCGTAACGTGATCGCTTGGAGCGTGACCTTATTGCGTTTAAATCCATTGAGTTGCTATTGCTAGCGCTACTGCGGTGAATTAAGTTGTCTGTTCAGGGCTCAGTAATTGTTTTTCGGTGGATAAACATATACTATGGGTTGTATTGTTTCTAAGCAAGGAACCGTTGTTGAAGCTAAGCCAATGAGAGCAGAAAATCAGCAAGAACCGTTTAAGGACAATGATCGCAACGGAAAATCTTCTGTTACCTTTGACATAGATCTTCATACCTGGGAGCCAGTAGGAGACAGCAAAGGAGATCATTCAAAACAACCAAAGATAGAGCCAAGAATACCAGCAGTTAGTGTCCTACAGTATTATTCGTTGAAAACTGTTCATTAGAGACTGGCACCCATTCAGAACCCACCGGTGCTCACCGCTGAGATGATCGAGGAAAAGTTACGCAGGGCAGAAGAAAAACGGGAGCAGGTAAAAACCACAACACTGGATTTATATGGTATATGAGCCGTGTTCTATTTCTTCTTATTCAACCTAACTGGCCAAAATATTAGACTCGGTACATAAATTTCTACAAGAGATCGAATTTATTGCCAAAAAATCCTCATATGAACAAAAGAGTCAGATTTGTTATGTGTGCATTCAAGCTGCTCCGTAGCCTTTTGTCTGCTACAGGTGTGGCGGATCCGTCATATTGCTACATGTAGACTGGCTGGTCAACGCCAAAAAGACAATTTTGGATTACTTTCCCCCAAGCAGCCATTTAGGCTGAATCTATCACAAGCCGAAAAACAATTATGAATGTGCAGACTAACTTCACAAGAAGAAAGGTCAACATAGAGTCAGCGAATAAATAATGCATATTTAAAATTTCACCAGTGGAGAGAAAACGATTGTTTTCTATGGTCGTAACTCGTGCTATTACATACTCCATAAGCGAAAAATCTTACAGTTGATTGGTGGGATTGAAGCTTGACCATCTACAATTAATTAATCGATTGTAATGTGTTGTGATGTAGTGAAATGGTGTGAAGATTTTAGTTATTGTTTGGTGGTGGGAGTCAGTTGGGCTCAGCTTTTTTCATCGCTGACATTAACAGAGGTCGCTTCCGTCCCAAAATCGGTCAGAGAAATTAAAACACCTCGATTGGCCGTATTCGTGCGTATGGGGCAGGATTATCTGGGCAAACGACAATTGCCATTGCGATAGAACGAGTACAAATTTGGACCAGTTTTAACCAGTCAAAGAGGCATTAGGTGCACTACGTCACATGAGTTGATAAAATCGATCCTGTGCACACAATCTACAATATGGCCTAGAAATGAGCTGTTGTTTATGCTTTTCTGTTTTTTACTGAACCACTTCAGGTGATGCTTCTTATTGCGTTGGTGCAAACACCCAGTAGTGCGACTCATGAGCGCAACTGTGAGCAATTAATGGTTTATGGGAAGTGCACGAATGAGAAACTAATAAACTGCAAAAAACAACTCTTTGATGTTTTGGTTTATCCGGTTTTTAGGAGGGCGACTCCTAAGGAACTATCATACAATATTTGCGCCATTGGCTACGGTGAGCCATATCCATCAGTCCCCAACCAACAACACTTCTCATCTCCTGGAGCCCAACTATGCGAGCTACTTCAAGCCATCATGAGACTGTCACTTTGCCCATCACGTGCAAAACAGCGCGAAATGGTGGACGATGAGCAAGGGCAGGCAACACGTGTCCAAGACTCCAAAGACGACTCAGAGCGACTAGCCCAGCCATAGGACGACTTTCTGCACTCAAAACACGAAGATGGACTATCTTATTGGTCAACCGATGTTCCAATCAAACAAGATCAATGTTTGAGATAAACCGGCGGTCGAAAACAGAAGGTCACGGGTATCTTCAACTCGGATAGACCAAATATGGAAACTGTAAAGGATAACTCTGGGAACCGCGGCGTTGTACACACTTCCCTTGAGGGACGTCATGGCGGCGCTTCGAGTGTCTGAGGTTTGCGAAAGCTACGTTGGCCTTCGCAGTTCCTGATGTGACCCCTCTAGCACCTCCGCTAGGTGTAGTCAGACTTCCAAGAAACTTGAAGCTACTGACTATTTCTAATCGATCACCACAAAGGGAGGGGTCAGGCACAGGTTCCTGCCAATCTTGATGAAATGCTTTGCATTTTGAAGGTACAAAGCACATGCCGTACCTGGATACCAAAATCGTCAGTCGGTCTAATGCGCGGTGAATTATCTGTGTATCATCGGCATACTCTAACGCAAAATCTTTCTTCCTTGGGAGGAGATCAACTCCACCGTTTGAAAGATCACAAAGCGTTCTGTAGAACATCTATGACAAATATGAGTAGAAATGGGCATATAGGACACTTGCCCTACTCGACCGCGGACGATGAAAGGTAGCGAAAGCTGAGAATATGCGCGAACCCGACCTAAGGACCGGCATGCACTTCTCATATAAACTACTGCTCAACAAACGGTTTCATAGTGCAGTCTTATTATCAGATTCAAAGGATAAGCGAATATTCAAGAGCACCAACGTTGGCCCTTGGAAAGTAAAGCGGTGCTGCAACAACTGCTGGAGGGTGAAAACCACAGATTAATTGATTTAGTAATAATCGCATTCAAGCTGCTTTGGACATTATTCTTCACTGATTATCTAGTGCGCGAGAATCAAGCCGGTTTCCGTCCCGGTCCGGGTCGTATTGACCAAATTTTCACTTTGCCACAAACCTCAGAACATATACATGTCACGTACATGTTACGTAGACCCGCTGTTTCTTTCTCTACTTGAAAGTGGCGTTCGACTCAGTCGATCGTAAAGTTCCTTGGCGCTACCTCTCATTGAACGATGTGCCAGTGAAATTCCTTTCACCCACCTAATCTCTGTATTCGAACAGCCGAAAACGAGTTTGCACTTATGGCGATTTTTCACTCCAATTCACCACAAGGATCGGTGTTTACCAGGATTGTCCTCCCCCGCTTTTCTTTTTTAACTTTGATGATGGAAATCACCCTATCTTACTGTGAGAATACTGGAAATGATACTTGCTCAAACGGAAAACTGTCTGATTTAGAATATCCAGATGTCGTTTTTACTGTAGACTCCAAGATTTCCTCGATCGTCTGAGTGACGGTGTAGGTAAGTTTGGCATACATTTTGCGCGATCAGGTTACAAAGTGCTGTTGCAGGTTTCCATTGGCCAGAGGCCAAACCTTGATGCGCAGGGAAAGAAATGGATGAGGCAGATGGACTTGATTACTTGTTTACCTGAATCTCAGCTGGTGGTCGTACATAGGAAGAAGTGTCACCGTGTATATACAAGATTCGATTGGTAATCGCCAATTTGAGGCACCTATGGCGTCAGCAAGACTTACGGTTACCAACCCAAGGTCTGGTATGTGTACCAGCAATCAGGTTGATACCGCTACAAGGTCCCGAAACGTGGCCAGAGATTTGCAGTATGACTTCCGGTGTTTGAACGCCAGTCTTTTAGTTGGTAGTAGTCGGTAGTATGAGTGAAGTGATATCGTCTCTTAACTCACCATTAAGAAACCATGGAAGCACTGTACAGCTGTTTCATCCTTGTTAGGAATCAGCAGCAGTCCCTATTCGGGCACGGTGGATATGCATTGCGGATGATTTCTAACAAGGATGAAACAGCCGCACAGTGCTTTCATGGTTTCTTAATAGCCAGTTCAGCGGTGATATCAATGGTAAATTATCTGACGAGATTTAGTTATTCGCAGAATGTACAACTTTGCTAGTCACCAAGATGTTAGGCGTAAAATAATGGGTCCTAGAGATCAGTTTTTAGAAGACACGGAATCAGAGTGGGCTAAGGCGATTGGGATGTTTTATTGGTTTGACATTTACTTAAAAATGAATCTGTCTGACTTGGAATAGGCAGACGATGTTATGCTGCTAAGTGAGGATTCATGTAGAGTGCAGCTTTTACTCATTTTATGAATGATAGTTTTGGGAAGCTTGGCACGCGCTCTGCACTTTTGAAGTGTAAAATGACGTTCTACGACTAGAGTGACTGAAGGCCTATAAACATGTTCTTTCAGATAAGCAACTTTATGAGGTTGATAGATTTAGTTAATTAAGTATGTGTACCTTGCATGAGAGTCCTATAGTACATTAAATCTTCGTGCGTACAAAAGTTTCAACTGGGATTTGCTAATTTAAGATATCTATGGTGTCGAAGTGACATCCAGTTATCGACCAAAGGTCGAGTATATACGGCTTCGAGACAAGACCGTTGAGAGCCGAGAATTTGCGAGTACATTCGATCTTTAAACACGGTTGTCTTCATATTGTTGGTAGAATATTATGGGAGAATTCTGCATGTAACTCGGATGCTAGGCTTAAAGTACTGGGTCCTAAAGTCGTCTTTAGAACAAGCACTGAATCAGGATAGGTTATGGTGATTGGAACATGTTTTGGGCGTGCTCATAGACCGCCTGCCTAGTTGTACGCTGTTCGAGACAGGTGATGATTGCAAGATGGCTTGAGGTGGCCAATGAATGAAATGGGTAAAATGTATGTAGGCTTTGACCAGTGGACTAACGTGTGAAGGTGCAATTAGACTACGAGGTTGGAGTCTACGAGATCCCCGAAACAATGGTTGAGGACAGTAGGGCATATGACTCAGTGCCGCAGTCAGTGGAGTTCTTGTATTCAAAACATTTGTTCCCCTGTGTAATTTTTCAACTTGTTTTGCAATCGATCTCTAATTATTCTCCACTTTTTCTGTTTGAACTGATGGTGCTACGAGGTAGTAACTAAAACCAAAGCACTTTAGTTCAAGGTTAATGGTTGTCCAAAATGAGCTGAACTGACTGAACACCCGGTGCAATATATAGCACCTCTGCTAACGATTCATGAAGGGCTTAGTATGCAAGAGGTGCGACTTTTCGTAAAACGTTTGCAGCCACTGAACAACGTAAGATGCTTGTGCAACTGCGTGAATGAACGTTTACAGATTGTGTAATCTGTGCAAGTAAGAAATCAGCTCATTGCAACTGAGAATATCTGGTTTTGAAGTATGGCATCCTTGTGCCTTCGTAAATTCAACGATCTTGTAGTCTTTTCAGTTTCTAGCACTGGATAGCGGATCAGCAAATAACGATGAACTTTAAACACGCCACGCAGACACATTAGTTACCCCTAAGGATCTGCTTCCACATTTCTGTTATGTCTGTACTGGTTATGACTCTCCTTAGTCATAATTTTACCGAGATGCGTGGAGATCCAAATGTGTCTTATAAAGTGGAAAATCCATGTGAGGTTTTTTGCGTGCATTCTCTACCATAATCAGACCACGTCCAACCAGTGGCCTTCATCTTGTCGCCCAGATATCATTCCCGTTGAATTATAGGTTAGGAAATGAAAGGTTTTCGATTCATTTTCTGCTCAGGGCATCGACTTTCTGATGTCAAACTCACGTGAGTTTTGAATTCAGATGCTTTGGTTCCGTCGACAGTACGTTCAGTCCACCTAGTATTTCTCGAAGACATTGCACTACTGTTTATTTGACACCAGGCAGGCTTGTTTTACAACGATCGAGTGCAAGCACGAGAGCCTTTCCACCAATCAAATTGGCATTCTTGGCGTTAACGAAAACATGTCTAATTTCAACTCCGCGTGAACATCTGTGTTCAACTTCTTAGAAATGTGTCTTCCTTGGAGAGCAAATCACTAACCGCCATTCAGTTGCATTTGATTACACCTAATTTATCGAAACGAGCTCAGATATAAGAAAACGACAGACCAGTTTCTTTAAATTAAATAGCTGTTTTTATGATATGCTTCAGATTTAAGTTCAATAAAAGGGAATGTTCCCCAATGCCACTAGGGAGAAGAAGGAACCGGCCACCGTGGCAGTTAAACTAGGAGTGGTGTAGAACCGTATAAGGTCCATTTAGGTCAGACTTGACGGGGAGCCAAACGAGAGTAGGCTGCGAAATGTAAAGGTATCATTACTACTATCCAGTCAATTTTGCAGACAGTTCGCTCAGTGCAGTATCCCAATACTCATTTTATGAGCATTAGTCCTCATTTGTCGAGGCTATTGGCAGAGAAGGAGGGAGTGAATTACTTTCCTGAATGGAGTTATTGTATCGCAAGAACCTGAGATTAAGCACAATTTTCCTTCTACAACCCATTACGAAGAAGCCCATTTGTTAGTTTGAATTCAGCCATAACGTTTTAATCAGCATCTAACTACACATGCCATTGAGCCCCAAAACGGACGGTGGGTTTCGGCTTCAACGCTTACTTAAGATTAAATACAATCTTTACCTCAAACCAAGTTCACGTGAGTAATGAGGTTGATCAAAACGAAGTTATTTCAGCATCCCATCATGTTATAACACGGTGTGTTGGCTTATCGTAGACCGAGAGTGCTCTAAAATTCCATGTGGCGAAAAACGATACAGGGATAGATGGTCTTCAAGTGAACCCACCGGGTTCACCTCGGCCAGTATCAGACCGAATTACATGATGCGCTCCCGGGAAAACCTTGTTACGCGGAGACCGTGAGATGCACATTACGCATGTGAACTAATCCAGGTTCTCCCCTCTAATAAACATTAGTCTGTTTTGGAAGCGTTGATTTTGTATAATATGAGGAACTAATCTGGGCCGTTGAATACCGTTTACTTTCCAATAACTGAAGTCTGACTACTGTGCATTAGCGTTCAGACCGTGTACTGTGTGAGTGAGCCACTGGCAATTGACCTGATACACGTTCACCCATGTACTATTTCCTGGAATAATATTTAGACTTTTACCCCAGTGTATACAGTCCTGTTACTGTCACACATCGTTCATATCTAATCCCAAAGAATTATGCAAAAACAGAATAGGATAGCTTTGCATACCAAAAAGATACTACAGCTCCATTGCATCTCTGAAGAGCAGAGAAGAAAGTCAAGAATGTTTTCTGGTACATTTTGTGTACAGTTGTAAAACACGTTGATGTGTACTCCTGTCGTTACTGCAAATGAGACCAGTCATCTTCGGAAGATGCACCGATTGCAGCTTCCTTGGGTGTCTGATAATGGTTTTTTAGACAGAGACAGCAAAGTTCTCCCAATCACAGGAGCACTTATGTAGTTCTCATCATGCATCTTGCTGCCGAAAAGGGACTTGTGTGGTTAGTAAAAAGTGAGGCGAAGTAAGATAGTCCCAAAATGAAACTCAGCAGACAAGAAAATGTAGATTTTTGAATGCACTGAAAATGCCAGGATCTTTCAGCCATCTTCCAGTGGGAAAACAGAGGTTCATAAAAACAATCGTTTCAAAGTAGTTCAACTTTCTTATCCAGTGTCTTTCACGACAACTATAAAGCCCTTTTCTCAACCGATCATAAAAATTTGATCAGTTACGCTACATTGAAATCCTGCATTTTCCTCAAGAGGCACGTGTTGGATAGTGTTTGTTTTACTTGACATATCTTTTTTTTCTGCAGCTTTAACTTTGTCTTAGATAAAACTAGACCACTCCCCGCTCCAGTCTGAACTAGAATCCCGCGATACAAGTATGAATTGTCTACAGAGATATGAGCTTGACCGAACGGTAGATAAATAAATTCACAAATGTACGAATTCTCATGTATACATATACCACACGGGCTTTAACATACAACCTAGGTACTGACATAAGTGTCTCATGTACTGCTCTTTGGTGGGTCTGATACTCTATTAACAGCGAGCCGAAATGAAAACTAAGGTTAATGACAACTCTCTGGAAAAGTGGTAATTCGACAGATATATAATTGGGCGCTATTTACATTTCACAACAATGCCATTCATCAACTGGCGAGTGAAAAACACTGGAATTCAGGTAACCTCGCAGTCAGTGTCTTAATCCGATCAATAAAACAATCAACGCATTTAAAGTAATAAACAGAAACTTCCAAGAAATTAAAAATTTGGACATTTTGGAACGTCAAGCCATCAGACGATGTTCAGATTTTAGGGGTGTTTGTAAAAATACGTAGTCTACTGATTCCTTTCCGTTTCTTGCGTTTCATTCGCCATGCGTAATTTCCTCTTCAGAATAATTGTCTAAGTCCGCGAAACTGTGACCTTGAGAACTTGCATAATTTTTCAGCAGAACACTATATAGATCCTCTTCTCCGCTCATTTGGCTATGATATTTTACGTGGCCGGCACGAAACTAAGAAGCCCCATAAAACTTTTTACAATGCCAGATGTTAGCAAATGGCGTTTATTTCATTGTAACGCGTTATTGGTAGAATAAAGGCGTTGGCTACAGTGCAAGAACCTTTGGGAAGGTAGAATTGTGAATCTACAATTACTGCACATAGCGATAACAAAAAGTGCCAGAAAAAAGGTTGTAGATGAAGGAGACATAAAACTGAAGAACAAAATTTCTGATTTCCGAATGCATCAGTTTATTTAAAGTTGTAAATGGTTAGGTGATGAGATCTCCAAGAAGTATGCCTCTGGAACTTTATCGTTTTAGAATTGCTTCTTACCCTATTTACGCAAACTTGATAAAGGATTTCCTAAATACATTGATTTAACACTGTACTCGAGCTAATATTTACACGAAAAGTTTTCCCTTACTGGGCAATGTTATACAGACCGCTCATTTGGCACTCATTTTCTTAGTGATCATCCACCCGAGTATTTAATTTTCAGATTTTATGTCCCACAAGAAAAGAACCCACGTGTTCACTAATCATGTTCGTAGCCCGGTGAGGTTGCAAAAGCTTATAGAATGTACTAAGTCTTCTTCATATTCTTCGTCTTCAAATCATATTAACTTGTTTATTTATTAACCCTAGCATCAAAATGGTTTAATACTAGGCAATATTTACTGGGATTCTCCTAAATAGCGGTGGTCTTCCCGGTAGGTAAAACAGATCACTAGACTACATTTTCACCCTCAAAAGTGGAAGCCACATGTTGCATCCGCAAGTGCCAACATGTGCGGTAAGTTGAAGCTTTACAAATGACTAAGGACTTGCTAGCCGCCAGAATGACTAAGAATTAAATACTAACTCTGGTTAAATGTGGTTAGATTTAAAATAAGAATATTATATACTATGACTCCTGGTCAAGTGTTCTGATGGAATATGAAGCTACGAATTGACTAGAACCCGAAGGATGGCACAGAGAGAATTCAAAACGGTTGTCAGATGGTGGAAAATGTTCTATATATCACGGTACCCTAGTAGGACCGATATGACAGTAGGCGAAAAAGAAAATTGCGGGAGAGCTTGTCTAGTGAGAAGTAATTTGAGAAAGCAAAAGCTCTCGAACGTATCAGGTGAAGAGGAAGCTAAGAGCTGCTGCTCCCTAAAGAACAAATTTAACGAAATAAATTTCGAAAAATCGGATAAATCACAAAAATTGATTAAGAATGAAGGATTAATACCCGCTAAATTAGACATATTAAACGTTCAGATAAACACCCAATTAAGAACTAAAACGTTGGTCCCGTTTTTGAAAACCCAAATGTTGTTATGACATCGAACATAGGAGAACACGTTCCAAGGTTTATCAGTCCGACAAAGATAAAAAGGCGCGATATCTGCATTTGAGAATAACAACTAGTTGACTGAATAAATTAAAGTACACCACTGAGAATTGTGAGTTTCACGTTGCTAATTTGTGCGGAAACAGATTGGTTGAAATAGTGCGCGGTTGTACGGATAGACCGTGTGTCATTTTGTGACCCATCTAGTAAACTCATTCTTAACATTACAATGAGCAAAAATATGAAAAAGCGGTGGTCGGTCTGGATCGCCTTGCTGTTTAACGCTGTGCGACAACCAAGCCAATTCATGAATCGCAGTTTAATCAAAACCAAGTGTCAAAGCGGAGGCTAAGGAAAATGATGAATAAAAATAATTATTTTTTCTGAGGAAGATCGGTGATTACGAAATTCTGCGGGAAGACTAAGCTTTATGTCAAGGTGTGGATGGGGATAGTAAAATTTCGCTTACAAAAGATTGAGTAAGGATGCTCTCAGGACACTGGAGGTGATGCGCATTTTCTGACCCCGTGTAGTTTCCACAAGGCCCAACCGAGCGATGCAACAGGAGCATAACGATTACGACTGATGTGAGAGGTGAGGCATCTAAATTTGACATGACCCAGGAAACAGTGTAAGGTGACACTGCTGGCAAACATGACTGGTAAAAGGGTTCATAAAGGACGGATGTAAGGTAGATGAGAATGTACATTTTGGGCCAAAGGAAGCACACTATAGCACGGTTACGATGAAAGCCACTGTTTGAACAGTAATAGTTTAGTTGCCTGGAAGATTAGATCTTCATAAAACCAGGTGGAGAGGCAATCCAAACGTAGGTAGGTTTGTCACTGGATTGACACTTTAACTACGGTCAAAATTCTTTGGCATATTTAGCGAATTCGATTTCGTTTATCAGTAACTGTGACATTGATGACGAACAATGTTGAGCGAGAATCAATAAATAATCCGTAGTATCATGCAATAAAGTGGCGTGAGTTTTAAGAGTTTTTGGTTTCTAGGACAGAAGAGGTGGGGCAAATGAAATCCACGTCAGGGCGTAGAAGCTGCAGACCATAGGTGAGAAACCATATAGACCAATTGACCTGCATATTTTGAAGGCCTTATGGTTTGGGAGACCACTATACTCGTTGTTTACGCAGAAAGAGACGGTAACTGGCAGTATATGAGAGCGGCTTAACGAAGAACCTCGCAAGGTTGGATGTACAGATATATATATATATATATATAATTGTAGACCATTGGGGGCGACTAACTAAGTGTCAGTAAACTAATTAGGATCAAGTCTACTACCGATCATCGCGATCGACACAATACCAGATGCATCCTAACTCTATCAACGTCAACAATATTGTTTTATGAGCACGGACACCAACTATTCGGTTAGATCGGTTGGGGGTGCATCACAAGTGCACACTAATTGGTATACAGTCATAGAGGCAATCGGTGTGGTATGTTGTCGTAAGTGACCGCTTGAAATGTTTCAACCGTTCAGCGTGACTTTCGTAACACGTGCTATGTACTGAGCTGGCGACTCGTCAGAGTTTCTGATGTAAAGCCAACCAGGAAGAAGGAACCAAGGAATGAGCTTTTTTCGTCTTATCTCTGAGTATTTCTGATTTTCGATCTCGTTTGTTGTGTGGACTGGTCCGAATAACCGTCGCTTCGGCAAACTTTCGTATAAAGTCGAGTTTATCTTGAAGTTCCTTCTAATTCGGAAAATTTTAATGAGATAAGAGAATGTCTAAAACATACTTATCGTTTTTGCTTCCCATAAAATGTCCCCTCAGTTTTTTTTGCCATACGTGTACAGACACAATTGTACACTTTTCAAAAGCTCATATTAGCTTGAACTTGTTTTCTGGAAAAAATGTGTTAACAAAGTTAGCTCGGTAATTCTGGTTAGCCTGAACGGTAGCCGAAAGAGCAGTGGTAACATACACCTTCCATTTGGCAAGCTCGGGTTCAAACTCTGAGTGCAATGGAGGCTATGTGCCACTGAAATGCACAAACGACAGCAAAACTCGAGTCTGGTGGCTCTCGAGTGTAGGGTTGGCCGGATTGCCTGAGGTATGTACATGAAAGTTGTAATCCGAGGGGCAGCAATTCAAGAAAGTGGAAAATATTTTCTGAAGAACAATCGTGATGAGACTTGAAGAAAAAGCAAATACCGGCGGTGGTCAAGCGGATTAGGTCGTGACGTTTGGACGTGAAGGTTTTGAGTTTGGATCCTCCCACCGCCGGTCAAATTCCTCATTTGGCAGCTTTTGTTGGCCGCTGCTCTCTTCCTGAAAAAAGATGTGCATTGTTATTTCATCAATAAAGGAAGTAAAAAGATAAAAAGGAAACATCTACTGTAAATTGTCGTTTTTTTCCAATAGTCAGGGGCCAGATGGTCACAATTAGAAAAACCGTAACCCAAAAATACAAATCCCGTAGAAAAAACGTGAAAATGTAGTGCGAAAAAGGAACGGTGGTGTTCGGTTGAGACAAGAGGAAAAAGGGAATCATGAACAGCTAGGAGGATGTGGAAGTAGTATAAATCTAGGATTGTGTATATGATTACCACTTCTGTTAGTGAGGCATAGGAGGAACTTACCTAGTCTACTTAAATTATTTACGAAAGCAAAGCCTTAAAATTTTGCTTTTCTGTCGAATGCAGAAGCTAATCTTTATTATGGACATCAAATTCAGCAATAATGGTAAATCGACAACTGGAATGTGAGAAGGAATTCGTTTTAACGCTCCCTCAAGAAAAACTAGATGCCGGAATGTCTCCAGTATTTGTGGAACGATGTACAAAAAAGAAATAGTGATGAAAGGAAGGAGAGAGGATTTCTGGTTAACTTAGTTTGAATTCGCGGTTAGATAGGTTTAGATTAGGATTCGAGAAGTGCCAAATGATTTGCAAATGCAGTTAAAATTTCCGGCCTTTAGAAAGGAGAAAGCGACTGCGGAATGGAAAATTAAGAGTAACTAGATAGTAAGAAACTTGTATCTCCGTTGAGAACAGGATATTTGAAGTTTGTACAGTAAGATGTCCAGGAAGAATGTTATGGTTTATAACTTTTGTTCCCTTTGAAAGCAAAAGCTTCGTGTCAGCATAGCCGTGTCTCCTTAACGAAAACAGTAACAAAACTTCGGGGTTCTGAAATGGTTAACCATGCCTCTGTCAGAGAATATAAGGTCGAGAGATAATTCAAGTCTTCATTCTAGTTCGTCGTATTTATGCTTAATCATTTGTATGCTTAAATTAGAGTGCAAACGTCTCTCAAGTTTTGAATTACCTGCAAATTCCAGTTGAACTGAAAGTAATTTCAGTTTAGTTGACTTATTCACTTTATTTACAAAAGCAATTCAAATATAAGATAATCCTAGAGAAGTTATCTTGCTAAACTATCCCAACTAGGTACAGCGAGTCATCACTTGCACTTTAAATCGGTGGTGATCAAGCGTAGTAAGTCTCACCCATCCATAAAGGATCAGAGGTTTGAATCGCATTTAACCCAGTCACTTTGGTAACAAATGAAGTTTTGTTACCCAACTAGTTACCACGATCTATACGGTTTTTTACCACTAACAGCTTTTGTGCCATTTTCTGGTTTACCTTCAATTTAGCGAGCTCTAGTGGTTATGGTACATGCTCTTTTCACTACGCCCGTGCATTAGGCATACCATAAAAGTGAAATGTTCAGAAGGCATAGGTTCCCGATGATCTTGACTGTATTGTTCAAGATTCAAAGCTTCACAAAACCTTCAAGGGTACCAAATAAATAGCATTGGCATAGGTAGGCTGAAATAAGCCTGGGTTGAAAGCTTAGAAACGGTCAGTTCTTTGTGTCTTCTCTATATATACGAACAAAAATATCATTTCTCGTTGCAGATGCTAGCTTCTCGTCGTCTTTCTTGTCAAAAAGGGAAGCAAACACCGAATCTTCTGATGCAAGGGAAGAGGATTTCAACAGACGACCCATTAGACGTGAGTTTTTATTCAAAGATTTACTATTTTAACGTTGCTTAGTTTCGTTTGTCGGAATTAGTGAATAGAATTGAAAGATTCAGATACAGTGGCCACAGACACCATAAGATCCTTAAAACACTACTGTCAATTTTTTTCGCCTTAGAAAAAATCAGCAGTGTGTCAAGTCCTAACCGGTACTTGAACAACACCATAAAAGATAGGTGTTCAAACATACAGTCCTCGCAAGTCCTTCGTGCTCAGTGACTGTGATTTTGAACCACATACCAGGACGGGTGTTATTGTTGTAGTGTAGACTCGACCTTTTGTCGGTGAGTCGATGCTGCGCTGACACCACAAATGTCTCAAATTGATGAATACCAGTAGCAAGAACACTTCATCCGATGCATTTTCCAAATAGGAAAACTTATCCAATTATTCTAACTCTTCCATCTAAGAATGAAGTCCGGCCTTAGGTCAGTTCGATCCTGCATCAGCATTTCGCTTTTAAAGTGAAAACCACCCGCCAAACGTACATGTCCTACACGTCAGACGGTCGAGAAAAAGTGACTTACCCTGGTCTTCATCCAGAAGCACGGCATCACCCACACAATATATACTACATGAGCAAATATCAATGCCAGTATTCCCACGTGACGATAAAATGATTTCCATAGTTGCTTCAATCACAAAGTTAGACACCACCTCTCTTGGTGAATTCAAGTGGTAGGTTATCGTAGTCATGAGCTCGGGCTTGACTGTTTTCGTAAAACGGCATGATCAACGTCGTGGTATTTCAATCTGAATGTCGCGACAGGAATCCTGTCACCGTCAGTCAACCTCCCCATTCGACAACCTCGTTGTTTAAAATGATGTACTTTGTTGGTTCATTAATAAAAAAGGTAATTGATAAAAAACAAAAGTGACGGGAGAATGAAATCTTCTGGTGGGGTTGTCAATGGCAAGCTGGATCAAAGGGCTGTGTGACCCACTAAGTCGAATGCCGCTTACAGACCAAGAAAGACGGAGATCATAGGCCAATGGAAAGTATGGTTGTATTCTAGCATCTGTCCTACAGAAAAGCTGAAGCTGATACGGTCCCGATCGAGTCGTAAACCAGCTTGTTTCTAGCGCGTACGCTCTTCTTACGCATAAGATAACCGGCAAAATATAATGCCTGTTGGCAGTTTGCGTTCAAAATTTACCGGCCGTCATCATCACCGACCGCTGCCTTTTCACTAGGGTTACATGTTTCGATCAGAAGAGTAAATATCCAGGGGGAACAGAGAGTGAGCTTAAACAGGCGAGAAAAGACGAGAATGCCGCATTAGCCAACACAGAACACAATCTAACTGTACAACACTGCTTTTCCAGCCATTCCGACTCGATAGAAAATGACAACACGTTTGCCATTGTTTACGGTTCATTCCCATTTCCTTCAGCTAGCTGGCTGACGGGTCTTTCTGGCCCCAACCATAAAGACGTGAGACACCTACCTTGCCTAAGTTCGCCACGTCATCTGCTGACCTTCACATGGCTTCTACCACTCCGTGGTAGGACCGCAAAATAGGGCACAGTATGGTAGACGGGTGTTCGCCAAACGCAACAGTCGACCCAACCAGCGTAGTCCACTAAGTTTCAGACGCAGAGATAAGTTATTCTCAGGATCGCCAACTAATACTAGATTCCTAACCTCCACACTACTTACCAGGTCACTCCATCCAGTACTACGTAGACATTGGTGATCAAAAACCTCCAAGCGATGAAAATCTCCGACACGCATCCTCCAAGTCTCGCAAACGTACAACAGAACTGAGAGCACTACGGCACACTATACAGATATTTACCAGACTAACTTATATATGGTTTTCGCGGAAGAATCAAGCACTTTTCTCGCACACTCGACGATTTGCGATTGTCCCTTGGTATCTGATCTTTTTCCAGGTCGACTCCATGAGTACCTTAAGCTGAAGTGTTAGGACTTTGCCGTCACCTTGAAAAAGGAAGTTAGAGCGATCAATCGGTCTTGTGATTCGTGAAAAAAATTAACTTCCTGATGAACTCCACTTTCGATGGGGGCCTAGTGTCCACCTGCATTGTTTCAGCAGCAGGCATCGGTGGACAATTCACTGTTACCGTGGGCCAACTACACTGCTCCCTGAAGTGTTTTGCCCAAGGCTTCAGGTGACGTTCTTCAGAGTAAATCATTGAGACATCGGATTCGTAGATCGTATCACTTACATTCAGACTTCGTGGATCAGTATTGCTCAGCAGTCGCTAAGGGATGTAACTGTTTCCGATAGCTGTAACCTAATTCTTTGGTCTACCCGCCCGCCTCGCCGTAGGCTGTTCCCGGAGGCAGGTAGTGATTGGAAGAAGGGCCAGCCGTTAGTATGAGAGAACGGTAGGAAACTCTTAACCTATGGAGCTTTTGTGTAAATAAAGTTAGGCTGTAGCGTTGGTGACCACAAGATTCCTACAATGAAGGTTGGAAAAAACAGGTGATACGGCTCCATGCCACAAGCAGTGGCGTTCTTCAGTTCGAAATCTTACTTTCTATTAATTACCTTAATCTCTTTACCTTCCGTATAATCCTGTTCTTGTTGGGACTACGCTTGTTTTCAAGCTGGTGTAATATATATATATATATATATATATATATATATATATGAAGGAATGGTATTGTCATTGGTATTGCGCCCAACTCTAACAGCTGTTTCATTGACCACCGGTGATTGCGCGACGCTGGGCCGTGGCAGACAAATGGCGATCAATACCCAGGCGTAGCGTGAGTCGAGGACAAGAGTGTGAATGCATAAAAAGAAGGCCATACTGTGAGCTAGGCAAGCCAATCAGGATGGGCGGTCCGGATTGCACAATAAGCACCATGAACTGAAACGCATGAAATGCATCGAACAAGATGAACCAATCAAAGCGCGGCCCGGACAACTGATGAAGTAGTGACAGTCGCACGGGCGCAATAATGCAAACAAAGCAACCTATATGTGTTGAGTTTACTTAATAAATATGAATCTCTGCCTGCCGGTGGACTCTGGTTGTTTTCACTTGAGTTAGCGGGAACGGACGAAAACGATCTAGAGATAGGATAGACCTTCTGAAAAGCAGATTTTCAGACATAGAAACGACGATACACGAATATATATATGAGTTAGAGACCTATTAATTACTAAATCTTGCTCGCTCCTGCTTTGAGCAGACGGTGTTATGAGGTGCGGATAAATTCGGTACGATGTTCCTTGTTGTGAAAGCTGAAACCGGAATTAGATTTTCCAACTTTCCTGATAACTGTCACTTCTGAAATTCGTGACCACGCGCCTTCTTAGAGTTTTACGCACTTCCATTAAATGTGATATCCGAGGGGACGGATCCGCGGGTGTCTAATGGAGTAACTCACATCGAAGGTATTCATCGTTCCTAAAGCCCACTGAACTCAAGAGACCTGGACTGCGCCTGCCACTGTGCGTAGGATTTTTTTGATCTGCTACCAACTTTCACTCAAATTCTAAGGTTTTCCCGATAACCGACCGAAGTTCAGCTCGGTGTTTGTCATCTAGAACTAAGCATTCACGAAAGCTGGTCATCGTGCTGATGTGAACAAACAGATTCAGACCAAAGCGAGCTCGGATCATGGCATGATCTGAGTCCACATGCGTCGACCAGAGCAGTCAGTGATCTCCACGTTACCGCTGATCACTGGCAATGTGGCCAGCCTGAGGTTGACACTATGAAGATGAAATGGGGTACCCAGTGGACCCGTGTCGCTTTTGATGACGAAAGTTAGTAATCGCCAGAAACGGTCTGCGATTGAAGCAAACCTGTATGGAGCGGTCACCGCTGGTAGTTCCAACGGGTGAGACGACGAATGGATCTGCGATGCGCCTTTGCCTGTCAGAAACAGCCGAATTTTGCGTTAAAATCACTGGTAAAGATTGCAATGTTTGCTTAGCATGCGCCTTGAAGTAGTTACGACAAGTCCTCGTATAGCTCTTTTAGCTTCAACCGTACTATTGTTGGTGCATAAACAAACATCGACGATCCTGGCGACCGTTGCTGACATGGACAGAATCATCTAACCCAACTGCAAACAAACGTCTGTTGGCTACGACACAGTTTAACAGTTTATCCTCGTCTCTCATTCTCAAGGCGATCCCGATGCCAGCATGATCACGAATGCTCAAAACCGTTCAACTCACACGTAAAGACTGAATCAATGGAAAGATATTGCATCTGGGTTTCAAAGAGTCTTGTGGTTGTGTCTCGCAGGTGTAGCACAAATTTTCCAAGTCTTTCATGAATTTTTATTAGGATGGCTTGTTGCTCTATCTAGTCTAGTGCTCAGAGAGCCCTTAGGCTTGAGAAATTTAGTCAGTATACTTCATTGGCTACCTCTAATGCTATCATCAGATAAATCTACGGAACCGACGATTTTCGAGTTACCCTCTGAGGGTGGGAGCTGGTACGATTTACGAAAGAAAGGATGCTAGTGTACCGCAGAAAACTAAGTTCACTAATATTACCAAGTACCTGGTATCTGTGGAAAGTTTTTGTGTGAATCAATCGTTCCCAAGCCATTCTGGTGTTTCTTATTCACATCCCCGTGAACAAACAGCCGTAGCCAATTCTGTTTACTATGATTTTTTGCCGGAATTTATCGGGAAGACGTATCCACAAGAATTTTTTTGTCATCTGCTTTCAAATTCGCAACCTAAGTGATAATCTAATTGCCTGCTTTAAAAATCTTTTTATTTGGACAATGCTTAGTTCTCTAATTATAGGTCAAGATGCAGTTGAGTAGCAAGTTCTGTTAACTTCCGCCCGCTCTTGAAAGTTAAAAATACTGAGGTCGTCCATCTGACGCAAAACGTTGTTGGGCGAAATATAGCCCTTCTGTCTGCTTAAGTATGTATATCTCATCACATGAACTTAGATTCGATCAGGCGTTGTGGCATATGCAAACAGTCCGATTTGGTTTTATCCATTCAATTCATCTGTGCTCTCGGTGTGACATTCATTCCCTTCAGTGAAATTGAAATGTCTAATGGTTTTGAACATTGGTATTTTTGTTGCCCAGAATTACGGGCTTCGAAACCTTCTAATCACTAATTTCGGGTTTTACAGACTTCTTTCACTACCCATCTTAACACCATCAGTGCAGACGGACTGATTTTATCGACTGAGTTAGTAGTGAAAAGCTTATGACCCAAGTGCTAGCTCGGAACAAGGAGGCACCAGTAAGCTTTCTTGACTCTCACTCCTACCGGTCCAAGGCGTTTCGGACCAATCTGTGCAAACCTGAAAGCAGTTGCATTCTAGGCGCAACGGAGATTTCTTGCAGTCCAGGCTTTTCACCCATTCTGTGGTAACAAGCAATTCCCCCGCGCTTTTCAGTTCCGCTGACGGATTCTTCTGGTCCCTGTAGAACTCAGGACTTCCAAGAAAGCTAATAACATTCGTCTATAGTAAACTTCTTCAAAGATCTTCACATTATTTATATGGCACTATATCTGTGAAATAGGTACAACCTATGTTCAACATTTTTCGGTCACATTTCTTTCCCATTAGACCGTATTTTAAAACCGCAATTTCCGTTTTTGAATGTTATAAATTAGTTTTCACCGAACGGCGTATTATTTTTGTTGATGAAGCTGAAGTATGGGTCGTGTTAGTGTTGTATGTTTGAGTGCTGCAGAAAATGAGGTCCGTGCATTAGTAGTCTGTTAGCATTTGCGTCATTTTCTACTAGCGCTCAGTAGTTTGTTTGTTTATCCTCTGTACATAAAGGAAGCTGCATGACAACAAAAAAGCAGCGCATACTAAATGCGGTGTTAGTGGTTTTATAAGCTGACGAACCGGTTGGTATGAAGCTTCCGATTTACGTCACTGAAAAATTGTCAGTTATTTTATCACAAGATGCAACGCGTGGGTGCTCTTGGCAGCTGGTCTAACTGAGAAACTATTCGCTTTTGATGGGCAAAATATAGATATTCTAAATTTTGATCAGGAATTGGTTAACTTTTAATTTTATTATTACATCTAAGAGGTAGGCCCCGATAACCTTGTCAGTTAACCTATATTTGGTCGCAAAGACAAAAAAATTTCGTTAACAGTACAAAAATGCCTAATTCGTGAAGCACGTAAAAATGCTTTAGAAGTCGCAAATTTCAATGCTGGAACAAAACTTCTGGAGATTTAGTCACAAAACGTTTGTCTACCGACTGCATCAGGGACCAAAGACTAAAATTTCCGATACTCGTCCAGTGAGATGGCTTGAACTGATTATAATAGCTAAACTTAATACAGTTGCACTAGAAATTAAACTAACACTGGACTTACTGGAAAAATGACAATGAGTGCCAACCAAAACTCAATCTTGGCTTTGTAGGGTTAGAAATTCTAAGAAATAAAATAAATTCTTGGAAGACAAGGCGAAAAGTTAGCAGAATCCGAGGGCAGGTAGAAGAGATATACGAGACTTTACTGAGTAAATGCTGCACTTCCAACGCATTGATCATAGAAGTAACTACTTGTTTGTAGGCACAAACTGCCCATCAGTCCACATCATGGCTTCTGAATTGGTCCGGGGATGAAACACTCACAGACGAACAGTTAGATGCCATATTACAATCTGAAGCGGAATTTCGAAAGCCAGTTGAAGGTAAGCCAAAATCAAATCAATGGTGGCAAGAACATAGCTGACCAATATAAATCAGAACTTTTAGATTGAGTATTACATGGTTTCATGAAATAATTCACCATGTGATATCATCGCTCAATTCACCATAAAGAAAGCATGGAAGCACTGTACAGCTGTTTCATGCTTGTTAGGAATCATCAGCAGTGCATATCCACCGCGTCCGAACTGGGACACGAACCCAGGACGGACGATTGTGAATCGAACGCCTTAGCCATTACGCTACCGGGCAGGCTGTGAACGGTTTGTTGAAATTCACCACATGATTATTTTGCGCCTATCCGTCACTGATTTGCACGGTTACTGTCTGCTAGCTCAAGCGATCGACCCCTACTGATAGATGACTTTTCTGCTGGTAACCTAAGTACGACGAAGGCTTTGGATATGACCTACATGTTTGACGCGTGGGTGTAGTTGAAAGTGTACACTTATGTACACTAGGACCCGTGGCAGCGAGGGGTGGCATCCATGGTCTCCGACTTTGGAGTGAGATACAACCACATAAAACCCAAATAAGTGAGGTGTGGTATTTACAAGTGGTTAGTAACCACTAGTCGCTCATACTAACGGCCTCAAAGTGTACGCAAGCTGCACAGATAGGAGATCAGAAGATAAGACTAATCATTATTTTCGCTCTATGATTAAAATTATTTACACACTAACGCTTCTCGCTTTCATCTTTTTTTCAGAGAACCTGTGAGTAAATACAGTTCGGTTTTTGCGATTCAACCCGTTTGCTTGCCGAAAAACTTAAGAAATTATCCTTCTTTCGTTTTTCAGATGAATTTGTTCAGCATAGAAGTGTACAGAACCGCAGTGACGCACTAACTTCGACTGAGTCACCCTGTGTTATATACACCACGCCCGTGTTCTACCGACCGCATGGAGCACTTTCATTTTTTTAATTTTTTTCACATTCTTTTACAAATGCTTGAAGTGCACTCATCACTGTCAACACAATATTTTTGCAGGACTATTGGCTCCATGAATTTAAACACTCAGTTTTCAACGAAGGGAATACCAACCAGTCACGCCGCTCCAACTTCGGATTACAGATGACTTTCTAAAAAATTAAATGTGAAATAACCAGCGATAAAAACGTGCAAAATATCAAGTCCAAGAGTGCATCCAGGTTATTCAGAACGAACGCGACCGTCTAAATAGTGGATCTACCTTTAGCAACACAATTATTATATGGGACAGAAATCCCATAGTGTCCATTATGACTCAACTCAGTCCAGCAAACCAGACTATGTACCTGCTGAGGCGGACATAAATAACTTCATTTGTAATTTTCTTTTTTTTTAACAAACCAGGAAAGTGCATTAGACACAAGAGACCAGTTGGAGCAAAACAAATCGATGCATGTGAGCAGGGGCAGGACGGCAACAAAAAATGTGATAATGTCCGAACTTTGTGAACCGGTATCAACGAGGATTTCACTCGGTCTTTCATGCCATTTCTAACGGCTGGAAGTTCCAGATTTCAGCTTCCTAAATCAGCTTTCATCTAGGTGCTCATTGCTGCCGCAAATACTGGTTAAATCCAGTGAAAAATAGTGGATAAACTTCGATATCTTGGTCACGTAATCTAACCGTTTATACATCGATCCTTGTTGAATCTCATAAACTTTGGAAGACGATCGGAAAATGCGTAACCAAGAGATATAAGCTTATTTAACATGTGTTAGATAAGGAATAACTGTACAACCGGGAATAACCGCAACCCATACTGTTCGTCCGGACTTCAGTCTACAGTCAGTTACGCCAAGTGATAAGCATAGGTTCGTGCAAGGCATGCACTTAAAGTCGGGTTAGACAGAAACTCCCGTGGTGGCGTGCACATTTGTCTAAATTATGTTGAGGGTAACTGCAACCAAAATCTCAACTACCCATAAAACAAGGCAAACCAAGCCAATATCGGAGCTCTTCAACTAATACCAAACTCAGGAGAGCCGTTGGCTCCGTGCATCTTCTGTCCCTAGCCAGCAAGAACTTCAGACGCTTGGATCACCAGTATGCCTCACGCACTCGTTCCACTCGAGCAAATGATAGACCCAGATAGACAACGATGTTACTGGACTACCAACGGTGGAGATGCTTACAAGATTCTCAACGATACTAAAAGGCTGCCACACGTTAGACCGCAATAATCTATTCACTTGTTACGACGGTTTATCCAAACTAATAGTGCGGCTGTGATCGGATTTCAATAAGTTACCTTACTAGACTCGTCCATAGACTTTTCTAATCGTGGTGGCTGAAGCCAAAATCAACGCCGCGAGGTGAAAAGTAGCGCACGCCGCTTATCAAGAATGCAACACATTTTGCAAACAGTAGTCTTCTCACTCGACGTGTCGTAACACCTTTCATTTCCCCCAAGGCCCTAAGCCTTTTGACAAGCGGTGATCATCCGGCTCAGATGATACTTGTGGTCAGACCTTAACCCTAACCACGAAATCTTGGGCTCAAAAGGCATCAGGCGCTGGAAAATGCTTCATCCAGGTCTCCAGTGAGAGATCATTTGGTGTCAGCGAAACGCACTGTAAAGTTGGCGAGTAGTATGTAAAAAACGAGAGTCCCGCAGTGCAGCTTAGCTGGCTTCCAAAGCCATCTAATCCCACGTCTTTCTTATACAGGGCCCGCGGCTTACTTTAACAACTTTCTCTTGAATAGCTGAGACCCACAAAGAACGCCTAACTCCAGATCTATGTTGCGTTGGGCACTATTCATAGCTTACCAGCTACGGCCAGTGCTTTGCCACTTCAATCCATGATTTACCTGGAGTTTAACGTTGACTACAAGTTTACCAGACTATATTACTTTATTCATAGGCTATCGCTCTTCGAAATCCACGTATGGCTGACACTGATGAGAATGAAGAAACCCGAGCCTCGGAACAAAAGTCGAAGACTCCGAGTGAAGCAAGAAGGCAAGCGGGTGGTTCACACACTTACTGCGAAGCGAAACCTCTCGCAGTCTCCAAACTTTGGTCAGCCAGGTTCTCTTCCAGACTATGCTCACACCAGGTTCGTGTTCTGACTAGCTGGGAATACCCGGACCGTGTGCCGAACACTTTTGTTTCCATACTTATAGGTCTCCCTCTGTATGTGTTCGTCGGACTTGAACTGTCGCTCTCAGCTGGGAGAGTCGTGCTTTTTATCTCAGTTATGACCCTGCTGCACCCGCCTGTTGCTGCCGTTGGGCACCGCTTCTAAAAGCGTCGCTTTTTCGGCCGACTGATTCTGAATGATTCGTGCTGCGGAGTCCATTGCCCTACCTATTTGTTATGATCGTGCCCTCCTCTACACGATGTCTTTCTTCAGCGGCATCTGAATGTCGCTGTGATAACCGGAATTCTGTGTTCGGGCATTTGAATTCTGAACGACATTCCTCTTCGTGGTGTAATGGACTGCTATCCCCACTATTGATAAGGGCTTGTACCGTGATTAAGTCAACCACTAGGAACTGGTTCTGGACTCAGTAAAGCCTATGCTGTTGGCGTTCGTCATTATGTGCAAGTTCTGCTTAACGTGTGAAGAGCAAAGCCGAAGGCAATCAGCGATGTTTTACACCAGTCATGCTAGCAACTTAACATTCATCTTTAAATAGCTGATAGAACGCCGTTGGGTTTTACAAAAGTCAACGCCCAGTGGTACTCGACATTAGTGCGATTTTTATCTCGGTAGCGCAATACTGAGATTGCTGGTACCGTAACTAGGAATTTCGCTTTTCAACGGGTTCTATCGTCACATTTCTGATAAGATTAAAATAAACAGCCAGATTCTGTCTCTTTGATTGAAATGGCACAAATGTTTAGATAATTCCCCTCGAAAGAATTATTCCCACTGCTAATGAAGGATATTCGGTGCATCCTTGACCGAGGTAGAAAAAACCTCTTTTCCTCTCAGATTGTTTTCATGGGTTATGTGTCCCCAGGAGTGCACCAGACGTATTTTATGGTGGATTAATATCATGCTCCAGTTCGTGCTCGCTTTTGTTTACGACAAGCCGGTAGACACATGAACGGGAAAATCATGCGTCACGCACAACTGACTCCAGACTGTAATAGCCGATTTCAGTTCAGATCGGGGCTATCAAGGCGGTTGGCGTTTCAACTAAATGCCGGGAGAATACTAGGGGCGGAAGAGCACTTGGTACCAATCGCCATACAGGACTCTGTGCAGTGTAGACCTCTGGAAAAACGGATATCCTCGACCTCGGAGTCCCAAGATCCGTCCCCGAATGCCACAAACAATGGGATGCGTCGTTCCAAAACGTCAGCTTACAGCTTCAAAAATGACCACAAGCAATGGTGGATAGAGAAATGTATGGTAATAGAAACGGCTGCAGCACAGTCGCGAACCTAGCGTAAGGGAGCCAACATGAAGTATTCATGCATACAAAAGGTCCTACTGGGATTTGCTAACTTGAGATATCTATGGCGTCGAAGTGACATCCAGTTATCAACCAAAAGTCGAGTACATAAGGACGCAGTGGAGTCGGAATTACCCTACGGTGGCCGATGAACAGGGATATGCAACACGTGTCCAAGACTCCAAAGACGACTCAGAGCGACTAGCCCAGCCATAGGACGACTTTCTGCACTCAAAACACGAAGATGGACTATCTTATTGGTCAACCGATGTTCCAATCAAACAAGATCAATGTTTGAGATAAACCGGCGGTCGAAAACAGAAGGTCACGGGTATCTTCAACTCGGATAGACCAAATATGGAAACTGTAAAGGATAACTCTGGGAACCGCGGCGTTGTACACACTTCCCTTGAGGGACGTCATGGCGGCGCTTCGAGTGTCTGAGGTTTGCGAAAGCTACGTTGGCCTTCGCAGTTCCTGATGTGACCCCTCTAGCACCTCCGCTAGGTGTAGTCAGACTTCCAAGAAACTTGAAGCTACTGACTATTTCTAATCGATCACCACAAAGGGAGGGGTCAGGCACAGGTTCCTGCCAATCTTGATGAAATGCTTTGCATTTTGAAGGTACAAAGCACATGCCGTACCTGGATACCAAAATCGTCAGTCGGTCTAATGCGCGGTGAATTATCTGTGTATCATCGGCATACTCTAACGCAAAATCTTTCTTCCTTGGGAGGAGATCAACTCCACCGTTTGAAAGATCACAAAGCGTTCTGTAGAACATCTATGACAAATATGAGTAGAAATGGGCATATAGGACACTTGCCCTACTCGACCGCGGACGATGAAAGGTAGCGAAAGCTGAGAATATGCGCGAACCCGACCTAAGGACCGGCATGCACTTCTCATATAAACTACTGCTCAACAAACGGTTTCATAGTGCAGTCTTATTATCAGATTCAAAGGATAAGCGAATATTCAAGAGCACCAACGTTGGCCCTTGGAAAGTAAAGCGGTGCTGCAACAACTGCTGGAGGGTGAAAACCACAGATTAATTGATTTAGTAATAATCGCATTCAAGCTGCTTTGGACATTATTCTTCACTGATTATCTAGTGCGCGAGAATCAAGCCGGTTTCCGTCCCGGTCCGGGTCGTATTGACCAAATTTTCACTTTGCCACAAACCTCAGAACATATACATGTCACGTACATGTTACGTAGACCCGCTGTTTCTTTCTCTACTTGAAAGTGGCGTTCGACTCAGTCGATCGTAAAGTTCCTTGGCGCTACCTCTCATTGAACGATGTGCCAGTGAAATTCCTTTCACCCACCTAATCTCTGTATTCGAACAGCCGAAAACGAGTTTGCACTTATGGCGATTTTTCACTCCAATTCACCACAAGGATCGGTGTTTACCAGGATTGTCCTCCCCCGCTTTTCTTTTTTAACTTTGATGATGGAAATCACCCTATCTTACTGTGAGAATACTGGAAATGATACTTGCTCAAACGGAAAACTGTCTGATTTAGAATATCCAGATGTCGTTTTTACTGTAGACTCCAAGATTTCCTCGATCGTCTGAGTGACGGTGTAGGTAAGTTTGGCATACATTTTGCGCGATCAGGTTACAAAGTGCTGTTGCAGGTTTCCATTGGCCAGAGGCCAAACCTTGATGCGCAGGGAAAGAAATGGATGAGGCAGATGGACTTGATTACTTGTTTACCTGAATCTCAGCTGGTGGTCGTACATAGGAAGAAGTGTCACCGTGTATATACAAGATTCGATTGGTAATCGCCAATTTGAGGCACCTATGGCGTCAGCAAGACTTACGGTTACCAACCCAAGGTCTGGTATGTGTACCAGCAATCAGGTTGATACCGCTACAAGGTCCCGAAACGTGGCCAGAGATTTGCAGTATGACTTCCGGTGTTTGAACGCCAGTCTTTTAGTTGGTAGTAGTCGGTAGTATGAGTGAAGTGATATCGTCTCTTAACTCACCATTAAGAAACCATGGAAGCACTGTACAGCTGTTTCATCCTTGTTAGGAATCAGCAGCAGTCCCTATTCGGGCACGGTGGATATGCATTGCGGATGATTTCTAACAAGGATGAAACAGCCGCACAGTGCTTTCATGGTTTCTTAATAGCCAGTTCAGCGGTGATATCAATGGTAAATTATCTGACGAGATTTAGTTATTCGCAGAATGTACAACTTTGCTAGTCACCAAGATGTTAGGCGTAAAATAATGGGTCCTAGAGGTCAGTTTTTAGAAGACACGGAATCGGAGTGGGCCAAGGCGATTGGGATGTTTTAGACGCTCAAAGAACGATATCGTTGTACGCTGATCCCCGGGGTAGCCGGTCGATGACATGACAAAAAAAATGCGCACATTAACCAGTGAAATAGCTCGTGTAGATTCAATCAGGCTGGTGCGTTGGAATCCATGAGGCCTCGCTTGGAGACGCTGTATGGTATGGCTGTCTCGCAGACAGCAGCGTCCTTGCATTCAAATTTTTTTTCTTCTCTGTACAATGATTCAAACTGACACATCCCAGTCGATCTTTCACTATTTCTCGTTCTTTATTCTCTTTGATTAGTTTGTATTGTGAGATAGCAGGCCAACAGGAGTTGGCGCAACGCTAACGTTTGTGTAAACCGTAACTAAAACTCCGTGCAGCTTCAGCAGAATGAGATGCTGAAAGTTTTGACTTTGCGATGGCAGGAAAATGAGGGTGTACCGGGATCAATCTGACACCCTGAAGACGTCTAACTCCATCGATGAAGAAAATCGCCAGCCCTTAGAAACAGCTGTCTCGCATTGGCGCAAATCTGATCCCACAGAGGGCAAACCCCGCATCGCCAACCATTTGCTCAATATTTCCTCGGTTCTGACGTCCTCAACGGATTCCCACCAACCGGAGACAACCATTCGTTCGACCACGAGGAAGGAGAATGGTCGCCATCGAAATACTTGGACACAGAACCCCAAGTATCGTAATAGCATTCTTCCCGCCATATTCAGACTCAATGTGACAAAGGCATTGCAGTACTCCGCTTTAGTTTCGGTGCCGGGTTTCCTCACCCTCATCAATATCCACTGAGTGGATTTTGAAGAGCGATCCTTAATAAATAATGCAAAAACGTCTGATGACCCTTTAGTGGGCGCTAAAGTCCAGGAAAACTGGAGGATGAAGGCGAGAAACACCGAGTACTAGGTCCGCACGTGAAATCACCGATTGGTTATAAATCCAAAGCAAATCTTAGTAAGAATCCGGAAGCGTCGGGCTCCGTGGGATGCCGCGCAAGCTATAGTTGGAGACAATAGGCAACATGACTTGGTGCCTCGGTCAGTGACATTCTCACACTGGAAATCTCTCCATTGCCATACAGTCCATAAACCTATTGTCATTTTTCATACTCTCCCTCAATTCCGGGTGGACTGTGCAACGAAAACCACCACTCTGCTGCTAGGTTAATGGTTGTTAAAACTGGACTGATAGACGCGACCACTCCAGACCTGGCACAATGATACCGTCCTGAGGAGGCTACCATCACTGTTCAGGGTTTAACGACAAGCCGAACCCAGCTGACCGTTGCCTTTCTTCCAGAGTGAATATTACCGGTGAGACAGGGAGCGGATCCACACAGGCGCAAGAAGATATGAATATTGCAGTGACCAACGCACAGAATAGTTTAACTGTACAAAACTACTTTTTCAGCCCATCTGGCTCGATAGAAAATGACAACACGATTGCCATTGTTTACGGTTCATTCTCATTTCCTTCAGCTAGCTAGCTGACGGGTCTTTCGGGCCCAACCATGAAGACGTGAGACACCTACTTTGCCTAATTTCGCCACGTCATCTGCTGACTTCCACATGGTTTATTCCACTCCGTAGGAGGACCGCAAAGTAGGGCACGGTATGGTAGACGAGCGTTTGTCACACGCAACCAACGTACTCCCGAGGCTTTATACGCTGAGACTATGCTCTCAGGACCGGCACCCAATACTAGATTCTTAACCTGAATGTTGTTACCCCGGCTCCTCCACCCAATCCTAGTGATACTAAGTAGACATCAGTGATGGAAAACCTCCAACCGACGAACACCGACACAGTCCAAGGCTCGCATTCATACGACAGAATTGCGCGTACTCCGGCACAGTAAACACGGTCTTTCAAATTCAGTGAAATATAAGGCCGACGACACAACTCCTTCTGTCCAGCGTACGCCGCTGGAGTCTAGGATATTTGCGTCCCCACCTACATTGCCGCGCTACCATTCCTTAACAAGCAGCTACCAAGATAAATGAAACGGTCTACAATCATTAGTTCATCTCCATCCAGTATCAAGTTCGGCACTACTGTCGTCCAGTACTGTAGCAGCACTTAACTCTGTGGAAGAGCAAAGCACACCGAACCGAGCTACAGATTTCGAGTGTTTGGTACACGTTGCACACGGTACACAGATTCGAAAATGCACACGACGTCGTCTGCATAATTTAGGTTGCAGTTTCAATTTCCCAGTTCAGCCCCTACACCCTGGAGACCACCAGAGGCGTCCTCTATTACCGCGTCCATGTCGGAATTGGACAGGAATAGCGAGGTGGTACGCCTCTGTCGAATACTGCTAGTCGTCTCGAACGAACTCCACAAATTTCCATATACCCTCACGCGATCACAGGTATGGGACCACAACACTCGCAACAGGCTCAAGAACTTCGCTAGCATACCACTCCGGTGGAAAGCACTGAATAGCGCTGTCCGATCCACTGAGTCGAATGCGCCTTCCAAGTCCAAAAAGATTACGGATGTAGGGCGTCGGTGTGCGGCGCGTTTTCAGTAACTGCCGAAGAGTGAATATCTGGTCGATGCAACCTCCACCTGGACGAAATCCGACCTGGTGTTCGCGGACGTTAGGCTCGCGAACCGGCATCAAACGACGTAGCATTATCGAAGCTAGGGCCTTGGTAGTTATTGGAAGTAAACCAGTACCACGATGATTGCTAGTAACTCCGAGTTCCTCTCTTGAAGATGGGTACAGTCAGTGACTCACCCCACGATAACGAATACGTCCACCGTTCTAAATATCACGAAGGAAAGAAGTAGCTGATTTCATCGGAGCTTCTCCATCCAGTTTGAAAAGATCTGAAGGGTTGTCGGGACTGGCTGCTTTTCCCTTTGTCAGAAGTCCAATATTCGACGCTAGTTCCACTTGCGTTGGAGAGTCAAGAGAAACCAACCAAGGATTCGCAGTCGCGGACGTCGGACTAATTACGTTTACGAGCGGCCAGCTAAACTGATCTTTGAAGTGCTCACTCCAATGGTTCAGCCTTTGTTGTCTACCACGGATGAATTCTCACACACTTCACTAACTGAAATTCCTCGCCCGCCGGTGTCACTTATAGACCTAAACATTCTTCCATCTCTTCGGCTACCTAAACCCACCAGTTTTCGCGGTCATTCTTAAGGCTTATGGTCACTTGACGCTGAAACTGTCGATGCATCTTACTCACTTCCTGGCGATTAGGCAGCTGGCGTTTTTGCTCCATTAGACCCAGCAAGCCTTGTGAGATCCACTGCCTTTGATGAACGCTAGACCCAGGACCACAGGCAAAACTTGCTGCCAAATGAATTGCCTGTTTGATCTCGTCCCAGTGCTCGTCAAAGTTGTTAGTTTGTCGGATAATTCCCCCTCTTAAATGGCGCAGGTGGCCGAACCAGGTTTATGGTCTGCATTCATGGCCTTTGGGCTGCAACAAAAATCGCATTAAAACTAACATGGTCCAAATCGACGTTCAACATGGTGCACAGTTTTGGACAAACCCATGGCAAATGTAGCTGTCTATCACAAGGTTAATCTAAGACTACTTGTCCAGTCGGAGAACCGTGCCGCCGTGCAACACGAACTCCTGCTAGACAGGAATAAACGATTGTCTGTAAAGAACTGGAGAAGCCTGTCCTTGCTATCTGCATTCTGAAGGGGCAAGGCGCACGCCCAATAAAGACATTCTTGAAGAAATTGACACATTAGCTCTTCCAGACTTCGCCAGATCAGCGATCCGCCTAAGGTCATCCCACACACACACACCTTTATATATATATATATATATATATATATATATCACCAGAACCGAATTTGTAGCATCAGGAGTGTGCGTGTTGGGATGAACCAACCCTAGGAACGAGGGCAGAATGTCTATACATGTATACATGCATATATACATGCCTACACATGTATATATGGACTTATATGTAAAGAGGACACTGTCGAAAACAAAACGTGCGGCTCGGCGCAAACGCTAGTCTTTGCAAACTCAACTATGTCGCCCAGTGTTCGGAGAAAGCGGTCTGGGGAACACCCGAAGCGGCAACGTTGGAGAAAGCAGACTTGGCCCGACTAGCCGGGGACAATGGAGGGCAACTAAAACCGATTACACGCCTGAACATGAGCAGAAGTTAGTGGAACAATCCTTGGCGGATTGACGCACTTTTCGGATACAATGAACACGACAGTGTAAGCCGCGAACGTTCAGAAACAAGATGGCCACCGGACCCTGGTAAGTAAAATGACGATCTACGTCTGTCGGATTTTTGGAACAGGCTGTGGAGTGTGCCAGAACAGCAATACCTGCTTGTCAGTACGGGTCGGGAACAAGACGCTGTCCGGTCCCAACGAAGCCGACGTACACGTCAACTCCACGCGACCCTCCCGAAGTAAGGCATTCCAAACGACACGACACCTAACCTCTCCAAACAATTGTCATGAAATACCACAGGAAAAATTTTGTGGCTTCTGGTGGTCATGACATTAGCTTTTTTGCGGTTGGCTATCAAAATGGCGGCTGGTTTCCAATCTGCTCTTGGCGTGAACCGGGGACCTTGGTCACGCTAACATGAACCTTGTTAAGGACCCCGTTCGATAAATAATGCCTCAAGTACGTCCTGTCACCATAAATGAACGCACAGGCAATAATAACTGGAACTTCGATCTACGGTCAGGTGCACAAGATAAACTCTCATTTCAAATCCAAAATGAGGTATCCACTTCGAATCGCCAAATGCACCCACCAGCAGAGGCCGGCCATAACTGAAACTGCCTAAATTTCGACTTGAACAACGAACACTCAGGCGAACGGTTTGAATATCGTCATTAATGCATGATTGTGACCATCACAATTCAGATTTAGATTTTGAGGTCCAGAAATAGCAAGCGGTATGCGCAGCTTGCGAAAATAACACGACAAACACAAACGAGCCAGCAGTGCAGTACCTTCCCCATCTACAATAATGAGAACACCGACGGAGAATCCAAGTATATTATTTGCCAATTTTACCGGTTGGACTTCGCAACTCGCTCCAATTCGTCTTTCTTTTTGATGGCGTAGGAGTTTGAACTGCCCTGTTAAAGAATCAATATGTTCGACGGCGCTACTCACCTTAGCCGCATTCAAAAGCTCGTCTGCTAAACACTCAGCAATAGTTTTAACATTCCTGAAGGCGGCTTCCCGAGCGCCTGTACAGAGCAGGTATATGGCCTGGTTAACTCGACGGAGAGGGGAAACGTCGACGGCCTGACGACGCACTGTCCCGCCTCGCCCAATGCGAGTAGAATCCTCCCGTGCACCACTGTTGAGAATAGCGTTCACGAGAACTTGGATAGGGTTCTATAAGGGAATAGCAGTAAAATGTTAATGAAGATGCTGCTGGACTTGTACATCAGGATTTCGTGAAAATCAATGTTCATACGAACGAGACAAAAATCATCATTAAAGCCAAACAAAGTTACTTACCTCTCCGGAAAGAAGATGAATTATTTCAAACGTGTGCTTCAAAATGTTGAGGGCTTTCAGCTTCTTTCCATTGTTCCGCCCATGCATCATCAGCGAGCAACAGACCCGCTCGATCAACGGGCACTGACCCTTTCGAAACCGCTTCATTTGATATCTTCCAGCAGTATGTGGCAAGATTGGGTTCCCCTTACCTTTCACCGATATATGGTCCTAATTATGGTGAATTGGGGTATTCAAGGTCTCACCGTCAGGCTCAAGTCACTGACATTAACGTCATCCGCGCTCCACTTCCCAAACAACAATATTTCCGGTTCTTGATCATAGTACATGATCTACATAGGAATGAATAAAGTCCTACAAACACGACATTACGGAACACCGATAGCGTGAACCAAGCGTCCCGGCGCCAAGTGCGCACCCTAGGTCACACGGAGACGGGTAAAACAAAAGTTCTGCAGTTCAGTTCCGATAACTCTTCACAGAGCAACCTATGACTCGCGCCATCTTTCAATGGAATACACTGCCGTTGGGCATCCATTTTCTCCATGTTGAGTTCAGCAATCAGCTCCGGTCAGGTCTTCATAAGTGCGCAAAAACAGAGCCCAGTTTCTTACTAGAGTGATCCTCAGTATCCCACTGTGCTTCGACTGCAAAGTTTCCCCTTACGTATTTTGATATCATATTCGAAGGGCATCTCAAGAATAAGGAAGAATCCGAGGCTAAAGTTAGTGCGGACACCAAAAGGAGGAGGCTACCTCATCATCATTAGTCTTGCCATTTATAACTAATAACCAATTATGGGCAAGAAGAACGTGTAACTCTGAGGGAAGTGCCGATTAGGGTTTTGTATTTTGAAGAAGAAAAACTGTGATGGAAAGAGAGAACGGCCCTAGGTGAGGTTGGAAACAACATATGCTCTCTCTTGTCCTAACAGACATCAAACTGCGCAACAATGAGAGCCGGTACCACTACCGGCAGTTCGTTCTTTAGGTTTACCACCCCGCATAAGAATTGCTGCTTAACGTTTTCCAGCGCCACGTGTTTTCTTTAACTTTTTGCTATGCCGTCTTGGAGACGGGCTTCCATTGAGGATGGACGGGGGAGCAGCTCTTTTTGACAAACCTCTCAGTACCCTGGGCGAAATGGTCCGTCTGAACTGGGCTGTCTCTGGCTTTACCTGCGATGTTTGCGTCATCCATGGGTAATTAACTCGTGGCTAGCCTCCACCGCTAATACTGAGTGAACAAAAAGAATAACAGGGGTCAAAACGCCGAACCCTGAAGCAGTCTATTGCAAATACTTGTCAAAGTGTAGCTTGCTCGACCTATTCTCGCACAGGGTCAGTGGTAGTGGATAAAGCCTTTGCTTCATCCCGCGATTAAGGACGCTAAATTTGGAGATCCCAGCTTGAATTGCAGCGGCCTGTGATAAACCGAGTCGAAGGCCCTCGGGAATCCCAGGTGGCTCACTTCGACTGGATCCCAGTCCTACTGATTGCAATCCGGACGCAGTGTTTCATTATCTTCAGTACCACGTAGAGAAAGGGCACTGGATGACAGTTGCTACCATCAGCCCAACTCCTGTGCTGGATTGATGCCGCTTTCGCCGTATACAAGCTGTCAGGGAGTTCCCTCTGAGACTGGTTATACGAGTGTTTTAGATGAGGAGCAACTGCATCCTCTAGTTTCAGGAAGCCCGGGCCCGCAGCCTTACTAATGTTTAGTCCATACAACATTCAGACCGATCTGTTTGCTGTGACTATTAGATCTTCTATCGTTTGATTTGCGGGGTTCAGGATACCACCTATGGTGCTGCTCAGTCATGTACATACATCCATTTGGAGTAATTTGGAGGGCCCCTGCTTTGTGTCCTACCGATACCGTCTGGACACTGGCCTCGGTTTGGGCAGTACCCACAGTGACCCCCAGTTTCAAATCAGACTAGACATAGTTAAGACAGGCTTTTGAATTCTGTTGTGTTCTGTGATAAAGATAACTTACATTTACCCTAGTACCTCATGTGTGTCTGAAGCGCAACTTCAGGGGCTTCTTTTTACTCCATGTGCATCTGGTTTCGCTGGCGTGTGCAGTATCCTGCATCACCTGTTTTTCCCTTCACTGTACTTTTTTGATTGTCTTCTTACACTAAGGCGGTTTCCCCACTCTAAGTACTCTCTTGAGCCTGAGCAAACTCCTTCGCTGAAGTCATCAGCTTGAGGGCGACGCACTCCGAAAACATCCTAAGTTTGTTACTATCAGTGTTATTGCAAGCCATTGCCCATGAGGAGCAAAGCCCCACGTTGGTGTTATTATGCGCTCTTATCCATTTGCCCTGGGACAGAGCACTGTCTCTTTCGTGCCTGGACCGGAGCGCCCCATGAGCACTCCGGCCAACTGGTCCCCTGCACCTAAATCAGTCATACCCGACTCAAACTTCGGGGCCATCAGATCCAAAGCAGTTGGTCTGTGATCAATCCAGTACCTGGCGTGTTGCGGTTTTGTTGCCCGATGGCTTCCCTGGAATAAGACGGAGCATTTAGCTCCTGAGCCCTAAATCCGTAGCTCATCCTGTCCCCCGGGTCAACTTCGGGAAAATTAAAGTCTCCCAGAAGCAGCAATTACTAACCTGTCGTGATAGCCTTCCGCAGATAGTGGAGAAGTTGGTGTTGCCGGGCTCTGACGAACAGAGAACGCTAATCTTTAACCCATTAAGATGACTCCAGTTGGGACCAACTATTTGCAGCGGAGTTAAAGTATATCCCTTGAAGCTGCTGACACTGGTGTGCAATTACCAGCATAACTCTGACTCCTTTCTTCCTGTACTGTCTATCCGGTCTGTAGAGACGGTAACCACGTGTACATCATAACTTTCCCTGTGCTATAATCAGGCGGCTTTTCCCTCAGTGGGATGCAGTGGCCTTCGCCCGGCTCCTCACAAATTTCAGCCCAGTTGTTACCCACATTGCAGATATTGTAGATTCCCACGTATGCCTCGACCTACCACTTCTCCTAGGAACCTCTGATACTGTTCACTGCAGCTCGATGCCCGAGTCCGGCCCCCATTTTTGTTTTTCTGTTTTCTATTAGGTGAAACTGTCGTTGTTTGTACTTCCGTGTAGCTTGGGGCTACTAGATTTCATGGCGTTCCAGATGCCTTGTGGCCTTTCCCGCAGATAGCCTCTTGAAGGGGCATGTGATAATGTTAAAGTTTGGGGATGAGAGTTTCCTCTACAGATTACCAATCTGTCTCCTACCTCTAGCAGGACTTTTTGGTTAAAGTCCTTCGTCAGACTCGGCGCAAACGCTTTGGTTAATGGTTTGAGGAATTTTCCTGGCTGTGGCTAAAACAGCGCCGATATCTGGGTTCCCAGTCCCTAAAAGTACTGGTCTGGTATATCCTTCAGCCTGCTCCGAGTGAGGTTTCCACTTCGCCAGTCAGAACGCCCTTTATCCGAACATGAGCCGGCATCCTCATTTGCCACAATAGGTACATTGCTTTCTGACGCACGTCCCTGTTCCTTTAAGCAGCTCCCATGCAATGAGGCTCAGCTAAGCCTCTATGGAGGCTTAGTTACAATATAACTTTAGCTTCTTATCTCTCGACGGAATTGGCAGTCGTCCATTTAACCTGTCAGAGCTGCTGTATCTCGTGCTCCTGGTGGGCTTTGCTAGGATTAGTGACTGTGTATTGGCTGCGGTACATTTGGTTGCACAATTTTCGTTTTCCGGAGTGTCAGCACAAGTCGCCGTGCCTGGAATTGTCTTGTCAACGGACACGCATCGTTGGGGGTCTTGCGTTTGCCAAATGCCGGTCATTATCAACCGCAATCCGCCGCTGGGATTCTGAGGTTGGGTGAATTTCTCTCCTTTCCTCACCTTTGGTGGGCGGGTGGTACTAGCTTTGTAATGCTGAACACAAACTGGACAGACCCATTTCAATTCACTATCCATTAACCTAAACTTCAAGTGGCTGCGCTTGGTGTTGAACAGTGGGTCACATATCAAATCGAATGCCAGATTTTCTACATCCCTTTTACAGCCCCGTCTGCCGCATGGAAAAAATACTAGAGTGGTAGGCCTTAACACGGTATGCGCCGTCACGCTCCGCAGGTTTCTGACATTTTCATGCCATGTCTTATTTAAGGGGCGTTTTTAGGCTTTAGCGATTAGGCTTAGATGCCGAAGTAACAGTAAGCTGTAAGCGGATGCAAGAAATATTGAACGAGTTGCCCAAGGTAAAGTTTCTAATATTGGATACTGCTTGAGTTAAGAAAATGCGCCGTCCCAAAAACAGTAAAGTAAAGCACCGAGTAATAGTTCACCCTGAGTCCGATAGAAATCCTACCTGGTTTCCTTCGGGTAACCTTTGAATACGTCTATTAGTCGATTATGTGCATCATCCAATTTCTATCGCTAACCAAAAGGAGGCGCTTGCCAGAAGCTACTTTCGTTTGTTTTCCTTATTCTTCCTTCTTTTTCTTCAACTTCGTTCCTGTACTCCTCTGCTCATTTGCTCTTTACCGGTTCCAAAATTCTGATCCTTTTACAAGCTTTCCACATTGCCGTGTGATACAGTCTCTGACGGCCTGAGATATTGCGGGTCACAAGCGTTCTCCGTTCAACCAAACGGGATAAAAGACACCCGAATGCTTAACGACAACTCAGTCCTTATTGCCGTATCCCTTGTGTCACCGCGTCCTGGCTTGGGTCCAACGTCTGTCTCATTGAAACGACGTTCGGCCTCGGGACCAAGTCCCTAGACACTAGGGTTCATGCGCTTAGGACCGCACTTTTAAAGAGGTGCATAACAACCAACAGCTTAGATCGTCTTTTTCCAAACATCCTGTAGCGGATCGGCATGGAAATGACCCGAAGCGCCGAACGAACGTTTAAAAGTCTTTGATGGTTTGCACGGAATTACATCGGGCACTTCGATTTTCACCTTCTGCGCCTCCTTGTCCAATGGCCTGGACTGAGCCTCAAGAAGGAGTGAAAAACACTCACCTTTCCTGCACTGCGAGAAAGGGCAATCTTCCGTGAAATGCAAATTGACAACACAAAACATTCTACAAACTTGACGCCTTTAAAACTACTACCTCACTTTACGAAGCCCCCATCACAGGAAATGTCCCTTCCCATTTTACGCCCAACATTGTCGTGTAAGTTTCACTGATAGCCAATTTGCCAAGTCCTCGTTCATATTGTTCCGCCTGTTAATTAAAAGGTCGCCTCACAGTTGTAGCCCACGTTGCTCACTGTATAGCCTAATACCGCTGCCCCTAGTTCGTAAGTCCATAGATTTCAGGAAAAAATGCTCTGCTTTCGCTTCGATAGACACCTTGATATCTTAAACGCTTCACGAGCAACCTGCTAGCGATGAGCACTTCCAGCAAAAAGGTGTGTCTCTCAAATTCATCGGAAAACCGCTGACTGTCGGAATCATTTACCCCCAGCGGAAACCCTCGAACATGTTCGAACCGTCGTTGAGCAAAGAAGACTAAATTAGTTAGAAACATACCAGGCAAAACAAAACGCAAGTCTGCTTGATCAGCCTCGCAAAACATGAGCAAGGAGGGATCAGAATAAAAAATCAGACACCATACAACGTAAAATACAAAAAACGCCGTGTTGGGCATTTCCAGCAGACCGTTGACATCCACGGAGTTAAAGCTACTTCAACGGTGTCTGAACGTCAGTTCCCGGATAAAACCACTGATGGTCGAAGAAACCGTGTTAGCAATGGAACAAGCTTTATTAAACCTTTCGGAAGAAATCGCCAATCAAGCTGGACTAAGGATATTCAATATCCCTAAGAACTAACAGCCAATTGTCCGAGTCACCATTGTGAAAGAAAGGAAAGCACTGTCGAACCCAAAAAAGATCGATCGATCCATATCAAAAATGCGGACAAAGGAAGTGTTACGACTATAAATTCGTATGAAAAAATAGAAAAGAGAGTGAGCACCTTGCTCAACAATTCAAGGGTCCATGGTACCAGTTACCTATCTGGCTTGAAGCAAAAATCCGGTAATCTCGATGGTTCTCACTAACACCAACTTCCAGCTTACTTGGATGAATTTTGTAGCTTACCAAAGATCCACAAATCTGACACACCCATTCGTCCATTTATAAAATGAACTTCCTGCGAAACGTAGAAACTACCAAAATAATTCAGTGGGTTAGCAAAACTCTATCAGAACATGGTGGTGAGTCATATCGATAACGCAATCAAGCTTACCAAATTGCCGAAAGCATTCGAACTAGAAGGCGATGAATTTGTTGTGAGTTTTGTTGTGGTCTCTTTATACACAGGTGTATCCGTTTAAGACAGTGTGAACTACTTACAGTGCTTGTTAATATCGGACATCTCTCTAGAAGACTGAATTTTATTTGCTCCATCAGAAATTTTCAGAAGTATGTAACTGTGTCTAAGGTCGGCATAATTCACGGTCAGACACGAGTTGAGCAAACAAACGGATGGCGTGATCACGGGGTATCCCATGTCCGCCTTGGAGCGAATCTTTTCCTACACTCGTCTAAATCAAGAGCTTCAGTGGTAGGTAGGTGTGATATGTCAACGGTACATTCGCCGTCGTCAAGTCGGCATGAAAACAGCTTTCTTCAGAGACTCTATCAGCAATATGGGTTCATTAATTTTGCAATAGTGTTCGAAGACACTAGGAGGGTCATCAGATTCCTAGATTGTCGACTGAAAGTCAATGGACCCAAAAATTTAATATAGACATTCTCAGAAAATCCACATATTGGGATAACCATTCGAACTTTATTTGGGTTAATCGATAACGCATAAAACGGGAGGGGTGAAAGCAATGTTGAACAGTTTCCAGCTGGCGTCATAGTGAGCAAACGGGGGGTGAAAATTGCGCCCGGAGATGTAAATTCTGGCAACAGTAAGCTGCCTGTGAGCGTTTCAGAGTCCAGACAGCTGCCTTGAAATGTACAGGAGGACAGAGACATCTGGCGATGCGGACGCACATTAAGAACCTAAATGCCTGTTACCTGTGAAATGCATGGTTCAGTCGATCCTAGGTTGCATTATGGTTGCAGAAACATTGCTTCCCCTTCAACATATGACGTCGCCAAAGACGTTGATTCTGTTGGCCTGAAAAGTGTCCAGTAAAGAGGTTAAAAATGAAAGTCACTCTTCTTCATGTTCATGAAATTAATCCAGATTACGGCACCACTGTACATGCGACGACGGAATTACTTATAGAATACCAACAACTCTACTGCCCCGAAGTACGCCAAAATGCATCAACCAGTTGAATTTAATCGTGTCGGCAGAGTAGGCCTGATGCTGAGACTGCGGATTCCACCGAAATTCACAAATAAATGCGAGGGAAGCAGGAGAATGCCAGGATCATTATTCTTTATTCGGATAGGCTTAGAGCAACCTGTACCACTTAGTAGTTTTGTGAGCATGAGATCAGTTAAGAAAGAAACAAAATTTCTACCAAACGTCGACACACGCGTCAGGTGTGTGTATAGGGGGCAGGTGATGGTTGGAGCGGAGCATATGTGGACGCTCCGGTGCGCTACTACTCCAGGTCATCCTACAGTGCAACCAAATACACATCTATCGAACAAGGTTTGCGTGGGATTTCCCCTCCCGTAGGGCCAGGTCTGGGCTATTGGCATATGTATACGTTCTTGAGAGTGGCGTATGCCTTGACAATCCGAGTTAGCTTTTGTTGCCGGGATCCGTAAGAACCCGGCAGAAACTTCATCTTTATTTCTTAACAGAGAAATGGCTGAGCTCATATAGCCACATTCCATAGCTCCTCCACTTGAGCATAATATTCCGCTTAGTGTATTTTTTCAGATGCTGGCATGTTTTCCCCACATTCGGAGATGCTAAGATGTGTACACATCAGCTGTTAGAGGTTTTTCTTTTAGAAACTAGGAAAAACCTGAGTGAGGACAAGCAAGCTCGAGAAGGGTTACCACATGCACGGAGCCATTTCATAATCAAAGCAAGTAAATATTAGATTTCTAAAAATGGCTTTGGAAGACCAACATAAATACAAATTTGTTGCAGGAAATACCTCCGCGGACCTCGCATCCTTATTTTATTACACAACAATAGTAGGTGGCACTATCTACTGGGCTGAAAATTCTGCGGTCCAGCTTCATACGCCCGAGCTCCGAAGACATTTGGGGCAGGCATGTGGAAGAGAATTAATACGGTCAACCGCCCCTGAAATTTACTTTTGAAAACAAGTTTAGAAGACCATAGGATGCCTAACTGTCTAGGCAATCCACTCCACAGAGGAGACTAGTTAATTATAAAATGTCTGATCTAATTCCTGTTCAAAGTAAATTGGTTATCCTTCGAAATAAGCAAGGGGCATGATACTGAGGGTTGCACTACTTGCAAATGCTCCACTAACTTCGTCCCACAACATTCAGTGGATTTTCAAGGAAGAAAGATTGTGATTCTAAATTTGATACTAGATCGGTTCTGCATAGTAGAATATCTTGTGGCACAGGAACAACTAGGACCTGGTACCCCGAATCGCCCTGGATTCTCACTTCCTACACCGGCGAAAATATGTCTCTTTCTCAGAGCGGCCAAGGCCCAAGGTTAAACCAAGTACACAACTAGCAAAGTCTGTTTGTCATGCGTCAGACATCGTTGATTCACCGGACCATACAGCTTACAAACATATGAGTACCGTATCTCAGCTACCTTTCGCTCATCAAGTTCCGTCTTAATCTCGTCTAACAACCCGAGGAGGTTCGTAAAATCATTCCGGTTACCAAGGCAAGGAGAGGTTTCCCGGGTATTTATTCACATGTATATCGGCCAGTCACTTGAGACCTGCCTCAATGACGTATGGGCCAAAATGGCGAGAGTTCTGTGCAGACAGTCCCCCTTAGAGGTTACTCAACGTAAGGTTTCAGTACAGAGTATTTTAGCAACGCGTAACAATTGACGTCAATCTCGAAGCAAAGCAAGACTGACTCGCAATTTTCCGTGGCAGTGAATTCAGCTGTCACGAAAATTTCCAAAAACGAGTGTCCCAACTCAGGCCAATGCAACGGCAAAACGAGGGCCAGAAGTCGAGGTTCATCGACCGCGAACGGACGGCCACGTCAAGATACACGATACAGAGAAGGTGGCACCTCTCAAAAATGGCGTCAACCAAACTAAGTAACGGATGCAGTACGTGAGTTGGCCGTGCCCATCGGTAAATGTCGTTTTTTCATTTAAGATGCGTGGCTGTGCAAAGAACGGGAGGATTTTCAAAATAGTCCTTTACAAGATGGATCAGAATCCTCCAAAGTGTACAAGCTAGAATAAAGTCAAAGGTCAATGATTCCAGCGCAGATACGGTCATCTTGCTGTCGTTATCACTACCCATCTCGTATAGTAGTAGGATCACCTTGCTACTTGCTTGGCTTCTGTTAATTTCCAGTTACCCACAGTGGCGCAATCTCCATATGTCTGGCTGCCACTGCTGGGTATGCGAAAGAGCGGTGTGGCACTGTGATGTTAGGGAGGACCATTGTTTTGTTTAGCGGATGAACCTTTTGCACAAGGGTGCATAATAAACGGGTAGAGAACCACAACAATTGCGCCACCTAGTGTGTGAAAAAATTTGCGTTAGCCGTGGTGTCGTTGACCAAGAAAGTTCCCTGCAGAGAGCCGTGTGAATGGCCTGTGGTGGGAGAGAACTATTTAGCTCTTATCAAGTTCGTGGTGTTTGGCATTTTGACACGAGTCAAGAATCCGGGTTCTAGGTTTATTTGCATTTCATGTTGTCTTACTGGTGTCCAATAAAACTGAGCAACCGCCTCAGATGGGTGCTTTCAAACCCCCTCTGATCCACCTCCTTGAATGCAACTACCAATAATATCTTTTTGTCCCCCCATTATCGCCTTGTCCAGGCTAGTCAAGGCTCTCTTCTGGTTCCCCTTTGTGGTTTTATCACCTGGCCGCTGAATTTAGCACATTATCTCCAACTTGCCTCAATTCAACATGACCTTCGTTGTCTCCGAGTCCTCTTCATGTTTCCCACTGATCTACCCACACCCGTGGTCCCAGCCGATAACTTTGCTTTTCTCCACCCCGTAGCATCTTAAAATGAAAACAGCCGGCCAACAAGGAGAGGTAATAGTCCGAAAGACAAAGCAGGCAAGACAAATCTAGATATCTAGGGGCTGGAATTGTATTGGGTTCAACAGGCTCGCAGCTCTTGGGGAAGGCCAGGGAGACCCGGGAACCGACAAGTCGCAAATGGATGTAAGAATGACAAAAGTAAATAATGGACGGAAGCAGTGAGAGAGGACTTATATCGCGAAGGCAAAAATGTCTTGACCGTTTCACGAAAAAGCATAGTGTGGAATACACGCACGGCAAAGTTCTTCGAAACTTCGTCCACACTTGCGGCTGCCTTATTCTAACAGACTTTTGTAGTATGCAGAAGGCCACGTTTAGAGAGCCACCTTGTAAAATAGGTAGTAAGGACATGGGGAGTGAAAGGGAAAAGAGATGAATTAGGTAGCAGTAAACTGAAATGCCAGAATATGGGTTCATTCCCGTTGCAAATTACTGACCGCAGCGCAGAATCGCGTTGACAAAGAAAGCAGGAAGTCCTCTAGACAAAAAACAAAGATATGCCAAAATGCGGCCATTAAAACAACGGCAAATCCATCGTCTCGTTACTACCGGTATGGCATGATCCAATAGCAGGTCCCAAAATAGTGGATAACGAAGTCGACCAGTGAGTGCAAACAAATGAACTATCAAGCAAACTACGACATGCAGAATGTAAATGGCAACGTGTGGCAGAGATCCCATAAATTCCGGTACACAGAGAACCTTGTGGAGGATTGTCTATAGCCGCGCGATAAAAAAACACTCTCGTGTAACCCTTCATTTTCTACAAATGCTGGCTCTCAGTAAATGATTTTTGTTTGCCTGCAGCGTAGTAAATATTCTGTTTGCATATAGTTTTAATTTAACTGAGGGTTACAAGCAACATTCTTCACTTGTTACCCTTTCAGTGTGCAGAGCTAACAAAGGCAGAGTAACGAATTGCCGACAGAACGAGGTTTTCCGCCGATAGTCATGTGCACTTTGTCACGGCGATTCAGCAAACCGTCATCCGGTTTTTAATGTACTTAATCAACTCACACGAGGCTCTCACCTTGGATAATTGTAAACGCGGTTGAATCCCTCTCGGAAGATTGATGCAAATGGCTCACCTCATAAACTTAGAAACAAAGCTTGTACCTTGGAGCCAGTATTATGCTACCATAAACGGGTCATTTCCAGATGACGAACCGATGATAGATAACAGACACCAGCAGAAAACCCGTAAACGTGGCCTGAATAAATTCCCTTTAATTTGTAGAGCCCACGGAACAAGCCGCCTGCTGGGAAGCAGCGGGGTATAAAATAATTTCACTGATTCGGGACACTTAATAGTAATAATATACATTTTTGGGCAGTGCCGTTGCCTATGCGTTGTGCATGATAATAACGTGCGACTGCAGTGATAAAAAAGCGCTTACGTGCGAGAGGTGCAAAACCTATAAAATAACAAACAATAGTCCTGAAGTTCCATACTTGGGTGATAAGGGCAAATTTGGCAAAAAATATTCTCGCGGGCGATGTGCCTCCAACGGAGACTCTTCATCAGTAGAGATTTGATGACTTTGGAGCAAGCCATGCAGGTGGCCGTATGCACGCAGCAAACCAGATGGGTCGTCGACGCTACAATTAGATCTCTTTACGTAGCCGAATTCGCGATTGATGGAGATAGAAGCAAGCCAAATATTATAGAATGGATAACTCGTGGCAAATGAGAGAGGGGAAAATCCATAAACCAGGGGAAGACAGTTAGCAGGCTGTTTCTTGTGGGATGTGCAGTACGGTGAAGAGAACATTGAGTGGACACTCAGCATAACAAGCCGGAAAATAGAGACACAGTTAACTGTGGGAAGCGGAGACGGCTGCACCAATTAGAAATTGTGTAGTTACGTAAGTTCATTGGATTTACGGGGCTCGTTGTGAGTCGTTTCGATTTCGTAGATTTCAACAAGGTCCAGTGGTGGAGGCGTACTCGGAAAAGGAAAAGAAACCAGTTGACTAGCTGGTGAAGAGCAGGAAACGATTGAGGCAAAGTCAAGTATATTCTTGCAGACCACAATAAAAGTTTATCAGAGAAGACTGACCTCAGCCGTTAAGGAGAAGAATGGTGAGAGGCTTGCGAGATGGTAGCTCATATTAGACACTGCTAAACATTTTCCATATGAGTTCATTTTATATAGTTCGGGAAGAAAGGACTTTGGGAAGGATCCAGTACAGCACGTGGGCACTGGGACTAGAGGGCTGTTAATCACAAAAGTCCTAGTAGGTGAGACTGACCGAGTTCTAGTCACCCAACCTGAAAAACACCGTTGAATGATGGGCGTAAGATGTGTCATCCGCTAACCCAGCTGCACCCGCACACCACCAAATCCGAGCTGCCCGCCTGGCGTGCGCCAGCCAAAGCGGTGGATCTGACCTCGTTCCGCACTGTTGTGATAGAGCCTGTGTATACGAGCGGTAAATAAGTGACTGCGGATATGGTGTGGGTAGGGCGAGCGAGCCATCATGTTTTCAGGAGTCTCAGGGGAGTAGAAATCGTGATAGCCAGGTTACGAAGTAATTGTTTACGTCCAAGCGGAATTGAACATCTCGACAAAAGAGGAACGACTGATTATCTGGTCCTGCTCTCAGCTGTGGGTTAGGAAGCAATTAGTCGTGCGAACAACTTGGAAGAGAGAGCTACGAGTGCTCTATACTACACTCCAAAAATATCTGGTTGTTGGCTAGTCTTGTTAGAACATTCGGTTACTTGGGCTAGTACAGACAGGTTAACAGGCCGATCTAGCGTGTAAATCAAATAAACACGCAAATGAAATGAAAGTGGATCAATAGACAGGGAGATAGACAGTGAACAATGGCGGTAGACATGAACACAGAAGGAGCTAGGAGAGACCGGGATGCGTTAAGGACTGAATGTATCCACAGTGAAACATTCGTGGTTCATAGGGCGCATTTAAAGAGACAAATCATCTGGACCCACAGAAATTGTGGAGAATGGGATGCGAGGTAAATGGGATCTGTCGGTGCGATTCTAATATGAGGTTGGTTAAAGTCTCTGACTGTACTGTAGAAGATTTATCCGCATAAGTTGGAGATGGTGCTTTGAACAGAAGTAAAATTCAGGAGTACGCCATGTAACTTCTGGTTATACCTTTTTAGGTGGCGGTATGAATAATGGGATTTATTTCTCCTTAACAGTGATCTCAAAGGCACCATCGATGCGTTTTCAAAATCCTAATCCAGTTTCATACATTCGTTACTCAGATGAGTGTGGGTGATATAAATGAATGAGAAAGGCTACGGTATCTCATCTATTTACCTCGTTTTTAACGCGACAGTTGATAGTGATAAAGTGCCAAACTATTAGGAAGTATTTTGTAATAGCGATTGTTTAACAATAAACCATTTGATTCTGACAAATGTCTTAGTTACTGAAAAAGTGATATTGAACTCCGCATTTTGAAGAACGCATGGGAGAGGGTTCCTGACACCAGGCGCGGAGATGCACTCATCATATTTAATAATGTTGCTGAAGAGCACTAGGTTTCCTCTGATGCGTGGAAGCCACAAAGACTTTGAACGCAGCGACTCGCATCGCTCTATGTAGTTCAGGTTTGGGAGAAGCTGTTTGGTAAAGACACACTGGACGTTTTCGACTTCCATTCTTTTGCACTGCTTCATGTCCGAAGAGATTAGGCGGCAATACACCAGAATGAGTCTAACGACGTTAGAAACCCTAATGCTTCCGCTACCAGCAGACAGTCTGGAATGTTATTTTCTTGTAGGTGGACTGCACCATCTTTCAGCTTAGTGCCTTTGTCACACCACTTTTCCTGGGTAACCTCGTCTACCCATGAGCCACGTGGCTGTCGATACAAGTGGATCGGTATCCAATTTAAGCTCAAAATGTAGATGACCGGTGCGGGTTTGTAAACAAATGAAGAGAAAGCCTTAGCACTCTTTCCACTTCCTATTGTTTCGAACTAAAATGGGGCTAGAGTAATCCGCACCAACAGCGGATAAACTTTACTTTCCGTTTTCAGCAAAATACACGGGTAGGTGGGCCCTCAGTTTTTGGCCGACTGCCGCCGTTTTGCAGTATACTGCACATATTTTTATTGCTCTCTTCAGGACACTCCTGGCCTTCACAATAGAATACCTTAACGGTAAATGGGACGCGTAAAGTGCCCTTGGGATTTCCGTAACCAACATCTATATAAACTGATCGGATGAACTTAACTTTTATCGGAATCCTTGAGGCTACAGTCCTGCAAGTGACATGTGTCATCCTGTGCATGCTCCATTGTGTCTCAAAGTTTGTTCGTCTGCATTTACCAAGCAGCTTAGACACTCATTTATCATAACTGTGTAAGCCACAAGCTTAGGTCTGCAAAATGAAACTGGCTGCCGTCTCGAGTAACATTAGCGTCATATATCAGAAATGTTCGTGTTTGTACGTTCATTACTGCTATGACTTAGTGTCATCAAACTTTCTAAATAACTGAATTTTGCATTTAGGAGTCAATAGTTAATAAGTACTCCTGAAACGGTAGTTGAAGGCTGTTTTTTGAGGAAGCAGGTCACCCAAAGACTCACGGCCCGACGAGGAGTAGAGCTGAGCCCCCGGTGCACCATGTAACATCAGCTTTGATGGGAAGTCTCTTGTCACTTTAATTATGTATTTGATTCATCTGATGGCAGACCACTTGTCGAACCTGTCCACAGTGACCATGATTTTGATTATCAGACCAGGTTCCTCCTGAAGAGCTAAATCGAGAGTCCACCGCCACGGTTTCAAACAACCTACCTTCTCCTTGCGATAGAATTCATCGCTTCACATCTCCCAGTACCCGTTCCCGGTGAGCACTACCCGGATCCACTTGAAGCCGGACATCATTCAACGTCCCTGAAAAACTACTCTTTTAAACAGCACGCCTAATCCACCTCTTCCGTACTCACGCCGCTCAACTTCCTGTCCAAGCTCTTCACCCCACGCGTCTGTTACCAGTCCATCTGTGACTAAACCCCCTGATGGAAGTGGCACCCCACTTTCACGCATACTCGCCGCGAAAGCGGTAAACCCTGGACATCATCTTTGTTGGTCATAATCAGTAACGGTAGATCTAGATGAAGCTCACTTCCCTTCGCCTGTCGAACCGCCCCGTAAGTGTGTTCATCTAAACCTGCCAACTGTGGTACCCCAAGCTAGGAGCTCTGAAGGCCCAACCAAGCAGGTGATTTTCGTCTCCCCGATGTTTTCTTAGGCCAACAAAAACCGCTTGGCATATACCTCATCCCAGATAAGTCTTCAATCACTTCCTGGTCCTGTCGAAAACAGAACGGTATAAATCAGTTAAATCCCGCAGGAAGCGTATGCCGTTCACCTATCCAGTTGCCACACCTCCCCGCACATGAATGCCCACCTTGCTAATCCAGTAGTCCAACCTGCCCGCACACCTCGACTGCTTGGCACCCTCGGCACATTCAACTCCAGTAAGCCACCCCGGCATAAGATCTGCAAAGTCGGAGGGTCCACAACTGCACGGCGGCCAACTAACCGTAGCTTACAATCACGAAGTGACTGGCCTATGCCGCTATCCCACTTCGGTAACACAACGGCCACCTTCCAGCACGATACCGATGCTCCTTCATGTTTAGAGCCCACCGCTTATACACCTACTTCGGTCCACCTACCAATGAATACTATTTAGATGCATTTCCGCCACTCCAAATTCCCTTTCATGCTCCTACGCCCCTAAATCTTTACCTCAACTTCCATTATCCCAAAAACCTTGTCCGATTTGTCCCTTTGATCCACAAGCTATCATGAGACTCCCTCCCCAACCCACTCTTTCCCAGCGCTTGGTTCAGCTACCATACACTGCTTTCCTCACACCTTCGAGTTCCAAAAGTAACGTCTAACCCAAGAAATACATGCACGCACCTGATAACCGGTTCTTTCTCCGGCCCTTTTTCCAAAGCCCCTTTACCATACCCCTAGATTGCCAGTTCCGCCTTGACAAGGTTACCAGTCGATCACCTAATCCTGTCCCACCCCACCCATGGCATATTAGCCATACTAGCATCCTCTGAAAACCCGCTTATTAACTCCCAAGGTTCTTCTATCACCTTGCTTTTCAGTCCATAAGTCCCTTGACATGGACAGTCCCTCTCCGGCCGGTTTACTTAACCCTTCTATAATTGCCCCCCACCACAGCTATGCATTATCCGAACCACTAATGGATCTGTCGATTAGTTCACCCCTACAGATCCCACCTCTTGGATATCACGTGGACTTAAATGTTCCGGTGAGTCTTCTCTGATCCGCCTGAATTACCGGTTACTAACTCTTAAAATGAGGGAGCTAAGACTGTTACCAGCTAAAACCCCTCACGATATCATCTTGGTAACAGAGACATTGCCAAGAGACCACAACTCCACTTCGTTTTTTTCTTTGGCTGGTTGCAGACCTTACCAAACCAACAGACCAAATCATAAAGGAGGCCGTTGCCTAGCCCACGTAAAGCAATCACATGCAGATCCCATTTTCTATCATCCGCTGCTTGTTTCTATACCTGACAACCTTTGATTTTACATGCAACTACCCGAACTCCCAACTTACAAATGATGTGTATACCGACTACCTAACTTGAATAGTTCTGATATCTCTCGTCTCGCCCAAGCCCTCTTTCATCTTTTTGGTCCGTCATCCAAGGGCAAGATAATTTCAGGCGAATTGGGTGCCCCGAAAATGTGCTGGTTTTCTTTAGCCGCCTCACCAACCTTATTCAACTTTGTTCTTGAAAAGCACGCTGATAGATGGACTCAGCACGTGACCACGCCCATAAGGTTTCGCAATATTTTACACCTAGTTTTACTGATAGCACTCCTAAATTTAAGATTTTAGTACTAAAACCCTTCCCTAGAAATGACCACAAGATGATCCCCTGTAGTGTTCCTCTCCGTGACAAACATTCCTCACTCATGTGTGCCGACCAAATTATCTCCTCCCATATGTCGACGCCTTGGGACGAAACCACTGTCGCTCCCCGAACCCTTGATTGGTCCAGCTCATTCTTATTGACTGACCCGAAGAATGCGGCAGACGACCTTCACACAAAACCCAATTTTACCATCAATCTTCTATCCCCTCCGATCACCAAAAGTAAACCCAGGAAGCCTAGTAGGGCTTGTCAGCTCCAGGTGAAACTTTTGAAGGCTATAAAAACCTTCACTAAACGGGAGATTTCCCGCTGTTAGTGCAAGCCAACCGGTTGCAACAAGAATTTCTTATTCAGTCTGAAATAGGGTTAAAAAGGCTGGAAATGTTAGGTTTTGGGTCGCATGACTAATTTCGAAAGACTTCCCATATTTTCGAAGATCGTTGGAAACACAACTCGTCGGTCATTCCGAACTTCATCATATCCAATACCTTACGCCTGCAGTCCGCTGTGGTCATCGCAGAAGCATGCGATATATAATTCTCTTCTACTCTCATTAATGGTCTTCTCCAATGGTGACGAGAGCAAGTCCACCGCAGGTGGGATGGGAGGTTAAAGAATGTAGCAGTGTGAATGTGCAAGAAGTTGGGATAACGGAAGGTGAGGCTGAATTTTTGATGGTGAGCGTAGTGAAAACTCGGTTAAGAACTAGAATTTTAGGCCATGTTCGTAGGCCTCAGCTAATCCAACTTTGGCTTGTGTCAGGTTAACTAAGAGTGGGACATCCAGTAACGTGACCAGCTGGGCTTTGAATTAGGTCAAAGTTTGGCATGATCGCAGAGAACTGAGGAGTTTGTTCCAGAGTTTAGAGTAAGCAACTGTGAAGAATTTCGCCCTGATCAACAGTCGAGTCAGTGGTATTTTTAACTAGTAGTGTCTATTGGGAAGTGTATACGGGGAGCTAACAGCGTCCTGTAGGACGTTTGTAGCGGAGTGAATATTATTATGGTAAAGAATAAACAGAAGTGCAAGGTTCATTTGGACTCCACTAAGCCATAATGGTTCAAGTCCAAGCAGCTCGCATCTGGCCCTGTAGACTAGGCTAGCTGAAGGACCTAGGAGGTTTCTAGTGAACGCCGGCTGCACATCCTCGTTTGCAATTCCATCACCCTCACGCATCTGAACAGCAGCTCAACAGGTGGACCAGAAACGTAGCCCAAAACACTTAGGCACGTACAACTCTTCGCAAGGGTTTTGGTATCCTCATAAACTGCTTACCCTTGGGTTGGCTGCTTCTGCTGTTTCCGGCTGTGCTGACGAACCCTCATTACCCGCATGTAGTCTATAATAAATGGCATGTATGTGTCGGGTTTGGCTGACAGTCGCCTAAGGTAATCTCATCAGAAACCATAGACCAGGCAAGGAGGCAAAAGCGAGACTGGCATCCTGTCTGCAGTGAACGGCTTAAGACTTGCCACAGAAGGAGTCGCCAAATAGATGTCGATGCTGCGAGGTCTTTCCAAAATGTAGACTTTGTCGGTGGTGCAATGTGCGCAAAACTACTCCGTCGTAGAGCAAGATATGCTGCAGGCCTTCCAGTGTGGGAGTGGTGTTCCGAATAAGGCGCTTCATTCTTGGACTGCCGAAGCTGGATCCTAGGAAGCAGGAAAAGGCCCGTATTTAACTCCTTTATCCTTATTATTTCGATTCGCCTTAGCCGAAGACGACGACGTCCGATGTAGGCAACCATTTCTTGACCTGCTCTCATAACTTATGTGCACATCATTACAATTCAGTGTAGGGCAGAATCAGAATATCTGAATGATGTAGAATTAGTGTTTGTAAAGAAAAACAAATCAGGACAGGGGTTAAAGAAGGCCTCGCGTAAAATCCTTACTCAAGATGTTAGCTTCTTACATCATATGCCCTTCAATAAGGACACAAGCTGTCTTTACCAACATTAACCGAGTACCAGCGTGGCAAATAGCATAGAACTTTTTCCCATGATTAGATTTTTAGAATTGGTCTCACTGTCGACAGCTTCCAAAGGGCTATATCGAGCTGGCATGTCTACTTAGTGAGCTCGTGGAACAATACATTTGGTTAAAAAACAAATTGAAAATCAAATCAAAAGTCACAGACCTCAAAGGGACATCTAATGAAAAATAGAGTGGGTATACTTAGGAGTGAAATTTCGTTTACGTTGGTCGGTTATAATGGAATTTTTTGCTGTCCCAGAGTCGATCAAAAAGCTGATTGCAACTTCGCTCAGTTTGAAACGACTGATTAATTCCAGAAGACATCTCATACCAAATAATCCCCAAGCACTAGCTAAGTAAACAAACAGTTCTCGCAATTCGAACATCGCAGTCCAATCGTGGTTCTGGTGGCATAGTCAGCTTCACAGTCAGCCAGTGAGGATACGATTTACTGGTTCCATTTATCTGGAGGCTTGCGCACATCCCGGTTTCCTCAGTTCACGGGCATATCGCGTCTGCTTTGTGCAGTATGCCGGGGAAAGCTGACGGAGACGTTATTAGATTTGGCTGAATGCCCTTTGGACTATACCATTCACACACATATCAGGTCCATCGGGTCAACCTGTGACACAGTGACATAAATCCCACGCCAATGTCGGCATGCAATTCGCAAAAAAACAAGTAGGGAATTGCAACACTTTATAAAAATTCAGTTTTTTTGTGCGGGCTCATATTAGTTTTCACCACAGTGGATCAGCATTTCATTACCGACTGCCGAAAAACTACCGTTAGGACTGCTTACTTTGGGGAGGATTATGATTTTTTTGCATATGGTCATACCGAAACAAGGTGGCATTAATGAAATGAGAAAGTGAAAGCTACAGAGGTAGGCTGGACATTGAGTGCGATATGTGGACTGTTAGTTAAGTTTACGATTTTAATCTGATGACCACAACTCTATCCCTGATAAACTGCTGTACTAGTTGAATTCTGGAGTGTAAGCAGTGAACACCGCAATTCACGAAATAACCGCAGAAATCGAGTCGGTATCGTATTTTTTCCAAAGGATATACGAGTGAGATCGAGGCTAAGTTGGAGAACTTTATCACCTGGCCACTTATTGCTCGTTGCGTCCTCATACTTTGGTTTGTGAATAAAACGAATTACCTCCAAGAAAGGGTGCCAGTCCATTCATATTACGGGTCTTATTTGATGAGAATGACAACAAAAATAAAGGAAAAAATAGTTTTCTATTTTTTTCGAGGAATCTAGTGTTATTTTCTGTTCACAGCTTACTCGCTATTTTCTGTTACCGTTTACCACTGGAAACGCCGATACAGCTCTGTCGTACTTTAGGGTATAGAAGTCGACAATAAAAATCTTTCTAATCACTTTGCATTTATAGGAGATCTTTGCACCGTAGAAACAGTGAAATGGTGTTGACCGCTCTGCCGGATTTTAGAGAATTCTCTCACAATGACCAGCAGTCTAGGCCGGGACGACTTTTACACCCAATTTCGCCACAGCTCATTTCAGATCTTTGCTGACTACCGCAAAATGTTCGGGTTAAAGCTATATAATAGGAGGAGACCAGAACGATTAAGACAAGTTTGGTTATGAAGATCACTGTATTTAATACCAAAACATTACAGTCTCTAACCAACCCCCCCTGGTTTAGTTTGATCGTCTCAGTTCCTAGTTTCCAGTCCAGTGCCCAGTTTCTACCTAATCAAGCCGGCCAACAAGAGTCTCGTGATCTCGCTATCCAACACCAAATAGACATTTACAAAGGTTGGGTAACAATTCGAAACATAAGTTGGCTGCTTTGTTATTTACCAGTCTGGCGTCCAGGGAAATGTTCCACTCTCGATCAGAACGTATTTCAGAAAACCCAAATGGTACTCAATCTTTCCCTGGAACTGGAACGAAAGACCTGTAGACGCTGATCTTGCTCTTCAGGTTCACAGGTCAACTCTTAGCTCGGCGCTATTCCATTTACCTTGATTTACGACAAAACTCTGATCAACTTATCCTAATGTTCCGAATAATACAAAACTGGGCAGAGCCATCCCTCTCCAGACATTCCACTCGCCAAAAAATACAATGAAAGTCAGAGGATATTGTGTCTGGGGCATGTTCCCTTTCATGAACATTTTTTACATCGTGTTCTAGGTAGTCGAAGGGACCACCACTTCTAAAAATTTCTAAGCCGTTTCCATTTGGAGTGGTGTTTTTCGGTCCAGTGTGCTCACCAGTGATGAACTAGAAAAGTGCATACTAACGCCTTTACAACACGAATGGACCTCACAAGCAGCAATCTGCCCGACACAAAAATCTCACTCTCCGAATTACAACACTTGTCACTTTTTGCGGGGGCGGAAGTACGAAAGCCGATAAAGGACACAAAGTTCCGAAATATATATATTCATACAACAGATACAGGTCTAGTCGAAAATCATGCCACAAGCATCATATGAGTAATTTCTCCCTATTGGATAGCCGAATACTTCAATTTGTAATTCTTTTATTTAACAAGAACTGCTGAATTTTTTCTATAACAAGCCGCATGCTTTGAAGTTACCTAATGGGGAAATAGGTCAGGAATTTAATCGATACCCCATTCCAGCCACCGCGTGCATATCGTAACCATAACGCATCATATACTCGTTAGGAAGGACAAAGTGAGATTAATTCACAACAATCTGGCGCTTGTTTTGCAAAGAATACAGCATTGATGAACAGCAGTAGTCGACGGGTCTGCTACCATCCCTCAGTAATTTTTCGGCCTTTTCGATGTGGCATCCTGCACCCCCAAAGTGAAAATGCTTTTACTTAATAATTCGAGAAGCTTTACAGTCTCGAAGTCAGTATCCACTGCTCAGGTAATCTTCGTAATTATTACCTCCCGGACAAGCAACATATTTTTATGGAGCCTACCCTCCACGTGAGTGCACCTGTACTCCATAAACGTCAGAGTGAAAGAAAACTACCCCTGTGCATGCACTCTGTGCTCAGTCCGAGCAGATGCACGCGTTATGTGTTTGTTTCAGCTGCTCCGATTGGTTGTTGTGATTGTCAGCCGGTCGCGTATAATTGAGGTGGTGTGCAGTGAATTCACTGCCGTCGTTTTATAATAGATCCTTTCTTAGAATAAGGGGAATATCCCTGTAACGACAACGACGAAATTCCTTCTATCTGTAGTCGATTCTCTTTCGATCTGTTAGTAAAGAGTTTCTAATTTTTAATTGTGAATGATATAATGTTAATAACAGCGTTGTCGGTAGATGTAATGCGCCAACGTTTCGACTACCGTGGGTAGTCTTTCTCAAGGCAAGTTTTACAATCAGATGACTGTGGGAACGTTCACATGCCAACGGATGTTTAGATGTCTGTGTGTTTGTGAATGTGTGTACTTTGAACCGTGGATCGGGTGAGAGATTAGTTGTCCTTTACTTCATGCGCCACCGTAGTGATGGGGTCAACCAGCGTGGTGACCTTTGAAGTATTTGTCTCTCAAGGAGGTTAGGGCTGTCCATATCTCCAAAATCTCTGACTAGTTCCGAGTGATGCAAGTGGGATAGGTGCTTATCACCAGAGCCTCGACAAACTCATGTTCAGTGCAGGTCCTGA